>OU860798.1:716934-1036918 GCA_917862395.2 Heliconius sara | reverse complement strand
AGAACCCTATAAACAGTTTAGGCTGAAACGACTTTAAATATGCATATTACACTCATATTTTTCAGTTATGTTGTTTTATTCAAGTAAATATTCCACCCTCGGTTATTAAATACTATGTAACACCAATATTGTATAGAAATATGATTATGAATATAAAGTACTTGTGTGTAGAACGCTGCACAAGCGGCCGTTGTTGGTATGTGTATTTTTTTGTTATATTTTATTTTATTATTTATTTAAATATTAGGCATAGTCGGCGTTAAGTTGCGCCACTCAACACCTAGCGCTTCTAGAAATGAGCAAAATGTTGGTTTGGACGGAGTGACTTAACACTGGGTGGGTAGGCGGATGGTATCCCTGAACCTACTGTGAAGCTAGTGCTAAGACACTCTGTTTCCCACTTTCCACACAGTTTTCGAGATATTGCAGGTTACCTGACGAAACTTAATTCGCATATAGTCCTATTAATAGTGCAAGCTACATTATTATTCAAAGTGAGAAGGCGAACCCATACCTATCCCTATACGACTAACTATACAGTCAGAGGCCACTTTGCCACGATGGAGTCAATGTAGTAAGCAATATATAAATTCAAGCATTATCAACACAAAAAGCGATCGTATTTTTCTTCATATATCATAGAGCTTGCCATAAATGGGACAACTCGATCTTTCGTGCTTATTTCTATTTCCGTTCTACAACAAAATGGATGAGAGTTCGATAGTTTATGCCTTTGGATGTGATCGATGGACGAACTGGATGTTGTTCCATTAAAATGATGATTAAGAAAAAACTTCTTACTGTAAATGTTGTTTTGTTATATTTTTTGTATAGATAAATATAAAATAAAAAAAATATTTTTCAATTCGTAGTTCAATCCCAGCAGTCTATTTTTTTTTGTAGAAATTACAGTTTGGTTAGGTAACAAATAGCGGCTATTGATATTTTAGATAAGGCATGCTGAAAACTGTTGCAGAGCAGAGGAGTATTTGGACACCATTTTCTCCGACACTTTTTACACGAATTCAAAATATCACATATTGAGTCGCGAAACTTAACGTCGCCCGCTTCCGCTGCTTACAACACGACAACCTCATATACTCTACAATATATAAAGCAATATAGCAATGATATAATGTATTTTGTAAATATTATAATTATTTACAATATATTCTGCTCATGAATAGGAGGCTTTAAACTGAAATAGATTTTTCCAGAATATTCATACACATTATTTTCTTTGTAGGCATTATAGTAATTAGATCATTAGCGTTATTACTGTAACGTAAATCTGTATTGTATTATGTAATGTATTGAATTACATATAATGTGATGGACAAGATTCAATTAAGATAATTTAATTAAAATCTTTTATTTGACATTATTGGAAAAATACATAATAGCTTACAGGAAAAACTGTAAAGGTATTTAATTCTCCTAGAAAATAAGATTGATTTTTATCGTTATTCATTATTTAGTTTATTTATTATACGAAATGAAATATTTATAAAAGTATATATATCCAATTCTTTATTTTGTTTGTTTAAAAATTTGGCGGAAAGTTGGGAATGTAGTGTATTAAAACTAGGTTATCCTACATACCCTGCTGTGTCCAGCTTACTGCTTACAGCCTGATTAAAATAATAATAATTATCATAATAATTTGGTACCGTAGGTACCGTAGGATCACAATGACTTCTATGATAGATGACACACTCAACACTGTATTTTGTCTTCTGATCAAAAAATGACGAAGAATAATTCCCCCCAATAGAAATTGAGCTTACAACGGTCGCGCTTACAATCACAATACAATACAATACAACTGAGACGTAAGTAATCATATAATACGATAACAAACTTCCCTTCAAACTTTATACTTGAGTCTTGCGACAGGACAAATGGCAAGGGACCTATGAGCTTCCGTTTATTTACACGACCAACTTTAAATAGGATTAAGTATGGAGTTATGGTGCAATATGGTTGTCATGAGTCGCTACGCCGTAGCTCTGTGCTACGAGATATATTTTATTGTTTTGAAATATTGTTTTTGTGTATTGTTTTCTTGTAGATTATGTATGATATGATATGTTGTATGATTAAAATGGAAAATGCTAGTCAGTGTCCCCAACTGTTGGTGATTTGAACTTCTTTCTGCTTTTTTTAAATATAAACTGTGCTTTTACTCATATCTTAGTAGCTGTTTTATTTTTAATAAATATCTCTCCTGAAGCTACTGTGGTTCAGAAGTTATTTATTTGATCGTCAACAATACGTCATCTTCTTTTTGCTCACCTGACGTTGGTGTTCCCCAAGGAGGTCTTCGCTCTCCCCTTCTTTTTTATTTTTCTTAATATATATTGCCAAGATCTTTCTTCTTCTTTACTTTCACTACTGTTACCGATTTTAGATTATGGAGACTCGTGTTACCCAGTCTTATCTGAGGAACAATTAAATAATCTAGATCGTTTACAAAATGTATGCATTAAATTTACCTTCGATCTGCGTAAATTTCTGATCATGGACGTCAGCTCGTGTGGCTTCCTATACGACATCACCAAAACTTCCTCATGCTTGCTTTCCTCTATTCTAATTTCTAAACCTCCATCTTCTGTCTTCTTCTGTGTGCCCTAATACGCTGGGGAGGATACAGCGTTAAGAATATTTTTAGGTACTTAAATAGTAGGAGTCGAAATTTTTGCATTAAGTTTAACTCGCCATTGGTGACGTTAATTAGACTTACATGTTATAACTACTTTGATTTGATTTACGATTATTACACATTTAAATAAAACTATTTTAACAGGATTAACAGAGTATATTTGGAATTATAGATTTTTGGAAACCCGACATTTCTAACACTTTGCAGTAGTGCGTGGACAAGGGCAGACTACCAAAAATGTATAATTCAAAATATACGCGAGTTTCTTTAGACGTCGAGTCACGTCAGTCTCACGGACCTGGATTTTTTAAATAATACTTTGCTTAATTAATCTTACACACACACACACACACACACACACACACACACACACACACACACATATATATATATATATATATATATATATATATATATATATATATATATATATATATATATAAAGCTCAATGTAATAGGAGTATTTGTTATATCACAATTCGTTTATGAAAACGTGTAAAAATTTTAACATAACGGGATTTGAACCCTGGAAACCGTCCAAGCGCTCTGACCAATTAAGCCATACGTTATCATCGAGCTACGTCGAAATTCTTATACGCTTCTTACAAATTATATATGTTGTTAGATCGGTCTTCAAAATTTCTGAAAGTCATAGTCTCAACAATCATTCAATTATGTTTATCTTGTCTTTTTACCGTTAACAAATACCGTTAGTATAACTAATTGAGTCTCATACAATTAGTTATACTAACGGTAATTGTTTTATAATACTGTGTTTTTGACTTCACACTGTATTCTGCATACAGTAGTGTAGGCAGAGGGAACCTGGAAACCTAGTACTAAGACTCTCTTATGAAAAACATCCAATTAACAAAATTCCGTTTCCCATTTTTCAACTAATTCGGGAGTCAATGCGTGGCGTAATCCAATGCCACTTTGCCCCGTTACCAGAGCGAGGAAACTTAAATATTAAATATTACATTGCCGCGAATGGGAATCGCACCAATAAATTGTCATGTTATTTTTCCACACTTGTGCCCCTGTGCCACGACTGGCCTCATATTATACCTAAGTATATATACATATAAAAAAACAATATATGTATAATGGTTTTAGACACACGTGTAAAATTAACACCATTAACAACAAGAATTAAATTCTTTTTGAATTAAGATTTGACATAAATGTAATTCTCAATACAAAGGGACATTAATATAAAACTTTCATTCGTATTTCAAACATGAAAGCTGAAACTTTGAGAATAATCTTGAAGTATGGAGCGTATGTTGGAAAGTTTCATCATTTTGTATATAAAGACATAATTCGACGTCTCTGTTAATAAACAATGTTATATTCATAATCTAAAAAGAATTTATATATTAATTTGAGGCCGGTCGTGGCGTAGCGGCACAAAGTGTGGCTGTAAAACCGACTAGTTGTGGGTTCGATCCCCACTCGAGGAGATGAAATATTTACTTAAATTTATATTTCCATTTCTTCGCTCTGGTGTCGAGGACAAGCGCGGCGTTAAGTTCTGCCACTTTACACGCAATGCCTCCAGAATTCGGCAGAAAGTGAGGAACGGAGTGTCTTTCACTAAGTTCCCTCTGCCTACCCTGCTGTGTGCGGGATACAGCGTGAAGCTGATTTGATTTGATTTTTAAAAAGAATTTAGTACTCCAGAAACCAGTGTATCATAAAAAGAAAAAAATTGGCTGAACGTGATGATTGTTGATTCGATTTTCATTTAGAAAAAAAAAATAAAAAAATTGTTTGCTTTTCCAGCGAAGATTGCTTTTCTACGCACGGTGTTAATTTCCGTTTCTTCAAATATACGTTTTTTCTAACTATATCTAACGTTATAATTCGCAAATTAGCAGAAAATGTATGTATGTATTTATTTTAGTAACGAAAAATTTGAACATATTATTTTTATAGCTGTAACCCGCATACAGCATAGTAGGCAGAGATACCTTACTGTTAAGACATTCCGTTCCCCACTATTCAGCAAATTCTCAACACAATGTCTTAAAAAAATGGGCGTAAAATGGGGAAAGAAGTGTATAGCCTAATCTAGGTTACCCGTACTTAATCTGCTTTGTGGGAAACATCTTCATGTTTTTGAATATTGATTATGAATGAGATTATGATTTTATCTAGAGATGGCGGGATAGTATCTTAAAATCTGAAAATAATTATTTTTTGGTGTATTCAGTACCAAGTGTTAAGACATTCCATCCTTCCCTTCTCGCCTAAATACCAGATATCAAGTGTTCATTGACGGAACTCAACACCTCCTACGGCGTTTAGCAGAGTTAGTAGAATCAACACAAAATACTAACTACTACAATTTATAATATAGAAATCCGTTATAACTAACAATACAAACACAAAAAAACATTAAGATAAACGTTCACAAGCACTATAACTTATGGTTTGGAAGCGACCTTTATTTATTGCACATCGCTTGACGCACCTGATCTTGACTAATAGATTTGTTACGATATCCTCTATTGAGAAGTTTTGTTTTATTTATTTATAATTTCGTTATATTTTTACGACAGTCACAGAATTTTTATATAATAAATAACCCATCAAAATTTTAGAGATTAATTAAGTATAAAGGACAACATTTATTGGAAATAAAAAAAGAGGAAAAGAGGAAATCTATAATATACGAGAAAATAACAAAAAAAATATTAAGTGATAATGTATTTTTAATATATATTTAAGATACTTTAGTCTCCCCCATTCCGCCTAATTATGGAGACATTGCGTGCTGAGTGGCGGATATCAACGCCACACTTTAACTTGTTACCAGACTTCGACTTAGATATGTATTGAAATTATTCAAATCTCACAGAATCTGATTAAAACGAAAGTATATTATAAGCAAGTATTATTGGATATAACTTCAACGAATATTACTAAATATGTAAATTGGTATTTATATACAGCTCATTCATCAGTTATACGGTCTCTATTGCCCCTGTACTAAGTTTAGCTGATAACGATGTTTAATAGAAAGTGCTTAAACTATTTCATCTAACAATAGAAAATGATTTACAAGTTTGTTCATTTATTTAGATTCAGAGCTTAGCCTTGGCGCGGGGGAACTAAGAGTGCGACTAATTGTAGGTTCGATTCTCATTTGAAGAAGTGAAATATTTAGTATCTTTATATACTCGCTTTGGTAATGGACTATGTTAACATTGGGGTTCCCTCTGACAATTCTGTTACGTGCACATTTACAGCGTGAAGCTGAAAAAAAATATATAACGACTTAAATTTTGTCGAGAATGATATTAAAAGAAACATTCGTCGTATCGATCGTATCGATAGTTGTAGGTTCAATCCTGTAGGGTTTCCGTTCTTTTTTCCTTTTGAGGTACGGAAGCCAAAAAACAAAAATAAAACATATTATTGATACTAGTATTTGTATTTCCCGTCAAAATAGAAAGGCTTCCAACTTTTCCCTTGTCAGGTGTAGAATTTCACGATTCGTTATCCTGTTTGACGGTACGCAATGAGGATAATGTAATAAAAAAGCCATTTATCCGTCTAAAGGTTTCGCCTTATATTGTTTTTATGATTCCCATTCATTTCTTTTTCTTTTCAAATCTTTTTTCTCTTGAAATCTTTTAAGTAACAGTAATGCTGTGAATGTATTAGTATTATTGAAGATATTATTATACGTTTTTTTTATATAGTATGTAATAAATTTTGGTTCTGTTTAAAATGTTAGTATGTTAAAAATAAAAAAATAAATTTTATTTTTAACATACTAACATTTTAAACAAACAAATATTATATATATATATATATATATATAAGTCAGAACCTAGATAAAAAATGGAGAGAGTGTCCTTAACACTAAGTTCCTCTGAATCGTCTACATACCAAGTTTAATATTGATACAATTATTACCTTTAAGTCAAATTACTTAGATTTTATAAGGTAGAAAAGAACATCAATTTCAAAATTATGAAATTTAGAAAAAAATCTCATATACACATCAAAGGGGGACCGTGAATTGCACGTTGCTCGATGGGCAGGCCCTCCACCAGGTGAACCGACGATCTAGTCAAGGTCACGGGAAGCCGCTGGATGCAGGCAGCGCAGGACCAATCGGCGTGGAGATCCTTGGGGGGGGGGGAGGGGGTCTATGTCAAACTGTGGGGGTCGTAAGGTTGACATAATGATAATGATGATGACATATAAAATCACTATTTTCTATACAAAACACTATTATAGTGTTAATTATAATCATAGTGACATAGAACTGGCTTCAGCTGAATCCAGCTAACTATTGGACGTGGCAATTTAAACCGCATCCAATTTACTGTTAACAAATTGAACGTTGTTTTTACTTCGATTGGAATGTTAGATTAGAATGGAGGAGGCATTTTGTTAGTCTATTCTTACTAAAATATATTTTTTGCGATTTAATTAGATTTTTATATTCTTTAATGTAATTTTTTTGTCTTTCATAGCTGAAAGGCAAAAATTTATTCAAATATAGATTAACGTTTTTCTGCCCATCGTCACTCACTTATTCGAAGTACAGTATTTTTTTTTTGCGTCACGCTCTATCCCGCATATAGCAAGGTAGGTAGAGTGAATCTAATGTTGACAACACTCCATTTACAATTCGCCGAACAATTTCGAGAGAGAGTCGAGACATTGCGTATTGAGTGGCGGGACTCAAAGTCGCACTTGGTCTTCTTACCTGAAAGAAGAATAACCGTCGTGCTTAAACTCTAACTTATATATATACATACATACATGGACTGTGAACCGCTTAACTATTTAAAAAATATTAAAACAACAAAGGGTTTCTTATAAATGGAACTATAACAAAAAATATCTATACACGCGAAGTGTCTATAGATAAGCTTTTTTAAAAATAGCATTGAGGTTAGTAAAAAAGTTTATTTCAGAATCAATCGATTTGACAAATTAACACTCTTATTCGTTTATTATTATTTTTTTTGTAAATAACAGACTGAAAAATTGAAAAAAAATTAAACGCTGTATATCTTAATTAAAAATTATGAGTACCCACATACCGCAAATATAATTTTGTCATTCATACAGACAAAGAAAAATAAATTAATAATTTACTAACAAAACTGTCGGTCACTTTGGACAGAAAAATATGAACGTAGTGGGACTCCGGTGCCTCCTCGAAACCGACCAGGCGCCACTGACCTCTGACCACTAAGCCATACGTTCTCATCAAGCTACGTCGAAATTTTTATACGCTTGTTACAACTTATTTACGTTGTTAACAACAGTCGGTTTACAGGAGGCGCGGGTTCGAGTCCCGCTACGTTTAATTTTTATACGTTTTCTAACTAAGCATAATTCTTTCCTAAGTGTGGATTAACACTTTAACAATGTTTAAAAAACTATCACTTGACTTATCACAATATGACTTGCTATTTTCAATATAACATGTAGAATTTGACAATTTTTTTAAAGATTTTTCTGATTTAAATATGTATATTGACATGAGTATTTGGTATTACAACATAAGGAGTATAACAATATTATATTTTTATCAATTTGTGATTTGAGTAAATTTTATAAATTTAACTGAAATAAGAAGCGGATGTTGAGGTTATGTTTTGATTAAAAAAAATCTCATAATCCCGCTCTTATATGGCATTTTACATATTGAGTGAGAAAATCAAACCTAATATAACCTAATCAAAGAGTGGAAACGAATGTATGTATATTTCAAAGTTATGGTATATAATATAAATGAATATGACGGTTGTGTCCTCCTCAAAGAAATAAACCATTTTTATTTTCTTGCCCTGAAACAAACAAACCAGCGCGCCGTTGAGTTCCGCCATTCAATACGCAATATCTCTAAAATTGGATGTAAAGTCAATTTGTATAGTACTATTTCTTTTTTGGGTGTACAATAAAGAATTTATTATTATTAATAGTATTATTAAAGTCCGAAGCTTAAACGCTCTTAATAAAATAAATAACCCCATAACATTCTCGTCATATTACAATAAAAAATGAACTTATCCGAGTATTATCAATCCTAGTAGGTGTCAAGGCTGCCCCTTAATTGGGATGCGGTTGTATCGGCAGTGGCTTAAAATTTGAAATTACCAGAATTTTCCGTGAAAATATTTTTAATTGAGCTCTCGTGTTATAAATAGAGTGTGGCATTATTTATCACCATAAACGTATGAAGAAATAATATTGGCTTAATAAAATTTCACGTTTGCTGTCAATTACCTAGTACATATATTGTCTTATTTTCATATTTCAAAACTCATCACTGAACCGATTTTGATAAAATTTAAGTTGTTTTTTAAATTGAAATATAAATGACTTAAGATTCAATTACCACTCGGAATAATAAAATGTCATCGCATATTTATCGATACAGTCAACAATTGAAAACTCAATTTTACACAAACATTGCTTTTTTTTTAAATTATTGAGAAATATTCTACGATCAAAATTGAATTGCACTAGTTTTTTTATCTACAGCTACTAATCAGAAATAGATTTTAAAGATATTATGCTGTCATAGAGACTACCGTAGCGAGCGGCTACTTAAGGAAATGAGTTTTAAGTTCCTCGTTCTGGTAACAAGACAAAGCGCGGCGTTGAGTCTTATCATTCAGGTCAATGAGCATGTGTAAGTTGGGTGGGATGGTTGAAACGGAATATCTTAACATTAACTTCCAACTATCCACTCTAATATATGCTAAAACTTCAGGCCGTGGAAATCCTAGATGGATATCTACTTTTTAGAGGATGATTTTTAAAACTTCATATTTTTTCCATAGGAAATAGGTATAGTCAGGTTCGCAACCAGCAAGCTATATATGTAAGTATAAAACAGAGAAACGTGTCACTAATATCTATCTCTATCTCTCTCAATTTCAAATATGTGATGTTTTACTTTGTATTGTACCACAATATTTACTTTTAATCTTCCAAATGGGATCCAATTCGTCAGATAAGCGGTCTCGCCTCTATTTGCGATGCTTTTCCTTATTGCTACTGCAAATATATTTCAATACTTTTATATTAAACTAATTATGTTGAAATTTATTCGTTAAATTTAAAGTAATTTCTTTTGAAATTTTCTTATTTTTTCTTTTTTGATAAAAAACAAAGGCGATTACATTTAAATAGACATAAAAAAGTATCTAAGTGTTCGATAGTTAAAAATCTGAATATGAATTCTCCCAATTGATTCAGTTCTCATTTGATAGAATTTACTTATTGTAAGGCATTGTGTTTCATGAAAAATAAAATAGTCTAATGTATATAAATCACATTATTTTCATTATAATACAAACGATGATATCTTTTTTCCTTTTAAAAAAATATCAAGTAAACTAAAAAGGTCAGTCTTAACTCAAAATAAGATTTGAACGAGTAACGACCTCATTAACCATGACTTTCTCGCGAAGAGTTTGTTTGGTTGAAAACGCCAATCTGAGGAACAATGGTTTGAGTTATAAAAATCTTGTGAGAATTAAAGTTAATATAGAGTATTAAAATTTAATTATAAATAATTGACATAGCAAGTTAAGGTTCTAGAAGTATTATATTATATATTATTAATCCATAATTATTTTTATAGTCAATAACATTTTTTTATATATGTTTTTTATTATTTAATAGCAATTAAATATAATACATAATTTGAGGCCAGTTGTGGCGCAGGGGTGTCTAGGCAAAGCGTGGCGTTGAGTTTCGCCACTCAACACGCAATGCTGCCAGAACTCGGTGGAAGGTGGGGAACGGAGTGTCTTAGCACTAGGTTCCCATTGCCTCCCCTGATACAGCGTTAAACTGATTTCAATATAATAATAATTCTATAGTAATCTATTACACTCAAAGTAAAACACAATCTCTATAAGTGAGTGGAAACTCGACGAAAGTGTTATATATTGGGACCATTCAATACTAATATAATAGATAGCTTCTTACCTTTCTTCACAAAACATAGAGTTAGAAGTTACGCTTACAAATGGTAGGAATCCGTCATGCCATCGACACCGTATATGCGATTTATTACTCGATTTTGTGGTTGTTTGTAGAAGTGAAGTGACGTATTTTTTATGCGGATTTTTTTTTTCTAGCTTCACGCTGTATTCTGCTCATGGTAGGATAAGCAAAGGGAACATGAGAACCTAGTGCTAAGACACTCCATTTTCATTATGACACTTATTTTCCCCACTTTCTGTTGAATTCTAAGGACATAGCGTGTTGAGTAGCGAAACTTAACGCTGCGCGTTGTTTCGTTGCTAGAGCCAGGACACAAACATATTAAATACTCCCTCGAGTGATAATTGAACCCACAACTATTCACGTTTACAGTCGCGCGCTGGTGCCCACAAACAACGACTGACTTCAATGTATTTTTTATAGCTTTACGCGTTATCTGTACATAATAGCAAAGAAAAAAGCTTAGTGTTAAGACACTATCTTGTAGAGTGATCAGAGAAATTCTAGCAAAGCGTTAGTATCGGCCACTTAACTATCAATGTATCGAAAGCTGGATGGAGAGTGGTATACAGAGAGTATCTTATTACTAGGTTTACCTTACGTAATAGATTATGATTATATTTAATTGTTATTAAGTAATAAGAAATGTATATAAAAATATGTTATTTACTATAGAAATAATTATGAAAATTATACTATTATGAGGAAAATACTTTTATTAATTGCTATAAATTTATTTTATTTTTAATGTTAATGATGTTTTTTTATGAAAACAATTTAACTAACGGCCATAATTTGCTTAAGTATACCTTACTTAAACATCGTTATTTATGCTCTCTTCTCCTCTGCTCTCTTCTATTGTCATCAGCTCTGTGACCGGGTATTATGAAGCTAAGTACCAAATCATTACTTTATAAGTATTAAGTTATTTGTTTCCTGTTCCTATTTGCTGGTTAAATTTATAATAAAATGGTGGATATCATAAACTTCCTTTCTTATAATTTAGTGTTGTATTACCTCTATACAGAGAAGTATAATTAAATATATAAATAATTAAGTAAATTATTTTACTTTTAAAAGCTAAAATTGCTATTTAAATTTCTAAGCTCTATATTAAGTTTTTATATCTGTATAGTAATTCTCACAAAGCAGGCTATGCGGGAAGAAGCGTGAAGCTGCTATTTAAAGTACAGTATTTAAAATATTAAGAAAAAAAATCATTAGCTTCACGCTGTGCGCACACAGCGGGGTAGGCAGAGGGAACCTAGTGTTAAGACACTCCGTTTCCCACTTTCTGCCGAATTTTTGAGGCATTGTGTGTTGAATGGCAGAACTCAACGCCGCGCTTGCCCTCGAAACCAGAGCGAAGAAATGGAAATATAAATTTAAGTAAATATTTCATCTCCTAACCCACAACTAGTCAGTTGTACAGTCACTCTTTGTACCACTGCGCCACGACTGGTCTCTTTATTATCTTCATTTAAAATATAATTATATATTATTATAAATTTAAATTATAGGAAACCAAGTTAAACTATGTAAATTGAGTAATAGTAGAGTTTCGGTTTACTGTTCCAATTATCTTATATAAACTACTGAATTGATCTATCCTGTTTATTTTAGATTTTATGGCACAATTAGGCAGTATCTGACTGAAAACGTAACGGTTGCGGATTCGATTCCGATTGAATTTGTTTTTTTTCTTTTGTTTTACCTAGCTTTAAGATGCTCCATTCACACAAACTTCCATTTCACGCTTTCCGCTAACTTATTGCGTGTTGAGTAAACGCAACGGAGCACTCAGCTTGTTACCAGAAGGACGAATATGAAAAAAATAAACATTCCCTCGAGTAGGAATCGAACTGTCGCGCTTATATTCGCACGCTTTTATGTTATAAACTCACTGGTATGTTATAAAATATAAGATATTCAATTTAACCTAGAAATATAATGGGATATTCTAATCAAATGAAACCATAGAGTGGATCGCTTTTCGCTATTCACGGGGACAAAACTTACTCGTTCACACACACCAAGTTCCACTCAAAGTAAGTTACACCAAATATAATAATAGCACATCAATATCTTATTGACTGGAAACATCCTTTATGTGTAAAGTTGTAGATTAAGTTAATGTACCCTCTTTTGTTACGTATATCGGTGTAAGTGATTTTTTTAAATAACAAGAAATATTATAAAAGAGGTCATTTTTATGCAATAAATTCACGGTTTATTTCCCATAGAAAGGGAACCAAAACCAAAAGGAGTTAAGTTAGTGAGTGAATGACTGAGTGTTGAGTGGTGAAACTCAATGCCACACTTTGCTTTGTTACTTGAGCAAGGAAATGAAAATAGTTCACTTTCCGTAGAATTCTGAAGGTTGAGTAGCAAGAACTCAATATTGCGCTTTACCTAGTTGCCAGAGCAAGATGATTAATATATTAAATTTTTGATTCCCCCTAATGGAAATCGAACGCACAATCTTCATGTTTCGGTACCTGAAATTCCGATAGCAACGGGTAAGAACGTATTTTAATTTTTAACTTTTTGTACGAACAAAGCAGCGGGCTACAATTCATATAGTATACTTTTCAAGGTAATTAAGCGACAACGCGCTCCGCTCAGATAAAACAACGTAAATCGGACGTGGGTAATGCGGCGCTTTTGTTACGCTTTAAGCGATTGCAGATGGTGATTTACGAATAAATGACTTTTGAAATTTTTTTTGTGTTAATATATATTTTTTAATATTGTGTTTTATTCTTTTTTTTTGTGTGGTTTACAGATGACATTGTGGTTTCGGCTTTCACTGGGAGAAATTAAGTTTTTTCATTTTCTCGCTCTAAAATATATGATATAGCGCGGCGCTAAGTAACCCACTCAACACGCAATATCGAACGAACGAAACAGAGTGTCTTAACACCGTTGCCTGTCCTGCTATATGAGGGTGACAGTATAAAGTTAGAGTATTTAGTAGAACGAAGCGAGAATCGAACCCGCGCCTCTTCGAACCGTTCATCCGGTTTCCAAGTGGCGCAAGGTTTAAATGCCTGACGGCGTTCAAATTTGTATACGATTTCTAAAAAAAATATTTAAAAATTAATCATTCCCCCAACTGGGAAACAAATCGACAGCCATCATGTTTACCACCCGATAGCAACCTGCACTGTAATGGTTTCAATGTATTGATAGTTCCTCGTATATTTGTCTTCGTGTATCTGCACTCTCATGATCAAAGTGAACCAAATGTAGTATCCATTTTCATTTCGAAACTAAACAAAGGATCAAATGAAGCATATTTGTGGAGTGCTATAGTTGTATCGGTCAATAGAAACATCGAATCGATTATTATATATTATAGAATACGGTGTTTAAATTTAATAAATTATCTTAATATAATCTTTTATATTAAATCCATCGTGGCTTAGCGGTACAGTGTCTGATTATAACCGTTACGTTTGTGGGTTTATTTACTACTTTGGGGAATGAATTTTCTCTATATACTCTGCTATGTGGAAAAAGATGTTTGTGAATTGAGGTTACAAATTTCTATTTTTACAGTATTTCGCATTTTTACAGTAGTTTTGCAGTAATTATAATAGACTAGATTTAATCAAAAGATTTAATTACTTATTATTTTATTTTATAGGCTTACGCGTAAACAGTGTAACCTGCATAAAGATAATAAGGCAGAGAGAACTTGGAGTTCGAGAAGTCCGTATCCGTCTTTTAATACGTGTACGTTCCGCGTAATTGGCGGAACACAACGCTGGGTTACCTCACCGCAATTAAAGATCTATTAAATTAAATTGAACTGAAAACACACTTCAAAATTATATTTTAAATATTACTTAAATTATTGTACTCTTGAGTATTCATTACTTACTACTTTTGTGTGCCGCCAAATTTCAAAAATGTGCCGCCAAATTTTGCAAATATATAATAATGTTAATATTATGAAATTATATCAGTTAAAATAGACAAATATTTTTAACATGAATATATATTTAAATACACAAAAAAATTACATTATTTTAATATTTGCTTTGCAAATAAACGTTTAGTTATTATTATAGTATATATTAGTATAATTCGTATATTTAAAATTTTTGATAAACTATCTATGCAGTGTGTTGTAGTAAGTAAATAATTTTTATCTTTTTCATTATGTGCCGCCAAGTTTTGAAATCGTTTAATATGTGCCGCAACAAAAAAAAGGTTGAGAATCACTGTTATAGATAGTAAGAAATTAAATTAAAGTCTTTATCTTAGAAAACCGTTATTAAAAGGCATACCCATTATTGGTTCTTACAAAATTCTGCCTCACCAAAGGCAATTTTATTCCAATATCAAAGTTTTGTCTCTAAGGTTTGATTAAATTGTTATCGAAAACAATGTAATCAATGAAATGAAGAAATTTAATATTCAGCCAAATTTGTTAAAATTGCTTTACTTGTATTGTTGATAGATTAAAGAACAATGGGTAATTGTTCAGACTGGATGGAGTGGTATCATTTGTTTTCTAGACGCCCGAGCTAAATTGGTGCCTTACCTCTAAAATAAGAGGCCGATACAGTAAATAAAAACTTTGTGGGTTCAATTCCCAATCGGGGATATTATAATAAAAAATGGGGAATGGAGTGTCTTAGCACTACATTCTTCCTATCTAATCTGTTATGGGAGAAATGGTGTTAACTGACTTGATTATATAAAAAAAAATCAATGAGCTTCACGCTGTATCCCGCACACAGCAGGGCAGGCAGAGGGAATATAGTGTTAAAACACTCCGTTCTCCACTTTCTGCCGAATTCTGGAAGCATTGAGTGAGCGAATGGTGTATTGAGTGGCAGAACTCAACGCCGCGCTTTTACCTCGACACCAGAGCTAAGAAAATGGAAATATAAATTTTAGTATACATTTCATCTCCTCGAGTGGGAATCGAACCCACAACCAGTCAGTTTTACAGTTACACTTTGTGCCACTGCGTGCGTGCTATATAATCAAGTGAGGCCAGGGACGACTGGCCTCACTTGATTATATAGCACGCACGCATATTTTATGTAAATCTCAACTCAGCCACGACGGTCTTTAAAAAGAAATAACAAATATAAATAAATAATCTAAGCAATAAACGTTCTGTTAATGGCTCAGTATTCTCCATACAGATTTCCATTTATCATGTCATAAACAACCTGTTCTTCCATATTGTTTTTGTATATCAGTCGTATGTAGGTACATAAATTATGAGTCAAGTCTTGTTTGGCACCAAAGTACTAACTCAGCCAAAATTGCTTCCCTCCCTGGCATGCTGATGTGGTTAGTTGTATTTGGTGTAACTTACAAGCTTTGAGCTCAGTCAGCGTTTAAGTTTATCCTTAATAAACTGGTCTTGATTTATTATACGAATATATTTCTAAGAAGATACTTTCTTTTTTTGTAGTATCTTCATACTTTATTTTACCCTCGGAGGGTATGTGTGAACTGGTTGGTGACAGTGGACGAATCGAAAGAGGTAAGTGGACATCGTAGTGTTTGGCATTCCGTTCTCTCTGGTTCCATTCTAAGAATAAGAATAAAGTATGCAGCATGAAGCTAGCAATCCGAAAAGGTTTATCATAGAATGTATTCGACTGATATGTATATTATACCATGGATGCAGGCTCAATCTTGACTCAAAAGGATTTTTATATATACTGACAAGTTTAGGCGGGGTTAACTCGTCTTTTACATTATATTATTTCGAAGAATCACTCAAAGTAGTTATTTTTACTTATATAACAAAAGTCCAGGAGACGTGTTTCAGTTCTTTTTGGAGTGATCCATTACAAGAGAATATACTTTAGTTGAAATTCTTATAGTTCAAATGTGTATTACTTTACACCGTTAGCTTACACCAAATCCCCTTAAAATTAACTTCGTCCTTTAGAGAAATTATATTGAACCTAAACAGTGATTAGTATGCATTGTCTCTTCGAATAAATTATTATGTCGTTTTTCGAATATATTATAAATATGTTTATGCAAAATTTTTAAATTTTTTTAGAAAAAACATTTATAGAAATGAGTCAATATGATAACATTACCCTATTTAAAAATATTATTTATTTAGAAATATTTTTGCAACCACTTTTAAATCGTCGGCTACCGGGTAGATAAGCAATTGTACTAAGAAGAGCCAGTAACACACATTTTAATCTTATAAATATTCTTGAACCCGTTCTAAAACTAGAATTTAAAAATATCAATAATTTGGATTTAAAAATATGGAGTAAAAGTACGTAAAATATTTTGTTTTTGAGCATTTTATTGTACACACAAAACAAATAGACAAAAACTAAAGTTGGTACGTAGGTAGATAGTATCGCAGTTCTTAATGCAACGTGAAAAATATATTTTTTTTATGTCAACAACAATTACACACAATAGTATAATCACTATTAGTATTGTCAATTGAGCCATATCGTTCTTAATTTCATACATTAATAGAAAATAGAAAAGCTACAATATAATCCTGTCATCTAATAACAATAAAAACCCTCTTAAAACGTTACATTGTTTTGGACACTTGTCCCTCGGTTGCTACAAAAAGTCATAGAATCAGAAAATTTCTTTGCAGAAAGATGTCAAGGGATGTCTGTATAAACATGCGTAGTACAATAAACGCGATGTAACTTGTGTAGGCGGTCAAAGAGTTGAAACTAGAAATGGTATAAAGTGTTATTTATTTTTATTTTTTAAAATATTTAGATGAAGGCGTTATGGTACAAGGAGACAAGCGTGCGACTGTGAATGTGACGATTGTATATTGAATTGAATATTTTATTGAGGAACGGAGTGTCTAAATAAGAGGTTCCCAGGTTCCGTTTTTGGTTTTGTTTATATTGTTAGGATACAGAGTAAAGATAAAAAAAATATTTAGATCGTTTTAGGGCTGTACGAGATGGCTATAGCTTTGATCCTCATTCCGAGAAAAATTAAATTATTATCATTTTCCATGCTCTGGTCAAAACACCGTTGAGTTTTAGCACTCAATATGAAATGTTTCAGAAATTGTTTAATAATGTGACATGGCAGACAGTTTGGATAATCGTATAATCGAACTCTTCGAGATAGTGAGATTTTTCATATTAACAATGAAATTAAAATATTTATAAATATATATATACATAATTTATCTTTAATTGCACATAGGAGATTAACATAAGGAGCGGCACAAAACTTGGCGTTGAGTTCCGCCATTTAACATACAATGCCTGAGAATTCGGCTGAAAGTGGGTAACGACAGTGTCCTAATGGGAACGAAGAGTATTAACTCTCTCTCCGTCTGTCCTTATCTACCCCGGTTCTATATACAGTGAAGCTAAAAAAATATAATTGTTGTGTAATGTCCAAGCCATTTCTACTTTAGTCTTTACGCTAAGGTATAAATTGTTTGGGGAATAGAAACGTCTCACGAAATAAATCCGAGTGTAACTAGAAAGAGGAATAAGTCAGAAAAACTAGACAAAAAATATTTTAGTTTGTCAAAGTGTTGTACGTGAGGCGATTATAGCTTTGTTATTATTTCGAGACACATTATTTATAAAAATAATCTATTAACTATAAATATATATTTCTAATGTTAATCTTTTAAGCTTCCTTAGGTATTTAGCATTTTCATAAAGTTTAAGAAAAAAAAAGAATGATTTTACAAAGAAGACAAAGAATTACTTAGAACGTCATAAGGGAAGAAAGTAAATATTGATGAAAAATTGCATATTTTTATGAATTAAATTGAATTATTCCACTTAAATATATATATTTTTAAAAATACAATTATTTATTATTTTACTAGCTTATGCTGTCTCATTGTTAGGTAAAAACCTCACTGCACTTCTTCCAATCTGTTTGTATTGGTTCCAGATAAGAAAAGGCCAACCCTATCTCTTTCGCCGAGAGTGTCGTAGAAGTCCCTAGAGCGTCGTAGAAGTCGACTAACGGTACTCTTTGAATGCATCTTAAGATGTATTAAACCAAACTTGCAAATATATATTGATAATTTTTCGAATATTCTGGCTGATAATCAAATAAAACTTTTATTAAATCAAATTAAAATCTAATAAAATAATAATTAAATCAGATTAGAATTAAATTGAATTAAATTTAGAAAAAAAATAATGTATATCGAACGAAATTATCTTTAGAAATTGGCAGTCTTTCACCATTGCTATCGGCATTGGCTTTTGCAGGCTGCTTACCCATACGTAAAGTTTAGGCTTAATTGGAATAGTTGATGTTATAACAGGGCATCAACTCATTCTCTTGGCAGACGACCGTATACAAACAACAACAGCAGAGTCAGGCTGAGCCTGCTAAAAGTTTACTATTCACCCACCAACCCGCAGTAGACAAACGAAGTAGGTTAAACGTCTTTCCCTCTCCATTCAACCATAATACTATTTATTATATATTATTTGTATTTATAAATATAGTTTATATACGTATAGGATTTACGTATATTTATATATGTATCTATTTATGCATTTATAAATTTTTTTCATCATTATTGTTATTATTATTATTTTTAAGTTCTTAGTTATTCTTCTCTTTATTTATAACTGCACTGTACTCTCTTCCCGCTGTTTGACAGTCATCCACTTCCATTGGTTGGCTGGAAGAGATTTCTTTTAGAAATAAGCCCACCTTTGCTAACTAACCTTTTAATTTTTGTATTTCTTATATGTTTTTAAGTGCAAAGAATAAAAAAAAAATACAATAAATGGGGATATATGCGTCGATCGTACCTCGCTATCACTTTTTCCGCGATGTATGTGTGTATCTGGCGATCACCGATTTATAAGACGTATACACGTCAAAAATTTAACTATTTTATTTGTATACCAAAGATCTGTATACAATTCAATTTTGCCGCTATTAAGCCGGAGCATTATGTTTTCATCATGATATTCTTACACACTTCACAAATAACGCCTCTCTATAAAAGATAAGAATAACTAAAGATACATCTAATATATAAATAAATACAACGGATGTAAACGATTCGGACATTTTTGATCAGGAACGTCTTAAACTTTGGTAAAGGATAACGGCGTTTGATCAAAGCTTATCGGCCTGCTGAGTTTGACCACAATTTAACTTTGCGTGTTAATTAACAAAGTTGAAAGAGAGTTCTATGGTGGTGTTATAGAATAATAATAATAATAATAATAATAATAAACTCTTTATTGTACACCCCAAAAAAGAAATAATAAAATACAAATATAAGAAAATGTACAATAGGCGACCTTATCGCTGAAATAGCGATTTCTTCCAGGCAACCTTAAGGCGTTGGAAATTGCAAAAAAGAAAATAAAAATTAGTACTGAGTAGGGTGTGAACAATACTCAATAAAAATAATACATAAACATACATAAAGACAATTACATATATACATATTACCTACATACAAACATACATACATACATACATACAAAATATTCAATTTATAAAATAGGTAAGTATATTAATAATACATACTAACAGTACAGGAAAATATACACTACTTAAAAAAATATATTTCACAGGCACGAGTAAAAAGATTTAAAAAGAAAGAAAGTGTTGTTTTAATCGTTTTTTAAAAGTAGGGAACGTTTTTGAATTCCTGACATTCAAGGGTAGGGCGTTCCATAACCGACACGCAGTAACAGTAAACGAGTCACTGTAAAATGACGAGGAATGTTGTGGAATTTTTAGAACCAGACTGTTATCGGATCGCAGATGTCGAGGATGGGAGCCGCCCAAAAATTCAAAACGTTCCTTTAGGTACGGGGGAGAAGTTGGATTGAACAGAATACAGTAAAGAAGGTGAAGTATGTGAGTATTCCTACGAAGCCGGATAGGGAGCCACTTGAGCTTTTTTCGGAAGTCGGAAATGTGATCATATTTACGTAGACCAAATATGAATCGTATACATACATTTTGAAGACGCTCAAGTTTATTTAATTGCTCCTCTCTTAGATCAAGATAGCAAGGATCAGCATAATCAAGAATCGGTAAAAGGAGAGTACTTGCTAACGCAATCTTAGTAGGTATAGGGAGAAAATTGCGTAACCGCTTAAGAGATCCTAGAGAAGCAAACATCTTCCTGCTCACATCACATAGCTGTGAGTCCCAAGACATGTTTTGATCCAGGATGATGCCCAGATCTTTTACAGATTTACTGTAAGGTATAATAACACCGTCAAGAAATACAGGTGGTAAAGTGAAGAGATCTATTTTTGATATAAGTTTTGCACTGCCAATTATGATAAGCTGCGTTTTAATAGGATTCAGTCGTAAACCAAATGACTTACTCCATGTGTATATGTTCTCCAAGTTGTCATTAATGGCTTTTATAGCGAGAGGTAACTCAGGTAGTTTGGCTTGATGGTAGATTTGAAGATCATCTGCATACAAATGGTAGAGAGAAGAAACGTGTTGAGAGATAGTATTAATAAATACAGAAAATAACAAAGGAGATAACACGCCACCCTGCGGAACGCCAGCAACCACAGGAGACCAGTCAGAGTGTGAGTCATGGATTTGTATGCGTTGCCGACGCCCAAACAGGTAACTACGAAACCAGTCAATTGCATTAGGAGATATGTTAAGTGACTTTAGAGTAGCAAGTATGATATCGAAATCCACAGAACCAAAGGCATTACTGAAGTCAAGCAAAACGAGGAGTGTAACCTGCTGCGTGTCCATGCCTTTTCGAATATCATCGGTAACTTTTACTAACGCAGTAGTCGTACTATGACCGGGACGGAAACCAGATTGCAAAGGATTCAAAAGATTATGGCAATATAGGAACTGTGTAAGTTGAGATTGAACGAGACGCTCAAGGGCTTTGGACAGAAAAGGAAGAATTGAGATTGGACGGAAATCAGAATTGTGAATAGGATTTTTTCTTTTGGGTATTGGGACAATTTGAGCGTCTTTCCAGGCTAAAGGAAATTGATTGGACGTAATGGAATAATTAAATATGGAAGTGATTGTAGGGCAAATGATGTCGAGGATGGGAATGATCATTTTACGACTAATGCAGTCAGCCCCCACTGAATCAGAATTAATGGCTAGAATGGTCTTCTTAACATCACTTTCTGCAAATTGACTAAAGAAAAAACTGGGATGCCTAGGAGAGGATAAAGCATTGAGATTGTTGATTGTATTTAACTTCGATGTGTCATCAATAACACTTGAAGATGAGAAGTGCTTATTAAGTTCATTGAAATTGATGTTATGAGTATTAATGTGTTGTTGAGCTTTACCTACTCCTATTGATTTCAGAAAATTCCATACCTTGAAAGAATCTTTCTCTTCAATCACAGATTTGTGTATATGGCGTCGTTGATTATCTCTACACATCGTATTACAGCGATTACGAGTTTTCTTGTAGTTATTTTCGTTTTTAACACTAGGATTAGTTCTAAATTTCAATTTTGCAGTGTTTTTTTTATGTTGCAGTCTTTTAATGTCGTCCGTTAACCACGGAGCAGGGAGATGCCTCATTCGCACAGGACGGATAGGAGCATGGTGATCATACAGTTTGATGACGAAGGCGTTGAACACAGCCAACTGATCATCAACAGACTCATGACTTAAAGCGACGGACCAGTCAATAGTAACTGCATCCTCGCGCAGGCAATTTAAATCTATACCCCCAAAATTACGTCGCAGAAGGATTCTTGATTTAGCTTTTGGAGGCTTAATTTTATACGCTAAGTAAATGAGATCGTGATAGGAAAAAGCCAAAGCTGGATATTGACCATGTTTTTCAACGTGGTCAGCAGAGGACACCATAACTAAATCAAGCCAAGAAGGAACGCAATTAGGGAATTTGTGAGTAGCAGATAGGGGCAGGATATGTAAATTAGCAGCTTTAACTAAGGATTTTAAGCGGGAAGAACGTAGATTGTTTTTTAAAATACATGTATTAAAGTCGCCCATAATAATAGTATGGTCGTATAATGGCTTGTACTCTTCCAATAAAGTTTCAAATGATAAAAAATAATCAATCGTAAGGCTAGGGTTATAGTAGACCCCAAGGAGTAATTTAGTATGTGTAAAAAACACCTCAATGAAGAGATGTTCTGGGCCAGTGTTAGACTGATGTTCGGATGAGTCTACTAAGTTAAAAGTAATATGCGAGCGTAAATAGATGGCAACGCCACCCCCAACTCGGCCCTTACGATCGTTACGGATCAAATGAAACCCAGGAAGAGAATAAGCAGCCGAAGATAAACACGATTTTAACCAAGTCTCTGAAATCAAAATTGCATGTATATTTTTGTTATTGAATGTAGCTAAGAAATCAGGGAAGTGTGCAGGAATACTCTGTGCGTTCAAATGAATGATATTAAAAGTTTTCGATTCATACGAGAATTTTGAATCTAAAGTTTCACTAAGTGAAGGGATACTAAGGAAGCTGTCATTACTGCTCAATCCTTCAGAGGTAGAAGAGAAAGAGCTAAAAGAATCATCAAGCATTACGTTGCTATGAATCTAAGTGTATGTACTAATTTAAAATAAATAAATTGTGATAAAAAAAAAAATGTATAAGAATATATATAAATATGAATATAATAAATATATAAAATTATATTATTATTATATATGAAAAAACAAATAATTATAAATATAAAGCAAAAAAAGAGAAAAAAAAAAAAAAAATACATGTATATACTTTGTTTTAAGTACTAAATTACCAACCACCCGCCAGTTGCATAGAGAAATAATTAAATAATGTAAATATACACGGTTGTGTACACTAATAGTATTAAGAATAAAAACTATCAAATAAATATAAAACAAAATAAATAAATAATTAAACAACAAAAATAAAATAAAAGGAAACTTACAACAGATCTATCACGAATTAAAAAACACAACAATAGAATACTTTGCATAACATTTAACTTTGTATACATAAAAACAAACAAAAAGAAACTACAAAACAAAAGGAAAATATAATAACAATAAAACAATACCAAATTATTGATAGTACCTTAATAGTAATAAGTAAATAATAATAAAATAACATGTTGACAAAAATTAAACAAAAGCCATCTTTCTACTGCAATGAAGTAATAATCTATATTGACCATCATAATATCATATAGTGTCAGTTGAGCGTTGCTTCGTGACAGATCACATTGTAATAACTAAGTAAATAACCTAAAAGTGATTATAATAATAAATATTTTACGAATAGTGATAATAATAGTAATAATAAGTATTAGAGTGGTTAATCAACACTTTTTAACTGCTCGCTTACACCGTTGCACTACAACTTTATTGTCAGTGTTTTTAAAAGCCACCACACTCTCCTGCACCGTCGGCGGAGACTTTCCTGGAGCAGCGGGTATACTCTGGAGATCGGCCATACACTCCACGCGATAGCGTAAACCATTCGGGGCTATGACGTTGATGGTCCCATCACGTGTCCAGCACTTCCCTATACCATAACGTCGTCGAGCGAGCATAAACACCTCATGGCGGGTTTTCGTGAGAAATTCTGAGATAGTGATGCCAGACCCCTTAAGCTTAGTTTTCGCAAGCCAAATGCTGTGCCGCACCTGAGCATCTGAAAATTTTACCACAACGGGTCGAGGCCTATCATCGTGTGAGCGGCCCAGGCGATAAGCTGTTCTAATATTTGAAGTTGAGAAATTGGCCACATCGAGATTATTTGCCATGACATTTACGACCAGAGTGCCAACATCTTCTGATTTATTCTCGGCTAAACCATGGATTAAGAGTGTTTTACGCCTTCTCGACATCTCCATGCGATCAACATCCCGATTAAGAAGTTGCACCTGCTTTTGCAAAGAACTCAGTGCAGTGTGGATGAAATTCTTGAAGGAAGTGAAATCTGCAGCTAAGGTTGATACCGTCGCCGGTGATGCAGTTTTACTTAGATCGCGCTGAAACTCGTTCATTCTAACGTTAAACATCTCTGCCATAGCAGTAATGGACTCTTTGAGAGCATCCATGGTTTACACGTAGTTATAGTGAATTTAAAATTGTCGTTCCGTGTATATTAATAATTATAAGGATATAACTAGCGGTAGGTTATATTATATCACAAGCACATATAAGACATAAAAGTACTTGTAAATATGTAAAAAACTAAAAATAAATAAAGAGCACTAAAAATCAGCTGTTCACTTTATTCACGCCTACCCACTATCGAGAATAGTCTGTCTTTATTTATAATATAAATATTTAATGTATTCTAGATATACAATCAGATCTTTTGTTTGATTGTTTTGATTGTAAAACAATATATTAAATCAATATCTGATAATTTTTTGGCGGCTTCGCGAGATATTTTTTGGCCTTAAATTATGTACGTATGTACGTACAATTTTATATGTGTATGTTTATTTTTTTACCTTTACATTGTATTCCGCACGTAGCAGAGTAGGCACAGGAAACCTGGGAACCTAGTGTTAAGACAATTCATTCAATATTAAGACAATTTCATTCCCCACCTCTGCATTTTGCCTCGATACCAGAGTGCAGAAATAACTTTATAAAATATTTAGTTTCCTAAAGTGAGACTTGTACCCACAACCTTTATTTCAATCTCATGCATGTGTCTCTGTGGCACGACGGCCACTATAATATGTAAACATACTTTTTTAAGATTTTAAGTGTTAAAAATATATTTTTGCTATCCAAAGACAATTGCTTAGAATCATTATTTTTTAAGAGCCAATGCTATGTAAATAAGTTGTAACGAGCGTATAAGAATTAGTTGTCAGAGCGGTTGAACGCTTACCAAGAACCACGGGTTCAAAGCCTGTTACGTTCAAATTCTTATACATTGTCTAAACAAGTCTTATATATTTATTTCCTAAGTGTTGAATAAGACATTAAAATCATTAAAAAAACTACACATATATTTGGACTAGTGTTTATACCTTATTTAGTTAAAACATTTACTTTATACAATTAGTCTCACTAAATACACTGTAAAGTGTTTACCATACATCCTCATCCACTGTTTATGTAACTGCAAGCAACTCCCTTTACACCAATGGTTCCCAACCGGTGGACCGGTGGAATGAATTAAAATTTTGGTGTTTGAGCAAAGTCTGCCTACAATTAAGTTGTTTCCTCAGTAAAACATAAAATATTTTGACATTTAAATATAATATACTTTGAAATTCATAGATTTTTAATATTTACTTATAAATTCACACTCCCCATCGTACAAAATGTCAGTTTCTTTTTTATACTTTTGACTTTGAAATTAATTATTTTGTTTTATTATTATTTTATTTTTATTATACCTATAAAGTGGTCCCTGCTAACAAAGAATTCTATAAAAGTGGTACCAGATTAAGAAAAGATTGGGAACACCTGCTCTACACGAACGAGTCACTCACCTTGTTTAAATTCGTATCTCTTGGACACATTGCTCTATTTATCTATCAAAGTCGACCACTAACGACCATGGCAAGCTCAGTTAATGCAAAACTTGCTATTGCTATATAGGAAATGGATCCTATAGTAAGACATGTTCAAAGGATTTTTATACTAATACCCATTAAAATAAAATCGAAATTAGCGTGAAATATCCTATATGTTGACTGTATAATGTAAGTATGCAGTTCGTAATTTTATTTGGTAACACGCGATTGATTATATGTAACATGCGATTATAATGTTTATTTCTATGGTCATTAAAGGTTAATTTTCTAACTAAGCATTTAAATATTGGCAGCAATGTTTAAGTAAACACAAAGTTTGCATCTGGTCAAACGATGTTACAACGTCGATATTCAGAGTTAAGTTGGGAACTTTTAACTTATTGCAACTAGTTCAATCTCTTCAATTTATGTGTTACGGCGTTAAACTTTGTCCCATTTATGAAAAAATGAGGATGAGATGTATGAGGAGAAGCTATGAATGGAAAGAACAAAGAAAATGACTAAAACTTAATAACTAACTAAGAAAGTTACGCGATTACTGAGTCATTGACAGATAAATTAATCGCTACAATTTTATATGTACATATTTGAGTGGCGTCAGTGCATAGGAAAATTAAGAGAGAGTTGAGTGAAAATTCCGACATAATATTACAATGATACATTACGATAAATTACATATTTTCCTATACATTGCAACGGGATGTCAAGTTTTATAGTGCACGCAAACCGAGTTATGGGAAACAACTTGTAAATAATAATCGCTAATATTATACTAAACGGCTAGCAACAGCTGCGTTACTTATATGATACAGAAAAGGAAAAATATATATTTATGATACATCCATCCCGCTCACACGAGCTAAATGTGAAAAGGACAAAGTAAACGACTAAAACCAACTATCTATCTATAAGTCTAATATTTATAAGGCCATTTCGCCTCTATCTGAATAAAACGTATCCGCTGTGTAACGTCTAAAGTATCATAGTTTTATTTTACTGTACCACAAAAATGTTGTACGTTCGTAGTCAAATTTGAACTTTAAACGTATATGTTAAAGTTTAATTTTAAATGATTGTACATTTTATACCTTTTTAACAGAGTATTTTGTGCTTACGTTATAGTATAATGCATTTCAATTGAATGCAACAAGCATGTAGAGACTTGTCTCTTTGTTACCTAAATATCTTGTTGTATAAAGCGCGGCGTTAAGTTTCGCAACTCAACACGCTGTCCTGAAAATTAGGTGTAAAAAAGGAACGGCGTGTCTTAACACAAAGCTCCCTCTGGCCTCTTTGCCTGCTCTTTTAAAGGTCACTAAATTTTTCTTTCTTGTTAAAACACTCCGTTTCTTATTTTCCGCAGACTTCTGGAGGCGTGAGTCTTCTTGAGTAGCGAAACTTAACGCCACCCTTTGCCTCGACACCAGAACGAAGGATCTAAGCCGTGTTGTAGGGGCACTAGCGTGCAATGCAAACGCGACATATTGTGGGTTCGATTTCCACTTAACTTTTAAATACATTATACTCTCAACATAAAACAACGATAATTTATAAATAACTTACACCACTAAGACTCACAAAATTGTTATTATTAAAAATTAAGATTCACATACTCGTACGATACATGTTGACCCAAAAAAGTTTTGATATCTTCAAAGGGATTATTTGACTCACGTCCACAACTTTTGGGTAGAACCTGGGTATTACGTGACTTAATCATTGTTTCTAAATATATATTTTTTGAAAATTTGTGATTGTATTGATTAACTATTTTGATGTATCGTATAAAAATATAATAATATATAAAAATATATACACAAAAACCTAAAAAATATATAGTGTGGAATTTTGTCAAAAGTACCACTACTGAACAACTGCTTCATGCTGTATCCCGCATATAGCGAGTAGTCAGAAGGATTCTACTATAAATTACCCTTAACCACACACAGACGAATTGTCGAGACAATACGTACGTAGCGGCGAAACTCAACGCCGCGCTTTGACTTGTTATAAGAGCGAGGAAATGAACATATTAAATAATTTATTCTACTGAACGAAAGTCAATAGTCAGGTGCTTGTGTCAATAAGCTACGACGCTCTGTACCAAATAACAGAATATATATATATAAGAGTAGACCAAAAACAAGGAAAATTTATAATAAAATACAAAATTTTCAGCAGAAAATTAACGTGCTTTTATATTTAGTAAGAGAAACTTTTAATAAACTCTTAAATACCCCGTAGCGTCTAAACCCTTTAAACTTTGGTGTTAAAATTCTGTGACACTGTTATAAGATTTTTCCACCACTAAGTAAATAAATGAATGACTCCATAACGTAAGAGATTTTATATTTTATACATAAAAGAAACATGTTATTGTGTATCAGAAGTTAAATGGTTAATAAATATATTTAATATAATAAATACATTAAATGTTATAACAAATACACCTAGAAAGAGACTAGTTAACGTAGTGTTAGATTCATTCATAAGAAATCTCCAAATGAAAATATTTGGAAAATATCTAGAATATATGGAAGACTTCCCACACAAAAAGTTTACTTTTACTTAAAAATGCAACATCTAGAGCTCGAGGCGTAATAACAGCGATGTATGAAGATGCCGAGAATTGCTTTTGAAAATTCACGAACTACCCACACTTCGGATGGTTGCAGAGAGTTTGTTAGAAATTTTCATATTAATTAAGTTCTTAGATTTCATCAGTGTTAGTTGTTGTTGTTAAGTATTTTATATTTTTACGCAAGAATTTTCTTTAGTATAGAATGTATAGGGTGATTCGATATTTTATTAATAAGAAGCTTCAAACAAAGTGTTAAAACACTCCGTTTCGTATTTCCCTCCGAATTTTCGAGGCTTTGCGTATTGAGTGACGGAACTCAATGTCATAAATTGTCAATTTACAACTAATTAGTTATTGCGTTCGTATAAAAAGCTTAAAGGTGTTTTCGTCTATACTAGTATAGTTGTATAATTATGACCACACGTATATACTGCTTACAATTTATTATTAGATTAAATACTGGCGGGCCAAAGCACGGCGTTAAGTTCTGCCACTCAACATGCAATGCCTCCAGAATTCGGATTCGTGAAGCTGATTTTTTTTTAATTTAATTTATTTATTGTCATTTTTTTTACTTATTACTATATGTTGATTATTGTACATATAGTCGCCCAACAAGTACCAATGCGCACTGTGATTGTTCACACGAGGTCGGCTGAAGAAAGAGGATATTTGTTACCAGTTGTTATTGTATCAATTAAATAACTAATGTGGTCTCTATGTAGAGCTAAGTAGAATTAAATTGAGCTTAAGTTAGTCTGAAGCTGACTAATAAAGAAATCATTAAATGAAACTTCTGAAGCCTGAAGCCTAATAAAGAAATCATTAAATGAAACTTGTCTCTTTCATACACTGCTAGCACGTCATTGGTATTTGAGTATGTTATATAGATAGTTTGTCATTTATTATATGTATTAGGGAACCTTTTCAAATTCTAACCTATGTTGCGGTTTCTCTGACTACACGCCCAAGCGATCTGAAATTAAGTAATTGATGTACTAAGTAATAGGTAATTATAATAAACTCATGATTATTTGTAAATTATGACAACTCTACAATCTAAACTCAGGACATGGCATGGCGGCGCCCAACGCGGCACTGTATTTTATGAGAATGAGAAACTAAAAAAAAATATTTTATCCTTCCGATTGAACCCAAAACTAACTATTAATTAGTATATCGTAAGCAAACTCACGACAATTATTAATATTTTGGATATTTAAGTTTTCATTACTTTTCAAGTAAAGCTTTAGCTAAAGCTTTTGCGTTATTATAACGTAAATTTAAAATGATACACAGTACACAGGTGCATAGTTTATTTGTTAAAAAGTTACGAAATGGGGACATACTGTATATAGACATTATACATACCCAAGTATGTAGCAAAAAATGTGAAATGAGAACATTTTTCAAAGAGCTTCACAAATATATTCTGTTTTTCTCCATTTTGTGTGTTTGTTTTATATAATGTGCATACATGAATATTTACATAATATTGTTTTTATTAATAAAAATATTAAATAACTCATTCTCTCGAGTGAAAGTCGAGCCCGAAACCGTTACGTTTATAGTCACATTAGTTTTTTTTTGTTTGAAAGGTGTTTTGAATGTTCTTAGCCTTGCCGAGAATTTCTCGAAGTTCTTAGGGAAACGAAGAAATATATATAGGCTTTTATATTTTACAGTTGGGAACAGAGAGATCACTAATATTAATATTGAGAGGACAAATGTTAGTTTTACTTTTACGCAAAAACTACTGAACGCATTTCAGAATTAAGATTAATATTAGAGTAACACAAGACTACAATTTATATAAAGATTTTGTGTAATTTAGCTATAATATAACAAAACATTTAAACGACCAAAGCCGCGTTTGCGTCGCTAGTATATGATACTTATGATGTAATAATTATTATATAACAAAAATTGCACCTAGAAACTTATTTAAACCAGGCCAGTGAAAAATTTTGGGCACACATACGTAGATTTTGAAGATTCATTTTTTTTTTCAAGGTAGCTTCTCCTGTCACTGCTTTTAATCCAAAAATATCTGTCAAAACATAAACACGACAATGCTACTAAGGCGACATTACCCATTGATCCCAAATATATAACTAAAGCGTACGATTATAACCTTCGTTTATATAAACATAAAATATATAATACTATATATACATTTGTGTATTTTATGTACTACCCAAGTAAATATACCCAAAGGTCGTCGCGTAAATCATGTTGTATTCCACCTTCTAAGCCCTGTATGAAATATACGAGTGTCGTTTGTTCCCAACCAAATTACTTGACAGAGTCAGTAAGAAAATTATATATATACTAATATATAGATAATTTTCTTACTGACTTGACTTCTTATCTCTATATTTATATAGTAACGGAAAAACGAAATGGAATGAAATTAAATTTTTGATAATTCGTGAAACCAAAATAGTGAGCGTCTTTTATAAGTTTTACATAAAATAGTCATTATGTTTTTCTTTTTATTGTGTACTAAATTGTTGTGTTTCTTTCAAAAAGTTACTACTTGGTGATTCTAATATTCAACAGACTTTTTATTTACTTCCAATTTTGAAACTTTGAGTGGGTGGCAGATATCCCTTTGTCTTGTTACTAGTGTGAGGAAATGAAAATATTCCATTCTTATAAGTGGTAATTGAACTCCCAATCGTCATACTTCTAATTTTCCACATCGCCACGGACGGGACTCTTCATTAAAAAATTTTTGGCTTCATTATTAAAGTTTTCCATACGTGTTCCATACCTACATACTAACTAATATAATACTATAAGCGGCTTCACCACTTGTCAGTTACACCTAGTACATGTTTTGCTTAATTGAGTCGAAGTAAAATTTAATTTTACAGTACAATAAATTTCTATTGAACTATTTATGTGAATTTCAATCTGTTGTGTTGTGATTGGACTATGCATAATTATTTTAAAAAATGTTACTCCACTCTAAAACGCATAAGATTGATAAGAATGTAAAGGTTAGTAACCAGAATGCTTGGACAGTTTTCAAGAGTCGTGGGTTCAAATCCCTATGCGTTAAAAAATATATGTTTGTATGAATGATTTTTTTATGTTTAGCTGTGTAGCTAGGTACGCAGAAAGAAGAAAGCAGTTTAGACACTCTCTTCTCCTCTCTTTGATCCAAAAGAGTAAGGAAATAAAAAGTAAATTATCCTTGAGGCTACAATCATCACGATCATTGTCACGATGAACTCAAACCATTGTCTTCCCAAAATCTCTCTCTGCTCATATATTTGGATCCAATAAACCTAAAAAAAGTCCTAAAACACTGCGTTTCCTTTAAAAGCGCCGTTAAATAATAAAATACAGCTCGCTATATCCATTACGGGGGATGCTGGAGCAACAAAATAACGTTTTATATTACGTATTAAACACAAAATAGTGACTAGAAAGCGTTACACGTACCACTTAAAACTTTATTTCACAAAATGTAGGCAATGAAGGTTTATACTTTACTAGCATTTACCTGTGGCTTTGCCTCTGTGAGGCCGTGTGTGAAGCCAGTCGTGGCGCAGCGGCACGAAGTGTGTCTGTAATACCGATTGGTTGTGGGTTCGATCCCCACTCGAGGAGATGAAATATTTACTTAAATTTATATTTCCATTTGTTCGTTCTGGTGTCGACGCTAAGCGCGGCGTTGAGTTCCGCCACTCAACACGCAATGCCTCTAGAACTCGGCGAAAAGTGGGGAACGGAGTGTCTTAACACTAGGTTTCCTCTGCCTACCCCGCAGTGTGCGGGATACAGCACAGCGTGACGCTGATTTTATAATAGTTTCTTTCCTTACATATTAAACAAAATATATAGCTTAACTGATCATGTTAAAAGAGACACTTCTCTACAGAAGTTTTAGAAGTTCAACCCCTAAAGGGGATGACATTAACTGTCAAAGTTCAAGATATCTTATTCTGCGGTACAACACTTAAGTAGTTAAGAATGCATGTAATTATGTATTATCTTTAAAAGAAATAAAAATACGTGTTTTGTAACAATTATAAATCCTCAAATTGATGTAAAAAGGTAAAAACTTTTATTCGCACCGGAGAGAAGTAAGCAATATTTAATGAAAATGTATATTGTTTTATTTTTAGTAAAATAATTAATTAAATACATAAAAAAATAAATATAAAATTTATAATTATTAAGTTTATTACACGATTCAATTTAAAATGTAAACAACAAGTCTTTTTCATAATTCGTCGTCGTGGCGCAGTGGCACAAGCGTGGTACTGTATACGCGACAGTTGTGATTTCGATTCCCACTCGAGAAAATGAAATATTTAATATTTTCATTTTCTCGCTCTAATAACAAATTCAGCAATGAGTTCAGCCATTCAACACTTAACGACTAGAGAATGAAATATGAGAACAAAAGTGTTTTAATGGGAACGCAGTATCTTAACACTCGTTTCCCGGGTTCTCTCTTCCTACTCTGCTATATGCGGGACAAAACTGAAATTTATTCAAATAGAAACTTTTTAACTGACGAACTAAACTAAATAACCGTGATAACTTTTTAGCTTTTGAATCTAAAATGTTAAACCACAAAGTTGTGTTAGCATTTTTGTGTATATGTTAGGTAAAACTAGTTTTTCGTTAAAAATAAATATTTTAATAATAATTGAAATAAATAATATTTTATAAGTACATTGAGTTCCGCCACGTAGCACGTAATGCCTCAAGAATTCAACGGAAAGCGGGTAACGGAGTGTCTTGACATTAGGTTCCATTTGCTTACCCAAATATAAACAGCGTGAACCTAACAAAAAGTGTATTCAGTTTCATTTTACTTAACGCGTTGATTTCTTATTTAAAATATATAACCCACATTAAAAGTCCCTGATGCTAATTAATTTTTAACATTATTAAACGGACTGCTTGCGTTAATTGGAACCATTTATATGGCGCAGTGGTTTTAATGAAAAATACAACAAGCAGACGTATATTGACATTACGTTATTGACTGAAAAAATATAGGAATTTATTTTCTGCTTATAACTCATACGGAAACTGTCATACAGTAGTTTTTTTTTATTTTAATGTTGACGTATAAAAAGACCGTAGTAGTAGAAAGTTTTTATGGAGTAGTAGAGAGATGTTGTAAAAAAGAAATAAAGGGTTGAGGTCAGTCGTGTCGTCCGTGCGTCAATCTGTCGCGTTTACAGTCCCACTCGAGGATATGAAACATTCAATATTTTTATTTCTTTGCTCTGGTATCGAAGCAAAGCGTGGCGTTGAGTTCCGTCAATCAACACATCATGCCTCCGGAATTTGGCGAATTGTGGGAAACAGAAATGTCTTAAAACTAGGTTCCCAGTTTCCTTCTAGCTAAAGCCAACTAAGGGCTACAGCTGATGCTAAAAAACAGAATTTGTCGTAATTAAAATTTACGGTCGTAGGTTATAGATGAATCGTAATTGCGTAGCGGTTTTATTAGTAACTATTTACTAATTTGAAGGATATCGTGGCGCAGTAGGATTCTTTCTGAGCTTAAACGATGCTAATAGGTTCGATTCCCACTCGGGGGAATTAAATATTGTCATTTAATCTACCAGAGCGAGAATCTGGTTATGTGCGGTGTTGAGTTCTGTTATTCTGCGTGGGATATATTGTTATAATTTAGTATTTAACTTCCTATGCCTTCTTAATTGAGTATCTAACATTAATTGATCTGAAATAGCACTGTTATTATAAAACAATATTTAATTGACTTTAAATTAACAAGACAAAGAGCATATGAGAGTATACCATGCAAGTGCTGTAACCTAGATATATATATTTTTTTTATATGAGATTTTATAAAATAATATAGTCAGTTGTCACTCACAGGTGTGTAGACTTTAAGGGCATAAAATATAATTCCTTTTCCCGTAATATTTTTTTGGGAATCACTCTTTTGCCGCGTCTCTAAAGTAGCAGCATTAGATTAGATTAGAATCTAATCTTACCACAGTCCACTTTCTACTCAATTTTCGAGAAACTGTGTGTTGAGACAAATGATAATAATAATAATATATCCCCAAATAGGAATCAAACCCTTATCTTTTTCGTTTACATTCAATACTGCCTTATATTATATACATTATGAAAATCTTTTACACAATTTTATATTATATAAATGTATAATACGGAAATCCACTTTTGTTACATACACCACTTTGGTATGCAATTTCGTTGTATAATTACTTGTCATTTGCCTGAATCGCACAAAGCTGACCGCATCACAGTTCAATAGTCGTGACTGTTAGATAATGAGCCATTGCCTTATATAAGAACGAGTCGTGGCCCGCAACTTCGTCTGTGTGGACTATAAAACGAAAAATCTTATTTTTTTCCATTCCCGTAGGTATTTCAGGAAATCGTCTCTTAATGCTCTCTCTATAAGACCCCTTTGGACTGTAACGGAAGAATTTTATGTATACAGAAAACTTTTTTTTAGTTTTACGAGAGACACTTCTGTTCTCCATTTTCTACCGGATTCCAGAATCCGTGGCATTGTGTGTCAAATGGCGGAATTCAACACCGTGCTTTATCACATTACTAGATCGAAGAGATGAAAATATTAAATATTTAATTTCATTTCACTATCTGACGCTTACTGTCATTAGCTTGTACCCCTGCGCCACGAATAGCCTCAAGATAACTTGATCGTGAACTAAGTTTTTTCTTATAATTTATCAACATAAAACACAATTAACATATTATTAACAGGAGTTAGAAATTTGATAATATTGAATTTATTTATATCCTTCAGCGATGTTAGAAATCTTATAAGCTTACACGTAATACGTAGCTTTGTTTACAAAACGTTCATACAAACATACACGAACGAAATAAATACACCGGTTACATATAACGAAGAATTTTGATAAGGCTTCTTTCAAATTATCGTTTTTCCCAAGAGCTAGCGCTTTTCCAAGCTGCAGCTTAAAATTTAATAAAACAATTAATGTAATAATGTAATATTTTATCGTGAGACCTTTTTAGCTTCACGTTTTATCCTGTATAAAACTGAGTAAACAGCCCCTTGTTTACCTTGTATTATTTCTTAATATTATTAGGTTCTCTATGTTTACACTCTCTTTACCAATTCCTTTTTGAGAAAGTGAAAAAATATATCTTTAGCGACCTACTTATTATGTAGAAATTCGAAATATTTGTGCATATACAATACGTGTTACATATACATTACATCTGTTACAGCTAGACCGATTTGTATGAAATGTTGTGTTTATTTTCGTCATGTGTGATGTGGTATTACCATTACCATTTATTATATACCTTTCGCTATAGACAGTATGTATATTATAAAAAAAATATAAAGTATAACTACAAATTATATCAGACACACTGTACATTTTTTTTTTCAGCATCATTATGTATTGTCGTAAAAGTAAAAGAGCAGGCAGGGATCGCCAGGTGTTAAGACACTCCGGTGCACAGTTTTGGAGGCATTGCGTGCTGAGTGGCGGAACTCAACGCCCCGGTTTGCCTTGACACCAGTAAAGTCATGAAAAAATAAAATTTCAAAAATTTCATTACCTCGAACGAAAATCGAGTTCACAAACTGTCACGTTTTTAATTAAACGTTTGTGCCCCTGCGCAACGACTGCTCGAAAGAAGCACATGCTTGCTTATAATTGAATAATATAAAAATATCTCTTTTTCTAATAGTTTAACCTAATATTCTTATTAGTCATATTCTTAATTCATACATAAATATACGAGTATAATTTATGAGTCAGAACAAAGAAATTGTTTAGAGAAAGTTTATAAATATTTTTTAATTTGTTTATTTAACAGGTAAAGGAGAGAACACCTAGATAAAGTACTCCGGTCCCCATTTTCCGCTCAATTTTCATACGATGACCTCAAGATTTACTGATAAGATTGTAGTATAAGTCAAAGTTAGGAAATTCTAAACGTAGCAATATTTGTAGACCATATGCTAATACAAAGTTATTTAATATCCAAATGGAGCCTAGTGTATTGCTTATTGAGTTGCGGAACTCAACGTCGCGCTATGCCCTCTTACTAGAGTGAGGAAACGAAAATAATTTAATCTACCGATTGAACTGAACTCACAACCTAGACCTTATATTATTAAAAAGTTATATATTTACAATAGAAAAAGTTAAGCAAATATCAATTTTAGATACATTCAATATATTTTAATGAGTTAAATCTATATTTACTTTATACTAAAATTAAATAAAAATGGATTGATTGCTATTTTTCGAGTAAATCAAATAATCTGTATTTGATTCAGTTGTAATATATGTATCATCATGAAAATTGGATGGTATACGTAGCAGAGGTAATATCACAATAATATAGAATCATCGAGCCGGGCTCATGGTAGACTGCTTAGCCATTAAAACAAAATTAAGCAAGTAGGTTCCTTGGGGAATGTAGGTCAGTACTAAAAGAATATATATATTTCCCTAAATCCTTATGCAAACGTAAAATAAATGGTATTTTAGAAATTGGAAGTTAAGCTAATGCAAACTGATCTAAATAAAGGTAACGATTTTAAGATCCATTCAATTTGTCTTAACGAGTTTGATGTTTGTTTGGTTTAAGCCTAAAACGCGCAATTAACTAAAGCGGCGACACAGAAAATTAATTCTAACGACAACCAAGACGCTGAGCAAAATAACCGTCTTCCACTGGAGTAAGTGATATTTAGTGCTATATAAATAAGCTGGGTAGTGATTTCTGTTTTGATTATTATTAACTCTATTTGTTTTTTTTTCAGATTCACGCTGTATTCCTCATGTAGGAAGCGAGGCAGAGGGAACCTAGTCTTAAGAAACTCCGCTTCCCACTTTCCGCACAATCATGGGCCATAGTGCCTATGGCTGAGTAGGCGTGCGACTGTAAATATGAAAGGTTGTGGATTCGATTTTCTCTCAAAGAAATGAAATATTTGATATTTTCATTTTCCTGCTCTGGAAACGAGTCAAAATGTAGCGTTGAAGTGCGCAATGCCTTCTGAATTCTGTGGAATGAGGTAAATGAAAGTGAGTTAACAGAAAAGGAGTGTCAAGCTAAAAAAATGTATAAAACTAAAGAGCTATTTTTGTTGTAAGCCCTAATATTGGAAACTACGGATTCCAATTAAAATTATCTTTTTGCCCTTATTAAGAAAACGTATAAAAATAAGAACGTCCAACGTCCAACGTCCTAAAACTATCCAAGCGCTCTGACCAACTTAACCATACGTTCATATTTTTATACATATTCTTAAGAAGTATTTTTCTTTCTTAAGTGTGAAATAACATTTTAAAAATGTAAAAAATACGTTTTTTATGTTAAATAGGCCGTAGGCTATATCAAGTAAGCACGTTAATTGTTTCGATGTAACCCACTGTACAAGGAGTTGCCTTGGGCACTTCGAATGTGTTAAACAAAATTATTTTCTATTTTGATGTGATTTCAATTCGCTTTCGGGGGAATAAATTAAGTGGAATGTTTTTATTAACTCGCTTTAGTAAAAAGAGACTAATTTCATAATAAAGAAGAAAATAGAACGTTAGAATGGATTGTCTTCACTCTAGGTTCCCTCTGCCTTCTTTGCTACGCGGCAAAAAGCAGTAAGGTAATTTATTATATATGACGCCTACAAAATTCTGAAAAGCAATATCTCCTAAATGGAAGACAACCTTCATTCCATAATATAATATAATTTATAAAACATTTTAATCAACGAATTCCTAACGGTAACAACTGCCAAACGACTGTCATCTCGGTGCTCATTTTCTAAGATTAATTGAAATTTTACCGAAAATACAAAATATACTGATATTGTTAGAACCAGGGATAAGTTTAATTAATATAATGATTATTAATAATAAGCTGTAGCAGATCAGTAGAACATTTTCTCACTGTAAACAATGGTTATCTGTTCGATCGCCAACGGAGGAAAAATAAAAGAAAAGGAAGAAAGAGGAAAAACGGAGTATCTTATTAAGTTTACTCTTCTCGTTTGTTTCGTAGGTATTTTCTCTAAAATCTAGATTTTTTTATTATGTACTATTATTATTGTTATTTCCGCTCGCTAAAAATAAATATGAATGAATAGAAGTGTCTTAATCGGAACGGAGTCTCTTTCCGCTAGGTTCCCAGGTTTTCTGCCTACCCCACTATGTACTGGATACATCTTGAAGTTGAAAAAAAGAAATAAAAGCTCAAATGTTCCTTGTCCAATTAACATCCAAAACTGGAAATACACAAACAGTAACTATATACATCAAAACTACAAAACATATCCAGGTATAGACACAAACAGCTTAAAGCAGTAAGCTAGTAGGAGTCCTCTTTGAAGTTCAGAATTCAGATGAACTGCAAAGCTGACTAATATGACCAATATTATCATAACTTGTAATAGATTAGACTAATTGAGTGTACCCACCATGCCATTTAATGTTCAGAGATCAAATATCTTGTAAATGAATTTGGTGGAATTTCTGTTCCTTTAGTTGTGTATTTATTAATTTCGTTAACTCAATGTTAATAACCCATTTTACTAAGTTATCTTCTTTTATAATGTTCTTGAAATGGGATAGTTTTGGATTTGATTCCAAATCGGGGAAATGAATTAGTTTCATTTTCTCAATTTCGTTCTCAATTTTCGTAGAAGGTGCTGGGTTCCGTTATTTTAAAAAAAACCTACACTTTTGTAGAAAAAAAATAATCCCCTTTAAATTGCAATGCAATTGCAATATACATATATTTTATGTCCCAATAGCTCGGTATCTTATTGTAAAATCGGAATCATCACTCTGGTAACACGACATAGTATAGTGTTAAGCTACGCCACTCAATTCTATGCAGACCCAAGTATTGAAGTGGGAAGAGAGTGTGTATATATTTAACCCAAGAATCCCTCTGCGTACCTTGCTCGTATATCTAAAAAATAGTTATTTTTGAGAATAAATGTCAAAATAACTATTGAGGCCAGTCGTGGCACAGGGTCACAGTGTGACTGTAAACCGACTGGTTGTGGGTTCGATGGAAGAAATCTCGAGGAAATTAAATATTTATTTAAAATTCATACTTCCATTTCTTCGCTATGATGTCGAGGCAAAGGGTGACGTTGAGTTCCGCGGCGCGAGTGTCTTAACAGTAGGTTTCCTCCGCCTAGATACATAGCGTGAAGATGATTTTTTAAAATGTCAAATTTATATTCGTACGATGCTAAAATAATTTAAAGTCATATTTATTATTCTTTTACGGTTCAAGTCTTTTCAGAATTCGAAATTACTTTTCAGTTTTCATTCATATTCATATTATTGTGAATTCAAAAGTAGTAAACATCTGTTATGTTTACAATCGATTCGCGGAACAATGTTGCTTTATGAAATTTCATTATATTCCATTCTTCACTATTAAATAAATAAACGTCGAAAACTGACTGTCAAGTCTATGGTAGTGAGTTAAATCCCCTGTAAAATCTATGGTAGTAGGGTGAATTATTTTTATTTTTACGGACCGGTTCGAGGCGTAGTGTTACGCTATATAAGGCACAGTGATACCATTTGAGCGACAAACGGAGATTAGAGCTTGTACACTACATTGTTAGTCAACCTTGCTATAGGAAAAAGGCGTTAGCTGAATAAACTTTTAATTTTCTGTAATAAATTAGTCTTCTCACCGGTGGTTATTTCATCCACTCAATAACCAATGCCTCGAAAGAGTGGAATGGAAACAGAATGACTTATCACTAAGCCCTCCTTGTCTTCTGGTATATAATTTCTGTAAAGAAAAATAAAATATGAAACTTTTAAGCTTACACTGACGAACTCTAAGTTTCGTTTGTAAGATGAGCTGCAGATCAAATTAACTTGGGACTTACTGTAAATTACTTTCTTGTAAAGGCTAGTATAAAATAACTAGCTACTTAGTTTAAATAAATACAAAAGTGCTATCTTTTGAATTGAATGGCGAAATATATTGTTAATATATTAAATAATTCATTCCCTCCAGTGGGTCTCGAATTCACTTCCGTCGTGTTTACCGGCGAACGCTGTGCTACTGGACCTTTACGTCCTCAATGTTATAAAGAGATATTCAAATTTATTTGTTGTTGTGGCGGAACGCTTTATCATGTTGTTATATTATAGCAGGTTAATTTTTTTTATGGGAAATTAGTTAATAATCTCTCCTTTTAAGAAAAATAGTTTTAATCCCTCCATCATATATTGTAAGTATTGTATTCCAAATTTAATCTTAACTCGAAATCAACAAGTTCAGTCAATCTTCGTCATCCGTCTACGTCTGTAAAAGGCACATAGAAGGTTAGGCAGAGGGTACCTGCGTTGTGGAGACTTATTAATCTGGTACCGACCAGAGCGAGGAAATGAAAATATTACATATTTTTGATTTCCTCGGCGGAGCCTTTTGCGTTTAAAATGAGACTCGTGCTCTTGAGGCGTGACTGGCCTCACAGATAAAGAGTTTTTTTTAAATTTACAATAAAATATATATATTTACTTGTGTATGTAAGTGAGATAAACGCCTCTAGCCTTTACTTGTTACTCATTCAAACAATTTACTCTGTGAAATAGAATACAAATTGAAAAACAAGAAAGCCCCTTTAACATTACAGTAATTGTTCTTATAGTCTCTAAATGTCTAAAATTTAATTATATCTTATCATTTTGATAATTATTTTCATTCAATGAATAACTCTCACTCTAACAGATGAGAAAGATAAAAAAGAAAATTCCCACTCCCCACTTGCTGCCAAATTCATGACGCATTACGTGTTAAATGGTGGAACTTAACTCAGTACTTTGCCTCGATACCAGAGTAAAGAAAGGAAAATATTAAATATTTCAATTCATTTAATTCTATGGGTCTTATCGTATTGAGAAAAATCGAAATATTTCTGAATTTAACCGCCGTGGTTTGATGCGTTCTGTTGCGCCACTAAATATGTAGTGTCTCCAACATGGAGTGTTTCATCATTAGATTCCCTTTGATAAGTCTACTGTATGCTAGTGCGTGAAGCTGACAAAAATATCCACATTTTATTTTTATAAAAGCTAAAAAGCAAAAGTGAAAATAGTAGCTGGTTAAAAATGAAACAGTAACATTGCTAAAAACTGTCACGTACACATCATAGATTATTTTGGGTCTCAGGTCTGCACCTAAATATATTATTAAGGTGACGTCATTACATACATCAGCAAAGAATTATGATGGTAGCCCAGTTTTTATCATAATAATATGTATATTGAGGTCGGTCGTGGCGCAGGGACACTTTCACTGTAAAATCGACTGATTGTGGGTTCGATCTTGACTCGAGGAAATGAAATATGTATTAAAATTTATATTTTCATTTATATTTATTTCAAAACACGCATAGCTTAAATCTATAGTCTCGAAACTAGGTTCTTTTTGAAAAAATTAAATTTTTCATTAAAAAATACATTTTTGTAGGATATTTTTTAACCATAAATTAGTTCTATTTAAAATCTCACAGACTTATGTCATATACAACTGGATAAGCAGAGAGAAAAAAAAAAAGAAATATATATATATATGTGTGTGTGTGTATTAGCTACTAAAATTACGACTGCTTAAAGATTTTAAACTGACAAAACTAGTCTAGCTTTGGTTGAAATGAAAATTATAGTATAATTTTACAACGTAGTGAATTTGAGCCCACGTCTCTTCGAGACAGCCCAAGAGGCGCGACAAAGAAGTATCAATAACTAAGCTTATTTCCCTATTAATATTTCACTTTGACTTTTCTTAGCATTTGTTATACCATTTTTATTAATATATTTTGAGCCGTTGCGTCGAGGGACGGCGTTCGCTTCCCACTTTGAAAAATTATTATATTTGAAATATTTTTATTATCCTGTTCTAGATAAACGAAGTGTGACTGTAATGCGACAGGTTGTGGGCTCGATGCCCACTGGATGAAACTAAATATACAATATTTTAATATTTTCGCTTTAGTGTCGAGGCAAAGCGGAGTGTTGAGTTCTGTCACTCAACACGCAGTCCTCCAGGAATGTTAATGTAATAATCACTCCCTTTCCGTCCAATTTTTGAGATACAGGAGAATTCACACAAGGTAAGAATATAATTATTTGTAGTCAAGGTGAACTTTTTATGAAAATATGAGAAATGCATTTTGAAAATAAATAGAAAAAAAATGACGTTAATTGAGACATGTTGTCAATGGTAATGGTTAATGATATACTATGGACGAAACCAACGGGGTTCGATTTCCACTTCTGACGCTGTTTCTATTTATCAATACCAAATATTATAGTAAAAAGAGTAATTATTTAGACACTTTAAGCATAAAATGTGTTTGCTAATTAGCTAGAATAAATACAAAATTACGACGCACCACACCACATTCACCATCCACCGCTACCGCACACCACTAAAGAAACATAATCTCATTCACAATATCCTAATACAAACAACAAGACTATGTGTAATATTATATTTTAAGTGACAATTTAGCTAGAACGAAACGAATTGCCTCTTAAGTACCCTATATCTCCTTAAAGCCGGTTTATGAGGTGAATACCGTCTAAAATTATAATGACGGTCATAACTCTCAGCTTCTTTGCAGTTAACGACTCTTAAATTAGTGGGGGTTATAACTTGATTACATTTAGGCTTAAATAGTTAATTGGTTTGATGTTTTATAATTGTCTTTTTAAGCGGAATCTTGAAAACTAATGGAGGCATTCCGTTCCCATTAGGACACTTCTGTTTCCCACTTGCCGCCGATCGCAACGTGTTATTGTGGTAAAACTCAACGTCGCGCTTCAACTCGTTACCAGAGCGAGGAATTGAAAACACTAGATATTTAATTCCCTCAAATGGGAATCAAATCGATATCCTATCTCGTTTATACACACACTAGTGCCCTCATTTTATAATTATTTTTGGATAAATTTTATATAAAATACTGATAGGTTTTTTTATTAAGAGGGTACATACTTACTTATATTACTTATATTTCGAGACACAGCGTGACGAGCGGCGGAACTCAACGCCACGCTTTGCCTGTTATGTTTGCCTGTAAAGTTATGAGAGCGAGAAAATGAAAATATATTTCATTTGAATGTGCTCTTAGCACGTTCCTTGAGCTTTTCATTTACCGAGGCTCTTTATGATAAACGGTCAACTAAATTAAAGTTCACATACTGCTGTAATCTCGATCTTAGACTGAAACTTTCATAATATCTTGAATCTGAATATTTAGTGTTAGGTGTATTCAGATCTTGGGAAATCTAGATATTGTAATTATTATATAAATTTTTAGAGCATGTTTATAATTGGATATTTTTTTTTCAATGACAGCTTTTTGCTATGATGTTTTTTGAATTTTGTTGTAACTATATAGTCTAATGTGAGCAACTAACTGCAAGTGCGGTGGTTGTGGATTTGATTCCCCTTGAGGACATTCCTCCGAATGGGGATCGAAACACTGCGTTTCGTCTTGCTGCAAAAACGTTTTAGCCTTTGTGCTAGAGCAATGAAATATAAATTAATTATTTCCCACAACGGGAACCGAACGCGCTATCGTCGGGCCTACAGTCAGGTACGACACAGCAATCGCATCTGTTATATAGTATTATCTCTTAAAATGCTTTAAGTGAGATACATTCAAAATATATTTTACATAAGGTGATAAAATGTAAAATGGGTAAAATAGGCTGGTGAGGTAAAGTGAATGAATGTATTCATGACGAGGACTCCTATACATATATTAGGATTATCTGAATAAACTTTGCTTAAAGGACTTTCACAATTTACATAGAGTTTGATTATTATGTGATATATATTAAGCTGAAATTCGTCGTGGGTTCGATTCTCACTTGAGGAAATTAAATATTAAAAAATTTCTGTGCTCTGGCCACGAGGCAAAGCGCTATGTGGACTTTTCCCAATGAACAAGCAATATGACTAGAATTCCAGGTTTCCAGGTTCATTTTGCCTATTATATGCTGTAATGTGCGGGATACAGCGTGAGGCTACAAAATATAATAATATATTATATTATTATTTGTTAATTCTTACTATATTTATGTTAAATTTTATAAAATGAATACAATAATACTTTACAATATAATATTAAATCCATACATTTCAAAATGTAAATTTGTAAAGTGTTTTTTTTTTGAAACATAGCAGCATTGCTTCTGACTGAAAACGCGAGACTTAACGATTCGATTCCAATTCAGAGAAATAATATATGTTCGTTTGTTCCCCCAGTCAACACGCTGTGTCTTGAAAACTAAGAAACGGAATATATTTACACTATGTTCTCTCTGGCCATAATTCGTGTTCTCAGTTAATAGGCTGTATAATCGAATACTCTCTACATGGCTGTATACATTTTTATGACGATTATATTGTCTGAATGAATTATCTATTAGTTTTATGACAGTCAGTGACATAAAAACCTTACAAATAAGTTTTATTGCCAAAGAAAGTAAACGTTTTGTATATGTATTGTACAGAGTGTAACGCGAGAGACTGGCTAACGGTTGTCTGTAGATAGAGGACCTTAGTACAAATATTCTTTTTACAGCGTGTGTTACAGTTGAGATTAATCGCCACCTATATAGTCCTAAAAGTAGATTAGCCAATTCATCGCCTTTGCTAGAAAAATATTTGTGCTCAATAAACATTGTCTGATTATAGTAAACTTGTAAAAAGTACAAACAATTGTGTAAATATGTAAGAAAATAGATTTAAATGTAGTCAATTCTCGTAATAAGAATGACAATATTTTATTAATTTGAGTACATTTTTTTTGTGTTTTTTACGAAACATTTAAGTGAGACTTTAATTATTAGACGATATTTTTGAAATGTTTCATTATATTAAAGATTTACTATTGAGCTATATTAAGGAAAAAAACTACGAGCACCGACGTAGGAATCGAGCTGTATTTGCCAATTTTCTTAAAGAATCCAATTATCATCAATCGATTTTCGGTTAATTATCAGTAATTCTCAGTCATTAATTATCAATCGAAAAAAACACAAATTCTCAATAGCATTGAGCTTCTCTATTCAAGGTTAAAAATGGCCTAATTATTTTGCTGGCTTAAATATTTATATTGCGAATTTAAAAATATATATTTAAAAAGAGAGCTTATTCAATTATAACGTAATGCATTGTCTTGTTTCCAAATGATAATAATTCAATCATCTGTGTTGGAATTGAGCCCACAACCATCACGTTGCGCATAGCCGCTGTGCAATGACGAGCTCTTTCATTTAAATCGTTGTATAATAATAAAATATTTCTTGTTATAATATTACTAAATTTATCTACACTCCAGCCTTTAAATATTAATTTCCTCCCCATTATGAGTGGGTGAAATTAAGCAAACCCCACTTATCTCTAGCGGTTTCTTACTTTAAAACGTTTCCAATTTGTTAAATTACTTTGGATTCCAGGTTCATTTTGCCTATTATATGCTGTAATGTGCGGGATACAGCGTGAGGCTTAAAAATATATTATATTACTTATTTGTTAATTCTTACTATATTTATGTTAAATTTTATAAAATTAATACAATAATACTTTACAATATAATATTAAATCCATACATTTCAAAATGTAAATTTGTAAAGTGTTTCTTTGTGACATAGCAGCACTGCTTCTGACTTGAAAACGCGAGACTTAACGATTCGATTCCAATTCAGAGAAATAATTTATGTTCGTTTGTTCCCCCAGTCAACACGCTGTGTCTCGAAAAGTAAGAAACGGAATATCTTTACACCATGTTCTCTCTGGCCATAATTCGTGTTCTCAGTTAATAGGCTGTATAATCAAATACTCTCTACATGGCTGTATACATTTTTATGACGATTGTATTGTCTGAATGAATTATCTATTAGTTTTATGACAGTCCGTGACATAAAAATCTTACAAATAAGTTTTATTGCCAAAGAAAATAAACGTTTTGCATATGTATTGTACAGGGTGCAACGCGATCGACGGTTTTACGGTTGTCTATGGATAGAGGACCTCAGTACCTATCACCCAATATTCTTTCCACGGCGTGTAAAAGTTGATATTTATCACCTGGGTGGTGATATAGTCCTAAAAGTAGATTAGCCAATTCACGACCTTTGCTAGGATTTGTGCTCAATAAACATTGTCTGATTATAGTAAACTTGTAAAAAGTACGAACACTTGTGTAAATATGTAAGAAAATAGATTTAAATGTAGTCAATTTTCGTAATAAGAATGACAATATTTTATTAATTTGAGTACATTTTTTTGTGCTGTCATTGAGCTGCATTTATGAAACCTATAGAGTTTAATTATTAGACGATATTTTTGAAATGTTTCATTATATTAAAGATTTACTATTGAGCTATATTAAGGAAAAAAACTACGAGCACCGACGTAGGAATCGAGCTGTATTTGCCAATTTTCTTAAAGAATCCAATTATCATCAATCGATTTTCGGTTAATTATCAGTAATTCTCAGTCATTAATTATCAATCGAAAAAAACCCAAATTCTCAATAGCATTGAGCTTATCTATTCAAGGTTAAAAATGGCCTAATTATTTTGCTGGCTTAAATATTTATATTGCGAATTTAAAAATATATATTTAAAAAGAGAGCTTATTCAATTATAATGTAATACATTATCTAGGTTCCAAAAAATAATAATTCAATCATCTGTGTTGGAATTGAGCCCACAACCATCACGTTGCGCATAGCCGCTGTGCAATGACGAGCTCTTTCAATTAAATCGTTCTATAATAATAAAATATTTCTTGTTATAATATTACTAAATTTATCTACACTCCAGCCTTTAAATATTAATTTCCTCCCCATTATGAGTGGGTGAAATTAAGCAAACCCCACTTATCTCTAGCGGTTTCTTACTTTAAAACGTTCCAATTTGTTAAATTACTTTGGATGTGAGTATCAGAGAAACATTTTAAAATAATATAATTGATGAAAATATTTATAAATAATGAATTATAGATAAATATAAGTCAATGACACGTGATCTTGTTTTTCAGGTTTCGGTTCATTTAAAAAAAAGCATCTTCAGTACAATTTTACCAAAGAACAAATTTTTGTTACATGAAGAATTAAAATTTATGATCTTTTTTGAAGCTTTACTCTGTATCCCAGCGCATAGCAGAGTAGGCAGAGGGAATCTACTGTTAAAACACTCCGTTGACCACTTCCCGCCGAATTTTGGAGTCGATGCGTGTTGATTATCAAAACTCAGCGCCGCTCTTTGTTTCGACACCAGAGCGAAAAAATTGAAGTATAAATTTAAACAAATATTTCATTTACTCGCGTGGAGATCGAACCCACAACCGTTGCGTTTATAGTTTTTTATAGTCAAACCCTTGTGCCACGACGGCCTCAAATACACCTATACACACCATTAATACAGTAAATTAAATGAAATAAACATTATGCAATACCAATTATAAAATATCTATTTCCTAAAAGTCTGTGACTACCTCAACAGTCACAATCAGTAGTAAGTAAACCACAAGGCAATTTCAGTGACAGAATGAGAAGTCGTCGTGTTAATTTAATGGGTTTGTATAAAAATTTATTGGTGCTAAGTTGTTACAGTAACTGAGTATTACGCGTTATCGTACTGACCATACTTTGAAATTTGGCAATTTATAGCTTTAATCACATTTTGGCCTATAAAATATGAATTTTGGTTTCATATTTTATATTGTTATTTTAAATATCATAAAGCCTTCGTGGCGGCACTGTATCTGATTGTAGAAGCGATCATTGTATGTTCGATTCTTTCTCGGGAGATTGATTTATATAATTTTCCCAGTCTGGCAGCAAATCGAATCACGGCGTTGAGTTACGCCACTGTACGCTATGTTAAAACTAAAACTAATAATAATTAATTAATACAATAGTTCATTTAAAGCTTAATTTGGAAATATTAATTTAAGTTACAAAGTACAATTATATCGTCGATGGTCGAACCAAGAACTATTAATTCACTATAATTGATCCATGTTTGACCCTCGACCTCAGCCTTTTAGCTCTTAAGGTAAAATTGAATGTTTCAAGCCCTTGTGAATTAATTCGGACTGTTTCATGGTACAGTGGATGTCTAACCTTTTGGGTTAGCAAGTTCAAGTATGGCGTTTTTTTTGGCTTAATTTTTCGTTAATTTTCAGTGTTAAAGACACTGTTTTCTATATATGTATATTCTATTTTCGATCGGAATTTTTTATAAGCACTGCGTATTAAGTGTCAAACGCTGCACTACTACGTCAAAATAATATTGTCTTGTCGTTAAGACATTTCGTTCCCCTCGCACCGTCCAATTTTCCAGACATTGTGCGTTGTGTTTTCAACGCTGGAATACAACACTACGCTTTGCCTTTTACCAAACAGAGGATGCATCCAATCCACAATTATCGTTTTTACAGTCAGATAGCCAAATGAAATGGGTAAGATTTTACAAATGCTGCACCGGTTTTTATTTATATTAAGTCTAAATTGACGTCTCTAAGTGGCTGTTACTATACTTAGAATGTATATAAATAAATAAATAAACGCAAATATTTTCATGTAAATCAAAGCAGTCCATTACAACATTAGCTTATCGAAAACACTTAAATACATCAAAAGCTACTCTTGAAGGTTACCCAATAGTAGAGATTGTATATCTATATTTCTATACCGGTACTGGTATTGTAAGTTGAAGAAATTGTTTGGTTGAATGGTATAATCTCAGGCACTACTGGTTCCGATCAGTGAAAACCTTGTATCAGAGAATTAATTTATCGAGGTTGGCTATATCTGTATTATACTATACTATTTATGTGGTTCGTGTTTCACTGCGACACGAAGTCCAAAATTTTGTATGAAGTATGCAAAAAGAATATTCTTATATAAAAGATCTCGTAATTCCAAGCCTCGTTCACATGTTAATCCTGTTGATTCACGTTTTACAGTTCTTATCCCGAGTGATGAATGTACTACGAAAAGGAAAATTTTAATACGAGCATAAAAATAAAACATTATTGAAAATATTGACAAATTTTTCAGCATTTGATAAAAGTCCTTTGAAAAATTTATAGTTTAAGAAACTAAAAACAAAAGCATGTGACAATAAGCGTGAAAAGTTCTGGGTTTGATTCTCACTCGAGGTAATAAAATTTTAATATTTTCATGGTAACCAAAGCGTTAAGACACTCCTTTCCCCACACTTTACGCCGAATTTTCGAGACATTGAGTGTTAAGGGGCATGATTATTCAGTGATAATAATTCAATTAAATGCACGCTTTTTTATGAAAAAAAAATAGTTGGTTACAACAATGGCATTGAAAATAGTTGTTTATAAGATGACAGTTATTTATTTATTAAGCCCCTCACAATTCTCGATCCATCTTTAAAGGAAGAAGCTCGGAAAGTAGAGATGAGCCTTAAAACGCGTTTCGTAGGCCCCGACTCCATTTGATTGGAGACGAAACGAGCGGAGAGATATATTTCAACAACTAATAGAATATCATTATTCACACATCTCTAGTAGAGATCGCTAAATTTGTCTTGTAAATCTCCGCTTTGGACTCCTCCACACACCTCCACTTTGGTGGAGTCTGGGATTTAAGAGGGCCTCCAAACACACTTGGATGTTGCTTTGAGCTCCTGATCTTGCAAAGCGATGGGCACACGCTTAGTTGAATCTAAGAAATGCTATTTTTTTTCTATTCTCAAGTAATTTGGATACTTATAGGATAATAAATAAAACAATATAAATATATAAGAAACGATTTATTTAGTTTGCAAAAAGCATTTGATTACACGCACATATCGAGTGTTACCCGTTTGGTTAAATCACCATGCTATTTATATATTTATTGCGTAATATTATGATAATTGCATTTCAGAAACTGAACTCGTCACCTTTATCATGAAAAATATTTTTCAAAGTATTTTTGTTTATCGGTAATTATTGTTTTCATACTCTTATAACTTAATTAAATGTGAAAAAATGTTTCGGAGATGTAAATGAAAGTAATGAAATCGACTGCCATATTGAATAAATTTGATATAAAAATTAAAATTAAATTTTAATTTGATATAATAAATGTAATTTATCGTTTTAATAAAAAAATATAATCGTTCACCTTAATAAAGTACTAACAGTCGTGGGTTCAAATATTACCTTTTTTGGGTCTAATATAACAAAGCGACGTTCATGTTGTACGACAAATAATAAATAACATTAAAAGAAAATTATGATTAACTGCTTTTTCATAAAAAAATATAATAAAAAAAAAACAGATATTAGCTAATATTACGCAATAAAATCACACATAAACATATAACATGTATGTATGTTTGTTCAAAACAATTTAAACATATCTATAATAACGACGTTTTTACGCTATAAGACTATTATGATATAATTTTCTATTATTTAAAGAATATTTACATCGAGTTCACATTTGGTAATATTATTAATTTTAAAACTACGAAGGAGACACGGCATTTACTTCTATATAATAAATAAACTTTGAAAGAATCAACGAAATAGTGAGTAAATATTTGAAGGAACAATAACTAACAGTAATAAAATCACAGCCCAGATAGCTAAACAAATATGAATAGTCAATATAATGTACACAGCTTCACACTTTACCCATTGGTATAGTATAGAGGACGTCGTAGTGGCGTACTGTAAGTGCAATGGTTGTGGATTCGATTCCACTCGTGACAGTAAATTGTATTAATTTTCTCGCTCCCGATAAAAGACAAATATTGGCGCGGCATTCAATATTTCGGGAAAAGTAGGGTTCCTCTGCCTATCCTACTATGCAGAGAAAAGCGTGAAGCTGTTTTTTTTTTTTGTAAAAAAGATGAGAGAGAAAGAACGGAAAGTAGCACAACATTAACTCTTTTCATATATATTGTATCTATTAAAGAGATTTAATGTAAAACAGTTGTGAAAGAAAAATTAACATTGTTGATAACAGTAGCGTCGCTACATTATGAGAAACCTCACAAATGCATATTATATTTAAGTTTTTATTTGTGGTATGAGTGTAGTCGCCGGTCGAGAAAATGAATTTTTACTTATCAATATTTTATTTTTTTTTGTTTTGGCACCAAGGCTAATTTCGTTGTGGCCCGGCGTTGAGTTCCGCCACTCAATGCAATACCGCGAAAAATTCGGCGGATCGCTTTCCGCTTTCCGGACTTTCAGGATACAGCTATCCTGCACACAGGGTGGAGGGTAGACAGGAGTACCTAGCGTGTAGACACTCCGTTCCCAATTTTCCACTTTCAAACATAGCAAAATAGAACACAGTCTCAAGATAATCCGTTCTTCACTTTCCACTTGAACATGGGAGATAAGTTACGTTAGTGTGACGCAACGGTGAAATGAAATATGACATCTTTGCAAAACAAGTAAATAAAGATAATGCATACTCGCTGGCATCGAAATCAATGACAATGACTTCACAAGTCTAGTTTTCTGAAAAGGCGATAAGTAAGGAGAGACTTGGTTTATCACTAAATTCACTGCTATCAAAGCTTAAAAAAATATTGCAATAATAAATATGCAAAATATCATATGCAAAAATGAAATTTTTACTTTATAGCGGCGCTTGTGTTTAACAATTCAACTTTTGTCATCAAATAAAAATACTAAAAATGTATTTTCAGAACACATTTTAGTAGTGTTGTTTTAAAGAAGTGAATAGTTTCTCTAATATAAAACAAGATTTCGAAGAAGAAATATAACAAATTAATTTAATTTTTGTCAGAAACGACCCCTTAAAAGTAATATATAAGAAAAAAAATACCTAACTGTCTTTATAGAATACAAAGATTTAGTCAAACTCAACATAAAATACATCTAATATATGTATGTCATACACTGAACTACTTAGAAATTACATTAAAATTATATATTGCTGTTATATTTCAACTAGACTAGATAGATTAGATCGATTTGTCGAATATAAATAAGTACTAAAGAATCTATGTATCTATGTATATACAAATTTGAAACGAAAAAAGCAACAAAATTGTTGTTAAATGTTGTTTAAGCAAACACTCTTCATACAATTTCAACATATTAGAACAAATATAAAATAAATTGTTGTTAGAAATTGAATGATCAAAATAACACGATGGACGGATTCAACTGAAGTAATCAAAATTCAAATGGGCAAAGTATTATGATTTATATAAAACAAGAAAAAGAAACGACACGTTTCCATAATTATGATTATAATAAGATATGATTTTATTTGTTGTTATTTCTAAAAGATTCACAACCATTTATTATTACTTTTTTACAAAGATGCGTTGCGTAGTTGAAAGGGGTTTTCTAAATATAGCATTGAAAATTATAAGTGTTGGGGTATATAAGCAATGGTCGCTGGTTCGATTCTTAATCAAAATATTATACGAAGTAAAACGTCATTAGTTTGATAAAATAAATATTTTTCTTGAGTTTTATTATTCCAAAGGTCAAAATGAAAAAAAATGTTAGTAATACATTTTTTTTGTATAATAATAATTTGCTTTTATATTTGTCACATATCTACAAGAAATACATATATATGCAGAATTATATACTTGTGCTTTTATTTAAGGTAAAATTTATGACTATAACGCTGTCATGACATAAATAAACTGCAATACTGTATACAACGGCTATACATTTGATTCTCAAACATAAATTTTTCATTTCTTCTCTACATAAAGTAGGTACGGCGTTAAGCTCCGATACTCTATAAGAAATTTAAAAGTTTATAATAAAACAAAAGAATGTTTTTTTATTTTTTTTCTGAAACCATCAAGAAGGTGACATCTCTACGCAAGTGATATTTAAATGAAAATTGGTACTAAATATATATAATATATATAATATTATAAAGTTGTGTTAATTTCGTTAGGACCATAACATTTTTTATTTAATACTTTACAAGTTGAGCCTTATTTTTATATAAAAGGAAGACACATTGACTTTTTAATACTACGTCTCAAATATAGACTGTAGAAATAAATACAATATTTATTTAATTTAATTAGAAATTTAAGACATTATTTTAATGTTAAGGGGTAAAAATTATTGAATTTAGTTAATTTTTAGTAATTATATTTATGATCGTATTTTGAGTCATTCTACAGCCTCTACAAATATAAATATGAGATCGTAGAGAACAAGCGAAGTGTTATACGGACACCGACAGACAGATTTATGAGGAATCAAGATGAACATCAAACACGATTTACTTTAATTTTGAGCTAAAATGCTAATATTTCATCTAACATCAATATATCAATAAGTTTAGTAGAAAAAATCTGTATTGTAATGATTTTTTTATTTGAACCCGTTACTTTTAGATTTTTAACAATTTTATTACATATACGAGGAAACGGATAAATTTTCATTGGTTCACTCAAACTTTCTATAACATTGCTAACTACATTTTTTTGTAGATTTGACATATTTTAAATCCTATGTTTCACGTAGCAGGTTAATTTTGAATCATTATACTCGATCATCACTATAATATTATTAAATTGGTTATAAAATCCAGACAAACACTAATTTCTATGAAATCTAGTGATTTTCATACTACATTACATTTCGCTCAAATTGTATCGTAAATCGATTTAATTAGGTTAGTATTACAATGACTATATAATAAACATTTCAAACACGACACAAACACATAAAATCTAAACGGTCGGTTATAGTTAGCACAACAATTACTTTAAAACTCGTCTATTGAAGCGTTATTTGTCCCCATAATCATTATCATATCATCCTACTAATGTTTACAGAGTTAAATGCAGAGTGGGTGATGATGATTCTCTATACTTAGTTTTGTATAACATTTACCAAAACTTAAAACGATAATATAAGCATTTTATAGATTTAATCAACTATGAATTACAATTATATAAACTTGTACAATAAATAAATTATAATTTAAAATTATATTAACAGAATACACAATTTTAACAACACCACCCACCCTGTATAGCCTCTAAATTAATTTAAACCTACAAATTTATCTACAATCTTAAGTTTATTTACAGAGATTTACCGCTTATTCGAGTAAAGGGCTTTATTGGTACGATTTCAAATTAAATGGAACAAAAACTTTTCTTGTTCATTACTGAGCGGACTTTGAAGTTGTATTGATGAATTCTATGAGACATTATCACACTAAGCGATATTGAAAATTCTAAATAGATGACCTATTATATAAATATAACAAAGAAGTCGGCCGTATTATTTGTCTATTTTGGATGAGACTGGAGAAAATATCACCTAGTGTTCATAAGTAATATTAATATAGATAAATCTTAATGTATAGAAATTTGATACATTTATTTTATATGACTAATTTTATATAGCTATGCACTGATAAAAATACATTCAAATTCGAATGTTGAAATGACGAGAGTGATAAAGACAAAAATTGGTTTTTAGTTCTAGAATTGTAAATATAAATAATAAAAACCATACGAAAAATAATAATTTTATTAATGATCGTTTATATTTTTTGTTATTTTAACAACCTATATGTATTAAAAGCAGTAAAGTTCTATATTTTAAAGAAAATTACGCTACTTATTGCTATGAATCCTTCTTTATCAACTATTATCAATATTACGTTCTATAATAAATAATATATAAATATATAATGACACATATACACTAAAGCCTCTATACTATATACACACATACATATATCTAATATATACAACACGGCCTCAAGTGTACAAAACTATAAGTTTTAGGCCTGTAACCTCGGTTTTTACCATTTTCAAAATCTATACAAAATTTATTTACAATAAATATACACGTTTCTAAATCTAAGCAATTAGAAAACAGAAACAACATAAATCCAGTTAAAAAAAAACATAATTACATGAATGTCGATACAGAATTATTCTCGCTATATTTACAGTTCACTGTCACTTATATATTTCGTTGGATCACTAGGCCCGTCACACAGCAGTCAGCTCTTGGCTGGATTCAAAGGGAAGCCAAGTCTGACGCTCGTCTAGAAGGGACAGGTACCCTCAGTTGTGCGGAACCTCGTCTATCTAACCTTTCCATGGCCTCTGAATCTGATGCACCACGACGACAGAAACTACAAAACGCACAAGCTAACGTATTCTTGAAAGCATTACGAAAGTCTCTATTGAAATACGCATATATAATGGGATTCAACGCTGAGTTAAAATAACCAGTCCAAAACATGATAACTGTCACTACTTCAGGATATTCACAAGTTTCACATAAAGATGTCGATACGTAAAATAGGAAAAATGGCAGCCAGCACAGGATGAAGGCACCCATTATGATACCCAAAGTCCTTGCAGCTTTATGTTCTCTTTTCATTTTGAGTATATTTCTGTCTTTCGTTGGCGTGGTTGCATTAATATGTAATGCTCCGTTTTTGTCACCAACTTCTCTCGAATGGCGATGCATTAGCATGGCATTACCTGCTCTGGCATGAAGGGCTTTTTCTTGCCTGTTTGCTTCTTTGAATATAGCTAGATAGGTGAATATCATGATGGTGCAAGGTATCCAAAAGGATATCGAACTGGATATAACTGCATAAGGCTTGTTTACTTTAAAGACACATTGGTCTGGTGATCGCTCTCTTAAGAACTGGCTTGTTGTGTACCATCCCATGAAAATTGGGGCGTAAGATATTGTTATGGGACTGAGCCATGTTGCTGCTAACATGACGAACGCCATCTGCAACAAAAAAACATGTTCTTATCTAATTTTATTTTTGGATGCACAATCGAAAAGGCTTGACTCATTGTCACGTTCCACATGTTTATATGTATATATATATGTGTATAACTTAAGTTGAAAAAAATATTTGAATTAACGAGTGAATCAGCTTCACGCTGTATCCCGCACGCTGCAGGGTAGGCAGAGGGAACGTAGTGAAAGACACTCCGTTCCCCACTTTCTGCCGAATTTCGGAGGCATTGCGTGTTAAGTGGCAGAACTCAACGCCGCGCTTTGCCTCGACACCAGAGCGAAGAAATGTAAATATAAATTTAACGAGTGAATCAATTACATTTTTCTTTGTATTATGCAAAATAATGATTATTTCTCTGATATTTTAATCTACAGCCTGATCACTTATCGCTGTTATTAAATAATGATATTTTAACCATAACCAAACTATCATATTCTGCCTAACACGAAGTCTTCTAATGAAATATGACTACAATATATTATTAAAAGATTAAATTACTGCCCGAGATAATGTAAAGTGCTCTTAAAAGCTTTTTACAGTAAGTAATTATAACATTTGACTTGTAAGAGTTTTGTTTGAAATTCGAACAAAATTGTAAGTTTACTTTGTTTATATAACCCTCCTTATCTATAATAACGATTTTAATCTAAGCTATTATTAATACAAATATGTTAAAATTAATAAAATGCTCTTACTTTGTTATTTTAATGGATTTTAAATTGGATATTAATATTAAAGCAATTAAATATTATTATTGTATTAAATTAATTTCAGCTATTTCTGACATTATATGGATGGTAGTTTTACATTTTTATATACATGGCGGAAAGCGTAGAGAATACGGAAAAGCGGAAAAATTAAAATATTAATAAATAATAATTCATTCCCCGGAATGGGAACCGAGCCCACAACCGATGCGTTTACAGTCACATGCATGGTCCACTGAGCTAAGACGTCCTGTTTACTTAAAGAAAATAAACAAATTTAATTTAATTTGTGTTTTTCTTATTTTCACTCACCTTTTTCGTCATTTTAATTGGATATTTCAAAGGTTTCACTATAGCATAGTATCTATCCACAGATATACAGCACAAATGTAGTATCGATGTGGAAGTAAAGTATACATCTGATGAATTCCACAAGTCGCATATGACCTGGCCAAATATCCATTCGTTATAAAATTGTACGCTAAAATTGAACGGCATAACGACCATCGCGACGAGGATGTCAGCAAACGCCAGGGACACTACGAAGTAGTTTGTTATGACTCGAAGTTTTCTGAAAATATTTTTTTTAATTAGTCATATTTTTCAAATTAGGAAATCGTTTACTAAAAATTATGCTTAAAATGAGGTCGTAGTTGCGCAGTGGCACTAGCGTGCAAGCGTAACGTCAAACGCAACGTTTAAGGGTTGGTTTCCCACTCATAGAAATGAATAATTTAATATTTCTATTTTCTCACTCTCTCGCTCTGCGATTCTGTAGAAAATGGAGAACTGAAATATCTTATTGCGGAACAGTATGTATTAACACTAGGTTCCCAAGTTCCTTCTGCCTACCGTACTATATCTACGATAAAGCTTGAGGTTAAATCATATAAAATATAAAATAAAATAGTGAGACCATCGTGGTCCAGCGGCACAGCGTGTACTTATGGACCGACTGTGGATTCCATTCTCACTCAAGAACTCAAGAATTTGGAGATTATGCGGACAACAACAACATGATGCGGACTTTTGTGGCATTCGGTACCTAAATATTTGGTACAGAAATAAAAAAAAATATATACCTGTGTCTCATAACACTGACTATAACCAACATGTTTCCCAGCACCGCCATAATGACTATGAGCAGAAGCACGACGGTGCGCAGTTTGAACATCACCGCGTACGTCCATTCTGTATCTGTTTCGACGCCCGTCGCGTTGCTAGTCCCGTTGCGGGTCACGTTTACTTGATCCATAGGGGGTAGTCTGGAAACGTTTTGGCGTAAATAAGAGTTTTAGCGACACATTCTAAGTGCTCAAGGTACAGTTTACAGTGAAAATATAATAATAACATATAAATAAATATATATTTTAGTGTTTTAACGTCTAACATTAGGATCCTCTTTCTCTCTTCTTCTTCGTGTCACCGTTTGGAAAATTCTGATTAAATTTTGGCCAGTGTTTAACCACGCTGAATGCATTATCCGCCTGAATGCCATAGTCAAATCTGACTGACTGAAGTTTTCAGACTGTCACGACAGTCTGAAAACTAACTCGAGTAATTAACGTAATTCGTACAAAAAATAACATTAATTTACCTTTATCTTTCTCGCTTGTCTCTTTTTATACTAATCTCTTTATAACAAACTACCTCGCTCCGTACTTTGTCGTCTCTAAGTAACATTTTAGTAGCCCCAATTAAAACATTCAGTTAGATTTGGAAATGATTAATAACTTTCATTTTTTTCTTCTTAACCGTCTCGGATCTTATTTCAAGTATTTTTTTCACATACATCTTCAATTGTGTAACCTCATGATTTGTTCGTTCTTGTTTTGTATCACATTATCTGGAACAAAATTTAAATATTTTTATTTTTAATAAAAAAAAAACTATCGTGGCGGCCTGCCTGTGTTCCTCGTTGTTGCTTGAAACACGCTATATCTCGAAAATTGGGCGGAATAAGAATGGTAACGAAGTGTCTTAACATTAGGTTCCTTCTGTATACACTGCTCTATACGGGATGCGGTGTTAAGTTTTTTTTTTTGTTGTAAAGTGTTGGCAGATAGATACAATGAGAAACTTCATGTATATACACTAATATTATTAACTAATCACTCTTCTTTACTTTCTAGAATACATTGTGGCACAGAAGCACAAGCGTGCGTCTTGTAACGATCATGACTAAAATGTGTAGGTGAATAATATAATTAATTAAAATCAAATCAAAATTAAATCAGCTTCACGCTGTATCCCGCGCGCAACTGAGTAGATAGAGGGAACCTAGTGTTAGGACACTCCGTTCCCCACTTTCCGCCGGAATCTTGAGGCATTGTGTGCTTAGTGACGGAACAACCAGTCGATGTTACAGTCACACTTTGAGCCCTTGTGCCACGACTGGTTTTACTGGTTATTCATTAATTAAAATATTTTTTTAAAATTTGTGAGATTAATTAAATAATATTGTAAATGTAATTCTATATAAGTTAGTGTAAATAAGTTAGTGTCAACGTCAAAGTTAAAGGAAAAAAAGAGAGGAGGAAATGGCGGACGCGTCTGGTAAAGGATAGTTGCTCAAAATTATTTAGAGAAGTTTTAACTAACATATATTTTGTTATATTTTATATTTTAAAACATGTATGATAGTGAAGATTATAATAATTATACAAGTTTTTGAGGCTGGTAGGATAAGTTAAAAATGTTGTCACTATTTACGATTAAATGAAACTAATTTAACCGGATTAATCGCGTATATTTAAGGTTTTTACATTTTTGGAAACCCGACGTTTCGAACACTTTACAGTAGTCCGTGGTCACCTTAAATATACGCGATTAATCCGGTTAAATTAGTTTCATTTAATATGTGTAATAATCGTGAAAATCAAAGAACTTACTATTTACGATTGTTTATTTTGGAATGCTTTGGAATAATGTAATAACATTAATATACAGAGTTAAATATTATTTAATAAGTTATTTGATTTTCACGATTATTACACATTTTAAATGAAACTATTTTATGCGGATTAATCGAGTATTTCCCAAAATGTATAAAAATACTAAATATACGCGATTAATCCGGTTAAAATAGTTTCATTTAAAATACTATTTAATTATTAAGTGGAAATAAAGGCATAAAGATGTTTTATGAGTTATGTAAAATTACAATTTTTATAATGTACGTAGAATGCTTGCCGCAGTCATCCTTAGATGTGATTGTGAAATATATATATATTATTTGTATTTATATGAAATTTATGGTACATTCCATATTAATAATCCTCTGAATCTCTAAAATATCTTAGATTACTACGATAAGAGTTATAACTATTAGACGATCGTCATATTAAAATATTTGCAAAATTATTTATATAATAAAAAAAAAAAAAAAAAAAAAATCAGCTTCACGCTTTATCCCGCACACTGCAGGGTAGGCAGAGGGAACGTAGTGAAAGACACTCTGTTCCCCACTTTCTGCCGAATTCCGGAGGCATTGCGTGTTAAGTGGCAGAACTCAACGCCGCGCTTTACCTCGACACCAGAGCGAAGAAATGGAAATATAAATTTAAGTAAATATTTTATCTCCTCGAGTGGGAATCGAACCCACAACCAGTCGGCTTAGTCACACTTTGTGCCACTGCGCTACGACCGGCCTCGCTATTTATATAATGATTTTGTATATTTGAGTGAGGGGTTTGGGGGTTAGCTACAGTCTGTAAGCGGTTGCGGAATCGATTCGATTTTACGAAATATAGTTAAAGATTCTACTTATATTATTTAATTTTTATTAATAAAGTATATTAAGGCAAAATTTTATTGAGCTCTATTAAATTTAAAATAAGTATTTTCCACGTCATGCGGCGTAAATGAAAATAATATTGAAAAATTGCTCATTTATCTACTATCTGACGTTAGAGAAAATAATTAGTTTTCATTTTATCTTATACATATTTACTTTATTATCTTTACTTTTATAAAAGTTTTATTATTTTTGAACCAAACAAAAACGGCCAACATGGAACAGTGGAACAGCGTCAGCAGTGACTGTAATCGCGATAGTTATAGTTTCGATGCTCACTCGGTTCGAGATTTTTTATATCTTTAGACCAGACTCGTTCAGACCAGACTCAGTACGGCGTTAAGTTCCGTATTTGATACGCAATATGCCACATTTAGGTGAAAATTAAAGAACGGCGTAACTTGACATTAAGTATTTTCGTACTGTATGTGGGATAAAGCATGAAGTTGAATTTGTTTGATAATTTCCTCGAAATAGTGATTTTCTTGATATAGGCATTTCCTCGAAGTAGGGATCCTTCAAGTAGGTAACGAGCCCACAGCCATTGCGTTTACACAAGTCCCATTGCGCCACAACATAGACTATAATTCATAGTCCATAATTTTTATATGAAAATACAATGTACACGGAACTCGCAGCTATAAAAATATCCAATAAATCTGCCAAACGCAGTCGACGGCTAAGCGAAACGTTTTGCTTGAAAATTATTTAATTTTCACTTATTGAAGCCGTTTTATATCACTTTTATCAATATTCAAAGTACAAAGAACTTAGATTCAGTCTAGACTTTAGCTGGATTTAATTTAAATAATATAGACAAAAAATGAAATTCGTTTCTCAATCAGTGGTTTGCTAAAATCACCTTTACCCTGTATCCCGCACAGAGGCAGAGGGAACCTAGTGTTTAGACACTCCCGTCGGAACTCAACGCAACGCTTTGCTTCGACACCAGAGTGGAGAAATGAAAATAAAAATTTAAATAAATATTTTATCTTCTCAAGAGTCACGACTTGCCTCTTTCTCCTGCTACATATATTTAAATATTATTTTTTTAGCTTCACGTTGTATCCTATCATACAATATATAGCAAGTTAGGCATCATGGTCTGGAGGCATTGCGTGTTGAGTGACTAAACGGATGCCGTGCTGTATCTTGTAATAAGAGCGAGAAAATTAAAATATTACATACTTTATTCCATTTTTTCGCTCTGGTTTCGAGGAAAAGCGCGGCGTTGAGTTCTGCCACTTGCGCAATGCCTCCAGAATGCAGTAGATAGTGGGGAACGGAGTGTCTGATACTAGGTTCCCTTTGCCTACTCTGCTGTGTGAGGGATACAGCGTGAAGCTGATTTATTTTAATTATTATTTTACATATTTTATTCTACCAAATGAGAATCAAACCCACAGCCCCGTTCACCACCGTTCACAGTTCACATGCTTAATGTAAAAATAATAGAAAGCTTTGTAAATGTCATTGTAAAGATCAAAAGATCTCTAGAAAGTAAGTGATGGGTGATGGGTCACGGCGAAGTAAAATTAAGTCGTTTGACCTTTTAAAATCTTGTAAAAGGGTTAATCCTTTAAGGGCTTGTCTAATGTGATCGATGTAGAGCTCATGTGTTTAGAATTTAAGAAAAGATCTTTACCCATTTTTGTTTTAAACAAATTTATTTAAAGCTGAAGTCGTCGTGGCGCAGTGGCTGGGGTATAAGGCGTCGTAGCGTAGAGGCAAGAGTGTGTAACTGTAAACGCAAAGGTTGTGGGTTCGAATACCACTCAGGGGAATGATATATTTAATATTATCATTTCTCTGGTACTAAGCAAAGCAAGGTATTGATTTCCGCTACATGTAATAGATATTTTAAATGTAAGAGACGGAAGTGACATTAGGTTCTTCGTTTAGGAGGCAAAAATGTATAATATTTCTATTTCCAATGAATACCAATTTTAAAGACATAGTTTGTTGGAAACAATAATAAGTTATATGAATAACTCATATAACTTATTATTTGTTTTTGCTCCATTGAGAATCGAACCCACTATCGCGTTTACAGCCGAACACTTGGGCCCCTTCGTCACGACGACCTCAAAAACATTATTATTTATTTGTCCTTTAATACAATCATTAGTCGTATCAAGTTCGAATAGAAGTCCAAGAGAAAGACGTGTACTTAATAGCTCGTGAACCAATCCTGAATAATGGGATAAATAAAAATAGAAAAAACTTCGGAGGACAAACAAACAAAGCTATCATTTATTTTTCGTACGAATAAAAAGTTTTACTGCTATCAATTCTATAGGGCTTAGTAAGTCGGGTGGAAAATTTTGTTCTGATATTGTTTTTTTGGTTGTGGAGTGGTATTTAGCGATGGTGGTTGTAGGTTCAAGTTCAGTTTATATCAAAAATATGTAGTAGTTTCAGTACTATATTAACTTAAATTACAATTTGGTGTATATGTAAAGCGTGTTACTACGAGATGGGTTTATTTTATTGAATACAGCCCAATTAATATCGTGGTATAGTGGAAAAATATCTGACCGTACTTCAATGGTAATGCGTTCGATTAACAAGACAGATATGACCTGAGTAGGTGAGGTAACGTTGAATAAAGTTAAATAAACACAAAATAGAGAAAAACTGTACTTTAAAATTATTTTTATTTTCCCGCTATAAATTTGAATTGTACTAAACATCCAAAAAAAATATTAAATTTAAATTCACATACGAAATTTATTATGTTAAATTCTTTTATAATGTGATAATCCACAGATTAAAATTTGTTCATTTAGTAATATCGTTGTGGGAAGAGCGACCCTTCGTGTTTGTTTAGGCTCTAAACATATTTTTACGTTAAAAAAATGAAAGGTAATTTTTTTTTCCCAATTTAAAAAATTGTGAGAATTATAATAAATATGAATTTAATTGTATACTTTTCTATTATTTCGTTTTAAGATTTTTATAACACACACAATATTATAACAATTGTTTGTTTATTTGTTAGCAGTTAAACGTAATTTAAATAAATAAATAATAAAATAAATAAATGCTTTATTCATTATTTAACTACTACTACTCTGTAGACGCCAGTTGTGGCGCAAGGGGACAAAGTGTGACTGTAAAATCGACTGGTCGTGGGAGGAAATCAAATATTTATTTACGTTTATATTTTCATTTCTTCGCTCTGGTGTCGAGGCAAAGCGTGGCGGTTAGTTCCACCATTTAACACGCAATCCAGAACTCGGTGGAAAGTGGGGAACGGAGTGTCTTAACACTAGGTTCCCTCTGCCAACCTTGCCGTGTACGGGATATAGCGTGAAGCTGATTTATTTATTTATTTTTACTACTATACAATATTATGATAACATAGAGTTGACCTGACAATGGAACGACGATCTGAACCGTGAACTTTTCAGAGATTAATAGAAAATTACTCTAGTTTAGGTTTATATTGTAATTTTTAGCTTCTTTTCTTAATATCCCTGAGCTCCTAGTAGTTATAAAATTTGTTAAAAATATGTTTTTTTAGACTGTGGCATCTAATGGTTTTTTCTAGTAAATATATAAATCCTAAATTCTAAACTATTCGTATTGAGACGCAGACACAATACCACGATTTGTCTTAGCAAAACGGAAAAAGCAGACCCAAGTGAGAATCGAACCTACAACTATCACATATACATAGATTTTCTCAATTCGCTACAACAGCTTCACATTTCATCAATTCACATTTATTACAAGGAATTCCATATTCTCGGAATAAATAATCATAAAGTGCAAGCGCTAAACGCGCTGTCAACATCAGCGTCTAATCTCCTCCGGCCCAGATAGTTGGGGGAAGGACTGTTTGTTTGTAATTCTCTAGTCAGTTTGTGTTATTTAATGTTATGTCAGCTCATTTGAAACTTATTATAACTTCATTATTGTATAAATTATTGTAATAATTGATACGTTTAACCTCTTTTTCTTTCCTTTTACTTTAGTTGCTGAATATTGATCTGCAATCATCTCGTTTTATAAACTCAGAATTGTCTTTACTTCTTTAGCATAAATTATATTAGAACTCATAAATACTGCCAAGACATTCATTCTCCATTTTTCTCTTGAATTCCAGACACTTTAAGTGTAGCGTGACGGAACTCAACGCCACGCTTAGTCTTATTAACTTAAATAGTATGCCAAAATATTCCGTGTACTGTCCAACGCCATCTCATCGTACCATAATGGGATTAATAAAAGAAATAAACAAAATTCCCGTCTCATCGCTAAAATCTTTGTAACGGAAGTGTTGAAATATGCAATTTCCTTCGGAATTTCGACCTATAAACGGTTTTAGGAAGTACAAATATAAATAGATTACGCTGAGTTGATGTAATGACGGTTCTTGAATACAAATCATTGTTTCGTCATAAAACAAGCCAGCTTATGTGGATTCGCACGTAATTATTTGATATTTGGAGAAAATTATTTATTTTTTGTTCAAATTCGGGACTTTAGGCGTTAATTGGTGGAACTACTACTAGAGTGGAGAAATAATCTTGTGAGTGAAGTGAATCTTGTGAATTTTTATTGCTTTTTTTGTATATCTTCACAAGAATATTTGATTGACAATGGGAATTCAAACCGTAACCGTTGCGCCTACAGTTGCCCTCGCGCTCCGACAGCCTATTAAAATATATATATATATATATATATATATATATATATATATATATATATATATATATATATATATATATATATATATATTGTAATAAAATCTCATTACTTTATACATATATTAATTTGTCAAATAAATAATATGTAAAAATATAATATTTCTACTTGACTATGACAATCTGTCTTGAAAATTAGGCGGCCCCCGTTACAGTTAACACTATTTTTATTTTTACTCTGCTTTACGAAAAAAAAAAACGTATGGTTACTTTTTGAAACTATAATATAAATGTAAAAATTTTACAAGTTTATAGATTTTACATTTTATAAAATATTTTTGCAAATTCCAACGTTTCAAATTTCACGACTGTCGTAAAATATGCATTCGATTTATGAATATGTTGTCAACTAGAAAACCTATTTAGGTTAGTTTAAATATTTTAGTACTAGTTTCACGCTAGATAAAGTAGGATGGACAGAGAAAATCTAGTGTTAAAACACTCCTGTTCCACATGCATCGTCCAATTTTGGAGGACATTTCGTGCCGAGTGGAGAAACCCAACGTTGCCCTTGGTTTCCTTATCAGATTATTTAGTAAGTATCAAAATCAACATCCCACTCCGAATAAGATTTTAACGAATTTGTAACCAGAAGATTTAAGAAGAACCGCAATCTAGATCAGAACACACGACTATCGTCTTACATCCACAAACAAACCGCAAGCCAAAGGGCATACATAATGTGGCACGTTCAAGCAAAATGAAGTAAGCGCGAATATAAATGAATATGTAATTAAATGAGCTTACGAGTTACGTACAAATGTATTCATCATTTTAAAGCATTTACATTCTATAACTGTGTGTTAGTGTAACAGATGTTTTGATAAAAAAATCTATGAAAAAATAATATTATTTGTATACTTGGGTAATTAATATTAAAAGGCCGTCGGGGCACAATGGGACAACGTCTGTAAAAGCGACTGTTGTAGGTTCGATTCCCATTGAAGATTCCTCGCTCTGGTAACGAGACAAAGCGCGGCGTTGTTCCGCCACTCAATACGCTATGTCTCAAGAATTCGGTGGAAAGTTGACAACAAAAAGTATCTTTATGTTGAACGGAGTGCGTAGTGCCAAATATACCCTACATATGCATGTTTCATTATTGAACATTTTGTGAAATCCAATTAAAATATAATAACAAATATGGTTTAATGAATTTAAAATGTTATATGAACACCTCCTCTTGGATCGTTTCCAAGAGGCGCGGGGGCAAATCTCGCTGCGTTCAAAATTTTATACCTCTTCTAAATGAGTAATAATGTCATTACATTTTTTAATAAACTCCTCAAGAAATAATAAAAAGATATCTATGTCATCGTCACATATAATATCCACGCTTATATTTCTGTTGTATTAGCGAGAATAACTCATAAACTGTCCCTCGCATAGAATAATAATGGGGCGAATTCCATTTTCAGGACTAAAATGGGTCGGCATTTATTAAGTTGCATAGTTTACTTCATTCCTGCTTTTGCTTGAAGGCTATTGGTTATTATTATTGTAATATTAATATTGATATTATTTTATGGATCATCGTGGAACATTGCATTTTATTTCTCCGTTCAGGTAGACAAAGCGCGGTGTTGAGATCCGCCACTCGCAATTTCGAGTAGCCCGTTAGGACTGATCGCCAAATTTTAGATGTTAGTGATAAATTAAGATACAAAATAATTAAAAAAAAAACATATTTTTGTTAATCCATTTATTTTATACATATAAGATAGGATCCAACGATATAATGGAAGTAAGTAAAAAGTAAACGAAGAAACAATCTTATTAAAATTCAGACATTTGCTTGAGCCAAGATTAAACCCACAACCAATTCTCCACTTCCACAAATGTTTTTACATAATAACTAACATAAAACGAGCAGGATCTCGACACGGATATTAATGCAATCTGGAGACGGATAGAGGAAATCAGTGGCAATCTATTCTTGAGATTTATCTATCTTATATTATCTTTGAAGAAACTGAACACGTCTAAGTGGCTTAGTTAGAACAGTTAGAACTTATTTAGGTCCACAAAAATGTATATATAACATTCATTCAATGTATTTTGTTAGCTTCTCTTTTTATCATAAAGAAGGGTTGACAAACGGAACTTGGTATCGAGACCACATGTTAACCACATTTTGATATATTTAAAATAATATATTGTTTGTTGATTGACGTAGTCAGCGCAGCTGCACGTTTGATCGTACACAATGCAGTATTGGTACCGACACTGTTATACGGCAGCGAAACGTGGGTATTACAGAAGGAAAATGAAAGGAAGATGAATGCCGTGGAGATGCAATTTGTTCGTAAGACATATGGAGTCATTTAGCTGATATAATCCGCAATGAAGAGGTATACAGAATGGCAGGTATTAGTGAAGATGGCACGCTTAGAACGAAGAAGAACGTGCTCAGCTGGCTTGGGCACATCTAACGAATGAGTGATGGAAGAATGGTAAAAAATATTTATAATGAAAAAGTGAGTAGTAAGAGAAATAGGGGAAGACCTAGGTTGACCTTGGAAAACACAAAGATCCTGGAGGATAAAATAACATTAAAGATACTGGAGGACGATCACGTAAAGAGCTTTCCCCCGGACGGCATGTATGAAGAGGTTGACCACAGTGGACGAGGCGAAAGAGGTATGGAATGATTGACTTACTTTAAAAATGTAAAAACATATTTAATAAATAGCATTCTCTCTTGCCAAAAGAAATTGTAAGTTATTTTCTTTAGGTACCGGAAATTTGTAAAAATCTCTCTACAGAGATGCTGACGACATAAATAATTTGTAAAAAGCGTATAAGAATTTCGACGCAGCTTCGTGAGGACGTATGGCTTGGTGATCAGAGCGCTTGGACGACTTCCAAGAAGCGTGGGTTCAAATCCCGCTACTTTCAAATTTTAATACGTTTCTTAAATAGTAAATATTTTCTATACTATATATCGATATTGAAATTCATAATAGTGAAGATTCTTAATCATATATGTAGGTACAATGATACTTATTTTTATAAATATGAATATTCAACATTTACTTTGATCACATGAAATTGTGAGCAAAACAAGCCTAGTGTACTCTAACCTTAGTATAAATTTAAACAGTATCAAAATACTCTATTAATAGATCAAATAAAATAGTATAATGAAAATTTTCATGATTGAGGCGTACACGAGGTATTGACAATTTCATCTTTAGTATGTCAGATAAACTACTCACTTACGAGAATCGAACCCATCTTTTAATCATGTTTTTTCGAACTACACCACATTGGGGATGGAATATTGGAATAAACATATTCATGTTGCTTAAGCGTGGACATGAAAGTCATGAGTGAGCATAATTTAGGCAATAACATAGAAAAGACTAAAAATTATTACAAAATTTGAAAATTGTTATACATTCAAATTCCTTAGAATTGGGAGCGAAATGTAAAAGTAAAGTAAAGCGCTCAAAATTCTTTTTATCTGCAACATTATGTTATATATGTCCACTTCTATGTACATATATTCAAAACAATCTCGAATGTGCCTCAAGTATATATGAGATAAATGTAGTATTTTTTGTGTTTTTGTTCCTATTTTCAATAATTTGCAGTAGTAGGGTAGCCAGAGTTAACAAGTGTTAAGGCATTACATTTTTCACTTTGGATGTTGAGTGGCAAAAATCAACTCCGCACTTTGACTTCTCGTCAGAACGAGAAAATTTAAGTATTCTCTCGAATGAGGTAATAAACTCACAACCATCACGTTTTAGGGAAACTAATATCAAAATCGCAGAAATCTAAAAATGAAAGCTAAAATAAGAGCGATGTCATTTTTCTTCCCATTCAATCGCACATTCATCACATTACTTTGAAGTTAAAATGATTTTTCCTTTTTGCCACGATACTTGAGCTTAAATTTAATTTTCGACGGTTAAACGACGCGACGTTCTGAAAGGCTTTTAGTGTTAATAGGTCTTTGGGCCCTTTGCCAGTTGGAATCTAGATATTTCTAATTATTTGTGAGGCCATCGTGGTGCAGTGGGATAACGTAAAAGCGACGGTCGTTGGTTCTCAATAGAATACTTCCATTCCTAGCTCTAGTAGACAAAACGACAAAACGCGTCCTGGAGTCTCGCCACTTAATATATAATGTTTCGAAAATTTGGCTTTTAAGTAGAGAATGAAGTGTTTTAACACTCCTACTTTTAGCTACCGTGTACTCCCATCCCATCCCATATCGGTTGGAATGTTAATATTTTCTAGCACTGTTAAAATCCTATCCTTAATAGGATAGATTTAACAGTGCTAGAAAGTTATCATGGATTAGGGCGGACCATTTTTTTAGTTAACTGGATACAGAGTTCTCCTTTGGGTTTTCTAAACCCACTGAATACACTTTCTATCTACGGTTCTCGTCTCGCCAAATAAAAATTTAAGATAAAATCATGTCTTCAATTTTTCTATTCGATACTAACCATTCGATTATGCTCCTCTCATAAATTCTTTTTAAAATTGAAATCTTAAGTCGAGCTCGGATCCACGTTTTGTACCGGTCACAACAACTATAGCCAAAATATTAATATTTTTATGATGCTTACTTCTCTTTTCTAAGAGAATTTTGAAAACTGCACTGTATTCTCTTCCCGCAGTTGAACAATCAAACCCACTTCCATTGGTTGGCTGGAAGAGATTTGTTTCAGATGCAAGCCCACCATTGTTAGCTAATATTTTGTATTACCTATGTGTGTTTTTTAAAGTGCAATAAATTTTATAAATATGGAATGCGAGGAAATACCAATTTAGATGATGTTAGAAAATTGTCGTAAGTCGATGTTCTTAGTAAATATATGAAAGTTCTAGTACTGTTAAAAATAACGACATAAGACCCTGTCGGTGCAGCGTTTTGATTGTAGTTTCGATTTTCTTACTTTATTTTGCTGTATACAGCGTGAAGTTCATATAATATTATTTTAAAATGTTTGTTAATGCTGTTGTTGGTAACAACCAACAACAGCATTAACAAACATTTTATGTAAATGTCATAGTAAATATAAAAGGCCACTCTCCTAAATGTGCCTTAAATTGTAAACTTTAGACTACAATAGAGTAGTTTTGGTACTTACTGTGAGTAGTCCTCTATTGGAGACATAAAGTATGTACTTAGTTTAGTTCTACTATGTGTAATTTAACAGAATAGCTTAGTAATAGCTTAAACGAATAGAACAATAATTATCGTTTCAAATATAACAAAAAAAACTAGTATAAACTAAACTGGTCATTTCCGTGTCGTACTTGGCAAATGACGGTTCCGTACCAATGTCATAACTGCAGGTCAATAGAAACGTGACTTATTAAAGTCAACAAACTTAATTTTGCGGGCGTGTGCACTCATTTAGTATGTGATAAATTACAAAAATAAATTAATAAAGTTCTTTTTCTTTGATATGCATGTTAATTTCATTTGATTTATTTTTTCATTTATTTTTCTCTCGTTATATTGTATGTTCTCACTTCTTGCCAAGTATCATAATTATAGATCCAAGGGAAATATTCATTATATTTTTTTCTGTTCTCCAAGAGACTGTAGGACCTTACCTGGGTATTTGATATTTATTTCAGCTTCATACCTGGTCCGACAAGACCATTTATTTCAAGATCGCGATTATGAGATAAATGGTTTTGACAGACCGACAGACAGACGGATATTCTGTCAGACAGACAGTCAGGCGTTTTGACGGTTATGAAGTACAGGACCCTAAAAATAATACATCATATACTTATTACCATAAACGTATAGTAAAGTAGAGTAACTCTGTTTGGAGGGTAAAAGCAGAAAAATAAGTCTTTTCCGCACTGTTATCTACTTTTACTTTTTACAAAAAAACCAAAGTATTTCTATTTTTCGTGTAATAATTACGAAAGATAAATATATCAATTTGCTGGGCGTTCTGTAGCGCAGCGAGTAATATCGCGCGGTCGAGTGACCTTTGCAAATGATTAATAGAGGCATCCGTCACGTGGTGGCAAAAACCGCACAAAAATGTAAGCCTATAGCTTTATTTTCATTAGGTCGGTTTTTGTGTTTACCTAATGTAAGCGTTAGTGCTTACATAATTTGGTTGATAATGATTGTAACATATTTAAAATTCACGGTTTATTCTTGGGTGGGCTCAGATAACCTAGAGTCAAAACTCTCTCCACTTTCTGTTCAAATTAAAGACATTATGTGTTCTTGAACAAAAATAAAAAAAACTAAACAAGGCGGAATGTTTCGTAAATTTGTCAATTAATGGCTAACGGAGTGTCTTAACACTAGGTTCCCATTTTGCTATATGTGGAATACAGCGAAGAAAATTCTTAATGGTTATAAAAGATAATAATTCATCCCACTGCAGAGACGTAATATGCCCTTCATTTAATTCTGGGTGGCCTAATTCAGCTTTGAAATAAAAAAAGATTCTTTATCCTCTAATGAAAACTCTTTTTGAGAATTTAGAAAAAGGAATGGCGGGCTTGATCAATGTAAGGGAAGTATAATTGGACGGGCACAGAGTAATGAGCTACGAGATGTAGATGAGATTTTTGTTACTTATAAGTACACATTGATATTTTTTTATTATATGGGTTGATGTTATTACTGTTATTATTTATTATATATTATTTTTTACTTAGTAGAAAATTAAGAAAAGTGTAACTTATTAACCACCAGTTTTTCAGTGCCGTGGCCGGTAAAAAACATGGAAGGAATACAAATTCAAATTATCATATTGACAAAAATAAAAAAAAAACAGCTTCATGCTGTATCCCGCACACAGCAGTGTAGGCAGAGGGAATCTCGTGTAAAGACACTCCATTCGCCACTTACTATATTGATAAATATTATAATTACATAAATCTTTTAGATATCTAACTGATATTTGTAAGTTAGATTTCAGAACAGGGACAAGTTAACAAATAATAAATATATTTGTATTATTTATACATTGACTCAAAACTCTTGGGTTCTGCCATTGAACACAGAAGAATAATTTTTTTACCGCCTTTTACAGATTATAAATGCCTAATCGTCATCTAAGGTGTGAATGTAAAGGAGAATATTATGTCGTCGAAAATATATTAAAATAACAAATAAATTATATGAAATGAAGCAAAAGAAAACCAATGTTATAATACATTCATTATTTTATTATTTAATTCTATTGTTTTCAGAGGATTTAAGATAAAATTTAGTAAATAATACATAATAATATGTTAACAGTTATCAAAAACATTACTTTCATTTTACTATATATTATTAATAATTATCCCCTCTATACACATTCAGTGTAATAGTGTCACTCAGATAGATGAATACCGCACTGCGCTATTCATGCATACAATATTCCAGTATTGTAACTATCGCAGAACGTATATTTTCATAAGAATAACATGCTAACGCCGTAGCTTTAAAGCAGAAACTGTCTATATTCAATGGTCGTGAGTTTATATCCTGCTTAAGGTAAGTTAGTTATAAGACTTTTCGAGAATCGTATTAAATTCTGTTGCCCATTTTAAAATTTAAAAGTTTCATTTTAAAAGTTTCATATTATGTAAAAGTATATTAGCTCAGAGACTGACAGACGACGAACGGCCAAAAGTACTGAACGTGTAAAACTGAAATTTGGCACATAAGTTCCTTAAAAAGTGAAGGGAACGCTTTGATTTCCTCAAATTCCTTCGGGAATAAGAAAATATACAATTTTATATAACATTTTCTTTATAAATAATTGTAATTTTAATAAAGTGTATTAATCATTGCAATGACATGATAAGCAGCGACACAAGCGTACGACTGTAAACGCGACAGGTCGTGGGTTGCTTTCAAGCACGGATGTTGAAATATTTAATATTTTAATTTACTCGCTCTGGTAACGTGGCAAAGCGCGGCGTTGAGTTCCGCCACTCGACTCTCCATGCCTCCAGGATCCGGCGAAAAGTGGGGAACGTCCAGGTTTCGTCTGGCTATCCTGCTACGTGCAGCGTAAAGTTAGTAAGTACAAAAAAATTAAACAAACAAAAAAAACAATTATCTGTAATAATTATATTAATTATTGAAAAATATTTAATTACAATATTAGAAATTACAATATAATTAAATATAGAGTACAAAAATCTTACTCTGTACAAAAAATACGATACTGTGTAAGCTAGCGATATTATATAGAATTATAAATTACTTATTCAAATTTATTTTTATTAAAGTGCTCCTTTTAATTACAGTTTTTTTTTTGTAATTACAGATAATTATAAAATGTTCAGTGAAATATAAAATGCTAGTGTCCGCCCTCAACTCTTACTTGCAGTGTCAAAACGGACGGAGAAACAGACGAGAAACAGACGGATCTTAACGTCTCCAGAACTCGGCAGAAACTGTTGACCGGTACTTCCGTTCTTAATAGGAACGAAATGTCTTCACTTCGTAGATTCCCAATGCCTATTAATTATTAAGTGCAGGAGACAACATGAAACTGAAAAAATGCTTTTAGTTTGCCCGTTTTTTTTATTTAAAAACGAATAAATATTATTATATTTACATTGCAGGTTGAGGCGAGGTATTTCAATTTGTTCAACGACATCAAAGTAAATTAAATTGATTTATTACCTACAGTGGGAATTAAACCGACAACCGCCACGTTTAAAGTGAAAAAGAAATTTGATTTCTTAAAAGATTGAAAACTTAAATCAAAAGATCTTTTAAAAGCAATTTTAGTATATCCATTCTACTCTATGTAATAAATGACAATTTGCAGAATGCTTCACGGAGCGAGCGCAAGAATTGACTTTTTAAACGTTTTTTTTTTCTACCTTCAAATTGTGTCCGTATTCAGAGAATAAAAGTTAATGAGGTGCACAATTCTAAAAAGCTAGCTTACCTAGTAGTAATGTATACCTATTGTTATCTGGATTTTGTCTTTTTGTATTTTATAATTTTCATTTTCCGGCTCCGGATGATTAAACGTGGCGTTGAGTTCTGCCGCTCTATATGCATATCTTGATGATTGCGACAACAGAGGACGGAGTGTTTTAACACCAGTTTCTCTCTGTCTACTCTGCTATGCGTGTAAAAGCGTAGAGTTGCTTTTCTTTATTGGAATACAACACGAGATAAAAACTGGCTTATCATCATGTTATTTTATGTGAAAGCTTATGAGGATGGATTTTTATTCCACTTTCACGCAAAAACTACTAAACGAATTAAGATGAAACTTTACAGTAGCATAGCTTATACATCATAATAATACATATGCTTACAAATTATGTTATACACTTATTATTTTTTTTTATTATGGTCAAAATGTGCAATATCTTTATATTGCAAATTTTGACCATAATATAAAAAAATAATAAGTGTAGGCGTGCAAAGCTACGCGTAGGTCGCTAGTAGTACATAAATACATAGTATTAAGCTTTAAATTCGTAGCTTAAAATTCGAAGCTTATTTTCCAGTAGCAATTGTTCTTTTTATTGCAGCGATATAGTAGTTACAGTAAGTTATATGAACGAAATTACTTTTTCCGCTATTTTTGGTTCGAAATGTATGGGCGGAGCACAGTATTAATGCAACGATTATAGGTTCGAATTCTACTGGGCAATACGTATTGGTGTCACTAGTATCTATATTTTATATATAATCGATTCCCACTCAAGACGAAATTATTATTCTAATTTCATGTTCAACTAAGAAGACTAAGCGCGCTGTTGAGCTACGCCTCTCAATACACAATGTCTCGAACGTTGTGCGGAAAGTGAACAGCGGAGTGTCTTAACTGCTTTTTGCCTTTAAATACGAGATATAGCGTGAAAGCGACTCACCACCGTCGCCTTTATAGGCAGAACCACGACGGCCTGAATAATTTAATAGGATCAAATCATTACCTACCATTAGTCATATTACCCGAGTTTAATTGCATTATTAGTACTATTATATATTGCTGTATCTAGTTTAGATTAATCAACATTGTTGCTGTCTCTAAGAATATTGTCTCACAAAACAGTGCATTTAGTGTCTTGCCACAAAAAATAAAATGAAAATAATATCAAATCGAAACACGACATTTATCTATATTTATACATTTCATTTCATTTTTTGTAATACGATGTATTACAAAAAATGAAATTACAGACGGTAATTTTGATATAACCATGTATTTTCAAATGCATATATTTACACGATATCAAAATACACAGAATTGTTATTTATCTGTCTCTCTGTTCTTCTGTTTTTCCTGGTTAATCTGAAACTTAGCCAGAAGTTTTCATACGTTTTAAGATAACGTATGGCTTAGTTGGTCACACCGCTTGATTTCTATAGACACGGGATCAAATCCCGCTACGTTAAAATATATATTTTCTTTAAATAAGTGAAATAACTAAAAAAGTCTATTAATAGGATATTTTTTGAAAACAAAATTAAATAAATTCCCTATAGACTTAAATAACAATATATTTATTGTATAGCCGTATATAAAACCATACTGAAATGATTAACAATTTTTTTCTTGAATACACTAAAATAAATATTCAATATAGCTCCCTATTTATAAATTCTATCAACTGTTAATTTTTAAGTGGTTATTTGATGATTATTATTATATATTTTTTCTTTAGTCCTCTTCACTTATTCGAGTTGTAGATTAGTAAGATATTTAAAAAAAAATAGGTAATTATTTTTGATATACGAAAAATTCCGGATTTTCCATTTTACGTCACGCGAACAAAGTAGCCGGCGACCACAAGTCATTAACATAATAAATAAACTTTTACATATAAATATTTTTGTGTTGTTACAAATTTCCTGAGGTTTACTGTTATTTACCTAATGGATATATGTTCCCCACAAATCGTAATATCGGTCCCCTCATTATGGAATGCCATAAAAGGACCGGAGACCGCTGACATACGAAAATAACATTTTATTATATACGTTCGTTCTGCAAAAGAATTGTATGGAATGTACATATTAAAGCTATACTTGTTAGTTTTGTACACGTTTGTCTTTGGCATGTACATATAGAAAATTAAAATATTCAATATTTTTTCGTATTTTGCTATGTGAATCGAACCTGTCGCGTTTACAGTCTCACACTTGTGCCCCAGCACCATGACTAATCTTTTTTTATAATACATTCTTTCAAAATAGAAACTGAATACCGTACTTATCGAAATATATTAAATTAATACTATAATTAGAGCGGTCTGCAGGGAATGCATCAAAGGTAAGTTCGTAGACTCGATTTAGAAAATTAGCCCATAGTAGTCCCGTTTCACGACGACTTAACGGTAGTTAGTTAAATTCTATACATATAAATAAAATTTCATGGTCTGGCTGTGATTTCAAAATAACAGTGTTTTCTGAGGGCATATAGTTACTTACACGATTTAAAAAAATTGTCTGTCTGTCTACCAATCTCCCGAACAACGGGACGGATTTTTTCTACGTAAAGTTCTTTCTTCTATGAAAAAAGAAATCATAACTAAGACATTACTAAGACAATAACTGTGTGATGAGACACTGTTCGTTGTGTTGTGGGATCGATCTACAGTAAAGAGAAAGACTACTTCAATTATTTACAATTCCCAGCTCTGGTTCAAGTTTAAACAACTAAGAACAAAATTCAAAGCACAGCGTTGAGTTCCGGCACTTACCACGCAAAATTTTGAAAATTATGTTAGAAATATTAGAACTGAGTGTCTTAACACTAGATTTCCTCTCTGTCTATCCTGCTATATAAAATATAGTGTCAAAACAAAAAAAAAACTGTAGCAGATGCATAAATAGAAATTAATCAAAGATGGAAGGTACTTTGATTTGAATTAGAACATGAATTAATAATAGTTCCATTTTACGACTGTTTAACAGTTAGTCGAGGCGATTCTAGTTTATGAGCCCTACTCCGTTTACATAATCATGGAATCTATATGACACATATATTTTAATTATATTTCTTTTTATAAAATTATTTTTATGTATTTCTTTGAGCTACTATTATTTTGATAATAATATAATTATTTTGTACAATATTTTAAGGCTTTGAGTAGCTAAATGAAATTAGTGGTAAATTACTACATGCATTTTTTTCTGTATTGTGTAACACAATTTTTGAGACATTGCGTGTGAGGCTGTGTGACGGCTGAAGGCCGCAGGTTCTACTTCCTATTTCCTTCCTATTTTCGTTCTACTCAGAAAAATTAAGAATTTCCGTTTATTTGCTCTCGTAACTAAGCAAAGCGCGCAGCGTTGAGTTCCGTCACTTAACACGCATTGTATCGAAAATTGGCCTGTGCGTGAGAAACAGAGTGTCACTTCACTATGCTCCTCTCTGTTTATAATGCAATGAGAAGATAAAAAAACGTATATTTATTAAGATTCGGTGTAACAGACGAACTATTTTATTGAGTTTGATTTTATGGACCGATGAAAAATTACGACTCGATCTTAATTTAAGACAAAGTTATTTTAATAGAGACACGTTCGTTGGCTATTTATCACATCTATTTATATGTTAATATTTTGAAATCAATTCTACTTTTACTTTTACTTACCGTCAAGATATCATAGACATTAGTGAAATAAAATCAGCTCTATATTTAGATTTTTATATAAATCTTGTCATCATCACGCTGTATCTCGCACATGCAGGGTAGCAGCAGGCAGCAGGGTTGGCTGAGGGAACCTAGAAACCTAGTGTCAAAACACTCTGTTCTCATTCAGATACTTCCGCTTCTCGCTTTTCATTAAATCCCGATACATATACATTTAACGATTTATACATCTCAAATGTTTTAAAATTCAAATACATATGTTTATTTGTTCTAGAAAACATTTTTAGTTTTTGAAATATGGAATAACAGTTTTACAAAGAAAAACAAAATGTCTGTTATTATTTTATATGCACCATTTATTACATTTTCGCATGTGTCTTGTATCAGTGGGAAAGTGCAGGTGATTAAAATCGATGAAGCTACTTAATGGCCTTGCCAAGGCCTATAATGACGTCAAATGCATTCTAAGTATATTTGGCTTACAAGTTCAGTGGTAAGTGACCTTCATGGTCATCACTTCAATTATTATTCACAATTTTTAAATAACTTCACACTGTTCTGCCCTTCACACTGTTCAGCAAGAATATAACCAGGGTAGACAGAGTTAACTTAGTGGTCGTTCTCCACCTTTAACTTAGGCATTTTTCTCGAGAGCGGAGTTCAACACCGCGCTTTGCCGTATTACCAAAGAGGGAAATAAAAACATTAAGTAGCCGAGCGAAAACCGAATCCACAAACATCGCGTTTACACGATTTTGCCCCTGCGCTACAACACTATCTAGAGCAAATATTAACAAAAATATATGTAAGAAGTTAAGTATTCATTTGGATTAACAATAAAACAAACATAAACTGTCGATCGTTAACTTTACTTTTCTTGGAATGAGAAAGTGAAGATTGGAAATCGTCCAAATGTGTCGGCCCTTTGTTGGTAGTAATTATATATACTATGATTGTTTACCTCTGAATTTATATATAAAGATGTTTTTTTTTATAAAGAACTTAGCTTCACGCTGTATCTCTAGAGGGATAGTCGGAGAGAACGGAGCGCCAAACTCTACGTTTTCTGCATAGCTCTCTCTCATCATCATCGTGCTTTTTACGTCACCTTTCTCCAGTATCTTTGATATCATGTTTTTCAATGTCAAGCAAGGTCTCCTTCTACTATGCTTTTTGTATAGAATATGGCGACTTTGTTAGGTTGAATTAAGATACGAATACAAAATGAGTTCCGCCCCTCATCACGCAATGCCTCCGGAATTCAGCGGGAAATGAGAAACAGAAATGTACTATTGGGAACATAGTGTCTTAAAATTAGGTTCTCAAGTTATTTCTGCCTACCACTACTATATACGGGATACAGCGTGAAGCTAAAAAAAATGCTAAATAACTAATCCTACATCATCCACTTAATGTTAAATCAAAGATAACCTGTAAATAAAATTTTTGGTCAAACAAATAAGAAAATATGTAAATATTTTACTTGGGACACTTTGATGCATGACCTATTTTTGTATTCTCACCAAATTAGTAATAGTCGTCATCTTGCCGCAGTGGTTATTTGGTGGATATAAACGATGATTATCGGGAAATGCCCATATTAAAATTATTTTTATTTCTCGCTTTATTATCTGACGATGATGTTTGACTTAGAAATACAGTACGAAATATGATTTAATTTGGCGGAGAATGTGTAAAATTAAGAGAGTCTTAACACAATTTTTTCACTGCATATCCTGCTATATGTAGCAAGCTTTGTGGAACTAACAACCATTTACAGTTTACATTGTAATGTAAACCTAAAAGAATTACACGTAAGCTCACCGTTTTGATTTTTCCTTCTCGCCCAAATTCAAGACATTGAGAGTGGAGGCACTCAACGCCACGCTAAATCTAAGTTGGTAGTTAGTTAGTAAACAAAAGTATTCTTGTGATAAATATTACGCCATTTCGATTGTATCGGTTATATATTTATATTTTTAAAGGAAAAAAAAACAGCTTTAGGGAACTAAAATGAAATTTCACATTTTCCCAGTTTTATAAAAAGTACACAAAACGTAATATTAGCTGTTCTAGCGTGCAGAATTCCGCAACGCGTCACGATAACAATTGGACGTCGGTTACACCGAATTGCTTCAATAAATATATTTTTGTATGTCATTTTTTAACATAAAAAAATACGATATATTTTTCAATATATGAAGAAAATGTAATTATTTCCTTAATCCTAAATTATTATTATTTTTTTTAGTTTCATATTATATCAAGTATCTTATCTGTATTATTTCTTATAGCTTCATTTCACTAACATATAAATATTGTTTTTTTTAAGCATCATGCTTTATCTCACACACAGTAGGCATTGTTTGAGTGGCGGAACTCAATGACACACTTTCCATATAACTCTGTCACATATGAAAATCGACAGTTTTACAAAATCAAAGTCAAAATAAAACGCTACAATTTTAATTTGTTTAGATGTCAAATAACATAAATGCACATGCACTTCAAAGTCTGAATTATTGATATCTTAGGAAACGTTTACATTAAGGCCGTCGTGGCCCAGTGGCAAAAGCGTGTGATGGTAAGCGCAACAATTGTGGGTTCGACTCCCACTCGGTGGAATAAATAATTTAATATTTTTAAAAAAATTAACAATAAGGGCATTTTTGGAAACTTATCGAGGTGGCGCACCGCAAAACGTAGAGAGTATGATATCCGTTACGTTAAATTTTTATACGTTTTTGCTATGTTTTTCTTTCTTTAGTGTGGAGTAACTTTAACAGTAACTTTGATGATTTATTATCATTTTCCTGGCTCTGGCAAGAATCTGGCAAAATTGTGGCGTTAAATTATGCCAATCTACAGAAAACGTGGGGAGGACCGAGTGTACCTACCGAACCGACTTAATTACTTTCTGCCTTCTCTGTTAAATGCAGCATATAGAGCAAAGACAAGAAGAAAAATACAATACCTAAAAAAATTTTTTATACGGTCTAACAGACATCCATAGTTGGCATTAATATGACATTAGCAACAAAATATCAACTCCTGTAACAGAAGGTTTTGATCCCATTCGTTTTAATTCACTTCGGCAATAACGATTCTGAATCACGCATTGTTTATATAGCTATACAATTATACATACATACATTTAATGACAAAAAGGATTTTCTCGAGAATCGAGCCAATATTTAAAGTTGATAAGTTAATGTTTTGACTCTTTAATTAACCTCATAATAGATTTTAGACCAAGGCCAGTCATGGCACAAAAGCTCAAGTGTGTGTATTAACGGCACAGGTTGTGGATTCGATTTTCGCTTGAGGAAATGAAATATTTGTAATTTTAATTTATAGGCTCTGGTGTCGAAGCAAAGCTGCCTTCAGTTCCGCCACACAACAAACAATGCCTTCAGAATTCGGCGGAAAGCAGGGAGCGGAGTGTATCAGCACTAGGATCCCACTGTCTACCCTGCTATATGTGGGATACAGCGTGAAGATAAAAAAACATATACATTTTTTTAAGCATCCTTCTCCGATTCCAAATCTAGATACATGCCAAATTTGAACTCTCTAAGCCAAATAGTTTCGTTTGTGTGATTGTTAATTCATTTTTGATTTAAAATTCCATCAATTTTAACCGTTGACGCTTTTTGTTTGTACTAAAAAAGTACAAATGAATATTTGCGCAATATAAAGAACTTAAACCAAAATGGTCTATCCCGTGTAACTATTTACAGAAAGACATCATTGTATCGAAGTTGGAAGGTCTTATGGTAGCATCAATTTACACTCGTCAGAATATTTATTAATAAATGTTTTTCTCCACTCTAGTAGACAAGACCCGGCGTTAAGTTTCGCCCCTTAACAAACAATAATTGTTATATACTAATTTTCCGTTGCTATACCTACTAAATGTGGGAAAACACGTTACACTGAAAAACGAATATTACTATTTTACCCAATTTGGTTTGTTCCCATATCTAGTAGCTTTAGGCTGTATCCGGAAAAGGCAAAGATGAACCACTGGGAACCCAGTGTTTGGGACCCATATTAAAAGAACTAAATATAGATATTGAATAATTTATTTTTTCATTTTATTTTTGGTAAAAAATACGGAGCGCGGAGTTAAGTTCCAGCATTGAAAACGCAATATCTCGAAAATTTGGCGGAAAGTCCGGAATGTAGCCTTTTAATGCCAGGTTCCTTTTAACCATCCTGCTATTTGCGATAAAAAATATCAAAATTTTAGGTTATACATCTTTTTACAAACAAAATATTAAGCACGAGTACACACACGAGTACTCTCATACGCGTGCTATAAAAATATATGTATATTCAATCATTGTATACGATCTCTTTGTAAATACATATTTTCCACCTATTCTTTCTCTCTTTTACGTTCGTATTGAAATCGTTTTCCGCAATATGAAATACATATTTTCAGTATATTAAAGTTTCAGTTTTGTGAAAATATAACACTGACTGAGGCTGATCGTGGCGCGGGGGCACAAACGTGCGTTTTGCGTTGCGATAATGCGTGCGTAACCTCGTGAGGTTGAGGGTTCAGGGGATCACTACTCGAAGAAATGAAATATGTAATATTACCATTTCCTCGCTCTGGTAATGAGGCAAGCTTTACACCAGCAACGAGAGTTTCGCCACTCAAGAACAGCCTGCAGAATTAGGCAGGAAGTGGGGAACCAAAGAGTAAAAAAGCTTTGACGTCATAATTTATTTAGACTTTAAAGATTGACAGTGCTGCAGTGGTTGTAGGTTTGATGTTCATTCGGGCGATTTACTCAGAACTTAATTACGCAGAACAACATGCAGATCCTAAATGGACTCAATACGCGCCGTGGAGCAGCGGTACAGTGTCTAACTGTAAGCGTGAAGCGTGAGGTTTTAGGTTGATTTCTACCGAAGGAATTAATTATTTTCATTTGCTCGCGCTGATTACAATACAAATCGCCGCGTTAAATTCCGACACACAATATCTCGAAAATTGACCAGAGATTGTCTCTGGTCAATTTGGTGTGTGTGTGTGTACCACGAGGCTCTCTCCGCCTACTCCGCTATATGCAGAATACACTGTAAGAAAAAAATATATAAAAAAAATATTGTAAAAATCCTGTGCTAGGTTCATGGATAAAAAAAATATATATCAGAGGTAGATATTTAAAATCACACCCGATATTGATTTAACATCTCATTAAAAAGTTGCACGATAGACAAAGTAATTAGGTCAAATATTTGAAGTTTAGTTTTAGTTTAATATTTTTTCCTTCTTCCTGCCAAATGTACACCTCAATAGTAAATTCAGATTTTCCCAGTGTAAATGTAAGCTAGAGACCTGAATCCCCGCCCATCAGCCTATATTGTCTTCTTTCTAGGTCAACGAGCTTAACGGATGTGCATACTTGGTGTAAAAGTAAAACTTCAATTCTAGCTGTAAATGTAATTAATTGAGACTATAAACGCGACGGTTGTGAGTTCGATTCCCACTGGAAAAGTGGACGAAACGTGGGAATCGGAGTGTTTTAAAACTAAGTTCCTCCTACCTATCCTAGATCTACTATACACATTCTATTTAGAAAAATTATATTGTTTAAATTAAAATTAAATTTATATTTGAAATACAGACGGTTGTTTAGTCTTGTAGTTTTTATTTCACAAATAATTTTCTTCACACACAATTATATCACTTATGAATGAAAGCAAAAAGTTCAAATCTGTTCGCTAAATATAGTATATTCAAGCTTAGTTAAGACAACGATACTGTAAATGTTGACATGCAAAACCTCTCAAGACTATAAGAGTAAAATAGTTAATAAAGATAACGGCTATATAATATAATGTCATGGGTATAACATACTTAATAAAACATTTTTAGGAAAGGTATTAACACCAAGCGTGGTGTTAATATCTTTCCTTCTGTGTCAGCCTTTTAAAGTCTACTGCTGGATCTATGTCCGGGCCTCCCCTAATGCTTGCTACTCCATCCGGTCCTGCGATCTTTGAATCCAGCGGATTCCCGGTATATTCTTTAGGTCGTCAGTCTATCTGGTTGGAGGGTAGCCTGTGCTTCTTTCGCCGAGACATGGTCACCATTCCAGCACCTTTCTTATGCATCGGTTGTCGGTCCTCCTAACAATATAGCGTGCCCATTGCCACTTCACCTTGCAGATATGGAGAGCAATGACGGTAGTCTGCGTTCTTCAATAGATTTCATCATTTTGGATTTTGTATGCCCTACCACTGGCACATCTAGGATATAGTGTGAAGCTAAACGTATATGATTAGCTTAATAACATAGCTTACATGTTCATATAGCAACAATCACGCGGTAAAAGTCCTTTTACAAGAAGTTTTCATGAAGTTATTTAGTATTTCATAAAAAGTATCGAGATAATCGCGGCGCAGAGGCACAAGAGTGTGACTGTTCAGTTGTGGGTTCAATTCATACTCGAAGAAATGAATTATTATTTTTTAATATTTTCATTTCTTCCCCAGCGTTAGAACGGAGTGTCTTAACACTAGGTTCCCTTTATCTATCCTACTGTATACGAGATACGGCGTGGAGCTGACTTTGATTTTTTAATAAAAGACAGCAGCGTGGCGGCAAATAATTGCTGGTAGGGCTGTATGTAAGAAAACATAAATTGATTACCATAAAAGTACCATTATCCATAAAAGTTTAACTCAAAAACTCATCTATCCACAAGTATTAAATAAAGAGGTTCCCCCCGCTGCATCTATGCAGTACCGACTGGTGACCTAGAAAGCTCACAATACTAGTTGATGGCGAACAAGCTTTCTAGCTTTCTACTTTGCGTCCAGTGTTTTCAGTGACAAAAGTTTTGTTTGTCGCTTCTGGCTGACATGATTTGAAACGTGTCTGTTTTTTTTTATACTGTGTATATTAATATAATATATATATATATATATATATATATATATATATATATATATATATATATATATATATATCTATATTACTTTCCCGCCGTATACCGTATACGTATAAAACGGGGTAGGCAGAGGGAACCAACTGTTAAGACGGTCCGTTATCCCTGCACCACCCAAATTTCGAGATATTGCGATATTGCCTTTGTAACGCTCCCTGCGGTACGACGGCTACAAGCGTGCGTATGTAAGCACACAAAAATTCGACATAAATTGGGAAACGGAGTGTCTTAACACTAGGTTTTCAGGTTACCACTGCGTACCCTGCTAACGCGATGGTTGTGGGCTCGACCCCAACTCGAGGAACGAACTACTTTTAGTCGCTCGCTCTGACAAGGACAAAACAAGTCCGTGGCATACACACTATGTCGGCATCAGAGAGATTTTTGGAAATTATATTATTAATATTATTTTTTACACAAACATAATTTGATAACATAAATTCGGGAGGTCGTCGTGGCAGAGCAGCATAACGTCCGATTGTAAACGCGATGATTGTAAGTTCGATTTCCACTCAAGTAATGATTTATTTTCATTCTGTCGCTCTTGCAATGACCCATGGCAAACACGGCGTGAAGTTTTGCCGCTTAACACGCAATGTCTCGATGACGTCTCCGTCATTCACGAATTGTCTACTTCATATGTGAAGCCGCGTTTATAAAAAATATATATATTGAATGGATTGCTAACACAACTTGAAAAATCTAAAGACCAGTCATTTAATATATTCTTGCATATTTCACGTAAATATACAATATTTCCTGAGCAAATTGGCCTAATTTTGCCGCCGCTTAATTCCAAATAAGGTCAAGAGATTGTAAGATTTTTCGTAATATATTTTTTCATTTATATTAATAGTCCTATTTAGCGTTACTTTTAAATTTATTGCAATTTTTATATAATTAAATTGTGAATTATTAAAATATCTATACATAGCGGGGTAGAAATAAAAATATTAAATATTTATGCCTTGCCTATATCAATTTCCAGAAGAATGGAACCCATAACTTGACGCATTCTTACACTATTTTACACTAAAACAAATTATATTTATTATCTTATAAAGAAGGTGTTAAAACATACTATAATCGACTGTTTTCGAATATATATTTATTCGAAAGCAGTCGATTATAAAAATAATAATCTTGTATTTTTTTTATAATAGAAAAATACACTCTTATTTGTTAGTTTCTTAGTGTAAGGCAAGGCAGAGGAAACGTAGTGTTATGACACTCCTTTGCCCACTTTCCGCCCAATTCTCGAAACAATGCGTATTGAGTGGGGCATAATGCTCTTTGTCTTGTTTTAATTATTACTTGCTCTGGTAGAGCAAGGAAAAGAAAATAATTCATTCATCCGAGTGGGAACCGAACCCACAATCGTCGCGTTTGCAGTCAGACGCTGTTCCATTACCCCACTATAGAGGTTCAATGATACGTATTGCTTATTGCTTCCTAAAAATTATGAAAACAAATTAATGAATAGCCAAAACCATATCGTATTCGAAAAATAGAAAATGATACAGAAAACCAACAGGCGTTATAGCTAACACTGACAGGGAAATGACAAAAAATTATGTCCTATTCGTCCAAAAACTATAAAGGAGACTAAATATTTGAAGGCAGTTTTCCTTTGATAATTTCCATAAAAAGATAATTTTGAGACTGTCTAATTTTGTATTCAATCATTGCATTTATTTTATATTCCCTAGACCTTAATTAAAGTAATAGTCATATATGTAATGTTAAATTTGATTTTGTAATTTTTTCTGTCCATTCCATTCCATTCTTGTCCTTCCATTTAGTCACACGGGCTAAACCACAGATAAAAGCTAGTTTTTCTTTTATATATAGTATAGCAGCGTAGGCAGAGGGAACGTGGGAACCTAGCGTTAAGATTGTTACACTCACTTCCCACTAACACACTGTTCCCCACTTTTTGAGACGGAAAACACACCGCCGCTCTTTGTCTCGTTACAAGAGCGAGAGTTATGAAAATATTAAATATTTAATTTCCTCGAATGGGCATCGACTCACAACGTGGCGCGTTTACAGTCGCACGCTTGTGCCCCTGCGCCACGACCTGAAAATGATTAAATATTGTATATATAATTTACATAAGTATTTCATAGAATACTATATTTTTTGCGTCTATATATATGTACATATATGACAATACATCCAACACACCAAAGTAACATCACAGCGTTCTAAGTAATTAAAAAGAAACCCTAGAAGTTAAAGCTTTGCTTAGCGTTTGTGAGACGATGTGATTAAAATTATATACCTCTATAATATATGTACGTATTTTTATTTGTTTAGAAAGAATAGCTTCACGCTGAATCCCGCATATAGCAGGTTTGACAGAAGAAAATTAGATTCGAGACACTGCCCAATTTCCACCCAATTTCGAGTCATTGCTTGTTGAGTGACGGAATTTAACGCGGCGTTATGTTTAACATAGCAGGCTTTGTGCGGGATACATTTTGAATCTAAAATAAACAATATATATATATGCAATATTGAACTCAATACACCAGGCAATGTCTCATTAAAAGATAACATTAAAACAAAGTGAGCTTTTCCCGACAGAGTTCCGTGTTAAACGTTTATCGATAGTCCCAGGGTGGGCTTAATGATAGTCGCTGTTCTATCTAATCTTTTCATTTATCTGTCTACCGTAATGAAAAAAGATATTTATAAAAAAGATGTTATCTTTTGCTCTTGATATATATTCGTTCTGATTGTAATTGCGATTTTGATGGGTTCGATTTACAGTCAAGGAATGATTATGTTTAAATAATTTTCTGTGGTAAGTCAAAACGTATTTAGTTCAATCATTTAAGAAGCAGGATGGAGTGTCTTAATACTTGATTCTTCTATGTATTACGTGATTTCTGAACTTTACTGTCGTTACTTACTAAGTGTTACTTATTAAGTGTATTCGTTTTTACCACATTTTACAAGTTATTTATTATATTTAATTCTGCATTTTGTTTAAATATTTCAATTTATAACATATATTTCACTTGCATATTTTTTTTTAAATAATTTGAACTTAATGGATTTAATGGATTAGAACCTGCGCCCCTTGGAAACCGCCCAATCTCTCTGATAACTAAGCCATACATTCTCATCAAGCTACGTCGAAATTCTAATAGGTACGCTTGTTACGCAGGTTTAAAGCTAGCTCAAAAATTTTATATGTATTCTACATACATATTTTACAGAAGAAATGTTCAAGTGAAGAAAAATTTTGTGAAGAAGGATGTGAGAAACGTTCGTTCTTCGTCTAATACTATTAAAACGTTTTCCTCTCTTAATTGTGATATATTCAGCTTGAATTCAAACACATAACCATCGAAATAAAAAACATATCTAAATTATAATATTCAAAAAATTACAAAAATTCTTTATTAGTTTTTGTTTAATTTCAATTCGCATTTGTTATTGCATCAGTTGATTGTAGAAGCGTAGGAGTTATCACTTTAATCTCTCTCTCTAAACGAAAATATTCGTACGGTTTTTTTTATTAAGTAAATGAGTCTCTCTACTCTAGTCTCTTTATTTGCTCTCCCGCTGTATTCCACACATAGCGGGGCTTACCGCGCTGCATACAGAGACAACTTTAATTATTATAATATATAGACATTTTACTTTTATGAAATTTAAAGAAATTCATAATTTAATATACTATTTTTAAAAACTTATAAACATTTGGACGATTCCTAGAGTATTTTTCTAACATAAATGTGAATTAAATAATATTTTCAGAATGTTAAAGTATTTAATGGTATTATATATATTTTTCTTTACCGTAATCCTGTATCCCGTACTTATAAGGGTAGGCAGAGAAAACCTAGAAACCTAGTATTAAAAGACACAGTTCCCCACAGTCCGATTTCTTTTGGATTGCGTGTTGAGTAGCGAGACTCAACGCCGCGCTTTATGTCGTTGCCAGAACGAGGAAATCCAGTGGGATATGAACCCACGACCTGTAGCGCTTTGCGCACTTATACCCTTGCACCATGACTCTCCTTATTATACTTTTTTTATTATATTATATTTATTATTATTCTCAAAAGTATCAAGACCACCAAAATATAAAACGTGTAATAAAATAAATATAAAAAATAACAATCTAATTAGATTACTGCAGTAAAGCGACGGCCGCCATTGCCTCATATTTTGATGGGTGACCGCATGATATCACAACATTAGCTAGGATGATGATATTATTATTACGCGGTTTAACGACGTTATCATCCGTAACAGACTAGCCAACGGATACTCTATTAAACGGTCACTCATTCAAATATATGGTGCTTGGCCTGTGCTATTTATGCAAAAAAATATGTTATATGATATATATGACATTGTGGTGTGTATATATGATATTGTGGTTATAGGTACGGTTATTACTATTATATAAAAAAATAATAATATATATTTTTTTTATTTTAATAAAATAAGGAGAAGCAGTTTTTGCAATGAAATTGGATGGAAAGTTAAAAACGAGTTTTATAACAGTCGGTTCTCTATCTCATTTCGAAAACATGTAATGTCGCATTAAGATAAACAATCTTTTTGAAATACATACATAAAAAAGGTATGGGTTCAAGTCTTGTTCGAGTGGGCTCAATATTTTTATTGTATTATCATAAAAATAGGGCTAGCTTAGGTAATACAATAAAGCTATCATTGATCTGGTCTGATGATGGAACCTGTAGCAGAATTGTGGAACTTAGGAAGTTATAAGGAAAAACCATTTAAGTGTAGGATATATAGATTTCATCACGTACACGAATATTTATTTGTTTTTCTTCTTATGAATTTTAGTGCAATGAAAAAAACTATATAGGTGTAACATACATACACATGTCATATGTGTAATTGACTTGTACTTTGTATAGTAGACTTCAAATAAGTCCCGCTGAGTTTCTTGCGCCGGTTCTTCTCAGGTGTGAGGCATTGACTTCAGTGAACTTATAGTAAACTATTTGACGTTCAAAAAATGAAGCATGTAACTTCTTATTTTGATAAAATTATTTGACTTTGACTTAGACATAGCGTTTGTAGCAGCTTGTAGCGTGTTGTGTGAAAGCGTGCTTATTTTTTTGTAACCATATATATTTTTTATTCGTTTATTATATACGTTTATTCGCTCCTATAAGCGACATGAATAACAATAATTTATTACAATTGAAAATATTTTTACCAAAATAGTCAACTCTGAAGCTTTTACAAAACTTAATCCACTAGAATGCGGGGTTTATCTGAATTTCAACAAAAGATGATTTTTTGTATAGAAAAAAAAAAGATATTTTTTATATTTCAAAAATATAGAAGATGCGGGCGTCGTTATTTTTTACGCTGGATTTTTTATCAAATGTTGACATTTTTGTTCGTCGCAACAAAAGATGTTATATGTCTCGTAAATTATTAGATGTTTCATAAAGTGCTTGGGAAATATTTATATTGGCGGTGGAAATTTTTGGTTTTGGTTAAATAAAAATGTTTTGGTTAATTATTATTTTGAATTTGAATGTAAAAAAAATATTATTCAAATATAAACTTAATTGTTTAATATCCAATTTAACAAGTGTATTTATTCGTAATAATGTTGTAGTTTCATTTCTCCAGAAAAACCTGGTGTTATAGTAAACCGTGTCCCAATTTCCACAAAATTTCGGAACCATTTCCTGTTGAGAGATGGAAATCATGTCGCACGAACGAGGAAATAAAAATAATTCATGCAACAAGTAAAATCAAACTTACAACCGTCGTTTACAGTTAAAAATCGAAATTAACATTAGAAATTAATATTGTAGTGAAAAAAAGGGTAATCTATTCACCTCTACCAAAGGAACCCAATGAGCCTAATGTGTAATACCCCTGAAAGTTATCCGGGTCAAAATAATCAGAACCCAGTATATTTCACTATTAAGTCACTGTATATGCATTAAGGTATGCTTGAGGCATTGTTGTCACGCGATGTTCAAAACATTATTATCTGCCAACACGCACCAACAAAATTATAGGGTAACTTTTTTCGGTCCTTTCATTAATCATATGATCGAATTCGATGAACAATGGTTTGAAGTGATACTAGTTAAAGGTTTTTTTTCGGCTTCGCGCTTTATCCCGCATGTAGCAGGGTAGACAGAGGGAACCTAGAGTTAATACAACCGTTTCGTTAACCATTTTCAACCCTAATTCTGAAGGCATTGAATTGGTGGCGGAATTCAACGCCGTATTTTTGCCTTGGTACCAGAGCGACGATCTAAAAGCCTTTGTGGCGTAGCAAACTGTGTGTGACCGTAAATTACACCGTTTTGGCTCCAATTTTTATTTGGAACTTAAATATTTTAATTTTCTCGAACTAGAGTTAATAAAACAAGGCGCGGCGTTGAGTTCTACCATTGAACTAACAATATCTCAAAAATTGAGCGGTGATATAACTTATATTACGTAGTTAGCTTAAAAAGTCATAAATTTATATAATATGTTGTCTTAATTACATAGATCGACATATATTTAAAGGAAATTGGTGATCGTAAAAGCAATTACTCTAATTTAATGTACTATTAATGACTTTTCAGCTACTAAAATTTAATTTCTTTTATTTTTAGATAGGTTCAATACAATATAAGTTGGGCAAATAATTCTTATTGACATATTTCTCCATTATATATAAAATTTGTTGGTAAACAACTTAATGCATAAATTTTATGATTTGAATCATTCTACATGGAAGAGACTGTCGTGGCGCAGTAGGACAGCGTCTAAATGCACTCGTGGGAGAAAATATATTTAATTTATTATCATATACCTGCTCTGGTAGACGAAGAGTAGTTGGATCTCTACCCCTCTGTATCGTAAGCGTAACTGTCATACAAAAAACAAGGTTCCCACTGCCTCATCTACTATATTTCTAGAACCATGGAGCTGTTAAAAACAAAGACAATTTAAATTCAAACCCATTCGTCATTTCAGATCAATTCCATCAGTCACTAACTACGCCATGACGGAGTCAACAACAAAACAAACACTTATCAAACTTGGCCCCCTCTCAAGAGCGGTAACCTTCTTAACAATGTTCCAATAGGAAAAGGACAAACATATCGTCTAATTTTAATCCGCAATGTCATGTATGAAGAGAGAACTAAAAATATAAATTTGCATGTCATCTAATTTCGCTTTTTATATTTTATTCGAAATAAAGTGCTGGTTGTCTGTTTTATTTAAACCAAATTAAATAAATGTACTTGTCATTGTAAATTGTTAATTTAACACATACTCCGGGATATTTAGACGTCGTCGATGCGTAGTGGTCCATCATCTGACTGTTAAAAACTGTTATGAAGTCGATCCTTATTCTCAGAAAATTTAACATTTTCCCTATTTATATAGCAAAATAAACACACAATTGTGACAGAATAACATATGAACAGAGCATTTACAATAATTCTGTAGACAATAAATAACTAAAATTAATGACAACAAAAAGCAGGATGTCCTCACACTACAGTCTAGTCCACCAGAAGGGCCAAGATCAAAGTATAATACAGGAACGTATTTACGACTGTTGGCCTGATGACAAGATCGCCAACCTTCGACAATGTGTCACCGACTAAAATGATTACATCCGAATAAAAGGTGGTTGTCCAGTGAAAGTCATTTGTTTTTTTAGCGTTACGCTGTATCCGAGCTGTAAGTAGTAAAGTAAACGGTTGATAATTAATTAGGAAATGAGCGTTTTTTTTCAAACAAGCTTAATATAAAAAAAGTTAAAATTTTAATTTTTATGGTAAAACTAACACAAATTTTAGCAATTTAATAGTTATATACAAATAAGATTTTAATATTTAACGGTGCTTGCTCCATTAACGACTAAATTTACGATGTATTTCATATAAATTTTATACGAGCTTTAAGAGATTTCTAAGAATTATTTAATCGAAAACCAACCAGTGTTATTTAAATATTGTGCTCTAAGCTACAAGTAATTACTCATTCATTATTATCATACAAACAGCATTGTGACGCAGTAGAGTAATATTTAATTTTTGGTATTGTGCCAAAGTTGTAGGTTTGATTCTTACTCGAGATATTAGCGTATGTCTTTTATTGGAAGATATGCATAGGAAACTTAATTTTAATACACTCAGCTTATCACTTGCCGGCCGACTTTGGAGATATTATATGTTGATCGGTAAGACTCAATGCCGTGCTTTTTCATATTACTAGTGCGAGAAAAGTTGAAATGAAAAAAAAAGGGAAATTGAGCCCATAGCCGCATTTACAATAAGACACTGCGCCATTACGCAAAGACGGCCTTGTATAGGGGAAGTAATTGGCTCACGAAATTTATTTCGATCTTTCTGTTAACATGAGTTTTCTTAATTTTAATTAATGATAAAAAGTACAGTTTGGTACAGTATACACGTTTATACATGATAGCTATCTACGGTTTGCCGCTTTAATTTTAGTTTATTTAAAAAAATGAATGTGTTTCCTCCAGAGCAACGACTAATGCTATGGAGGTGCAGGCGGGATGTAGCTGGCTGTACAAGAGGTTACTTTGAATCTAATTGCTATTCAATAATCTTACTATTTAACATATAGTTTTAATTTTCCTTTAAAAAGAAAACCAAATGCAGCGTTAATTCTGCTAACCGACAAGCACAGATACTTGAGAACACGCGACAACTATAGATTTGACTATTCTTCAGGGGAATGAAATATTTAATATTTTTAATAAATATTTAATATTTTAATAAATATTTAATATTTATAAATATAAATATTTAATATATATAAATATAAATATTTAATATTTATATTAAATATTTACACTTTTTCGTCCTCGTAACCAAACAAACACGTGGCATTAGACGAGTATCGCCAAGATGGCAATACCTTGGCGATATTGCTTGCTTGAATTGCAGTGGAGTTTGATGGACGGAATTGATGGGTGGGGAACGAATCGTCTTAATCATGGCCTCCTAAGTTCCATGTGCATTTTTGATTCTAATTTACGAAGACTGGAAAAATATGTGACATATTATTCTTAATTTCTCTTTATTCCACTTTTACAATACGAGAAAACGGTACAGACTCAATAAAAATTATAAAAAAAAAACAAAACAAAAAACATAGCACCCTTCACTGGACGCTCACCCTAACTCATAACGGAAGCATGAATGGCACATGTAATTACGTCGATTTAGTACGCGTTAGCAATATTAAGAACTTTTTATTGCATTCAAGCGAATACATCGCTTTATTAATATGTTTGTATGCGTAATGAGTTTAATTTTATTTTACATTATAGTACATATATGTAGAGTTGTTTTGTTATATTAATTATTTTATTATTAATATATTTGAATAAAATAATAAGTGTGATGGTTGTTGGTTCAATTTTCACTTGGAAGAATGAATTATTTGCATTAAATCACTCTGGTGACATGACAAAGAGTACTGTCAAGTTTTCGAGTCGTCATCTTGAAAATAGGGCGCTGCGTGGGGAGCGCAGTTTGTTAACACTAGGTTCCCTCTGCCTAATCTACGTACCTATATCAATATATTTTTGTAGTTAAAGATTTCAATTGAGTATATATTATATTAATATATATATGTACTCCATCATGTATTTAGGTGTGTGTTTTTTTAATTTTTATATATATACATATATTTAACGGATTTGACAATGTCGTAAGTGACATAAAACAAAAAAATCTGCAAGCGAGCAAACTAGAAGAATCAGAGAAACAGAGGAGATGAAGTCACGATATTTATAAAATTATGTTTTAAAAATTATCCAAAATGCACATTATTTATTATAGTCGATAAAAGAGTTCCTATATAATTACAAGTGTATACATATATTTTAGAAAAAGTGCAAATCATATTATTTTAAATATATGCGAATCATAAACGGATTTTAACGCCGCATTTTGTCAAAATATAAACAAACTCCGAACCCAGAACAATTAATATCTAAAATAGTGACACTGACTGAAAACAATAATTTTTAAAATAAATGTAAGTCTAAATATAGCATTCAAAGAAATTTTTATTTGAAGAGAATTTTCTATTCCGGTGCAATATTTTCGTTCTATTCAATGCTGAAATTTCGCTGGTTTGGAATTTCTGATATAAAAGGTTCTATAGTGGAGGTAAAAGTTAGTTTTTATACGTAAGTATGATAAGTTTTGTAAAAACAGCTTCACGAAGCTAGATGAATTATATCCTAATATAATATATCCTAATATCCATAAAAAAGGGAACGTAGTGTTAGACCACTCCACTCTACACTTTTCGCCCAGTTTTCAGGAAATTGCGTATTAAGTGACGGAATTTAACGTCAAGTTCTGTCTTATTGACAGAACGAGGAAACGAAATTTAGAGTGGAAATGTAACCCACAACCGTCACGTTCACAATTACACGGCGTGCTGCTGAGTCATGATGACCTGATAAGTTTTACTAAACGTTTATTTTAAAAAGTAATAAAATCAGCCAAGAGCGAGTCGTTCTCGCTTACAAAGGGCTCGGTATAATTAGGATTGTAAGTCAATGAGAAGCGTAGAAGGTATAAAAAGATATCAACTTATATTTGCGGGTATACCTACTCATTTAAATTTAATGAATTACAAATATTTTTTTATGATATCCCTATAAAGTTAATTTCAAAACATTCATATCTAATTATTGACTTAGAAACTTATTTTTTCTATCCTTTAAGGATTTGTAGGCCTGGTTATTTGATTAATTTCAAGTTGATACCTTTAAGTAATCTTATGATAAGTGATCTTAACAGGCAAAAATTAAGCGAGAAAAGAAAAAACAGAGTCTGAACATTGAGTCTCCTCTGTCAATCCATTTACTCAGGAAAAAGCGTGAAACTATCTCTTAAGTTAAAAATAAAAACAAAGTGACGTATTTCTACTGCCTACGCCCCGTAAAATTTACATATTTATAAACATATACTACTACACATTATTTTAGAAAATTATTAATATCTCTGAGTATCCGCGACAGGTGCTGGCTAGTGGGAATCTTCAGTAAATAATGCTTAATTTATTATCTGACATGTTTACACGTGGATGAAACAACATACAAATATCATACCATGGCTTCACTTACAGGAAAGTACAATGCTTATAATTAAATCTACCATGCAGCTTCAGGGCGAGCACGGACGACTTAGTGCCTAGACACTCTAAATATTGCCCCACTCCACTACGACGGTTTTATCTACCATTTTTTTTTATTTTATGCAGTGATATTATGAGAATTATCGCTTAGTTTAAACCCACTACCTTCGCGGTACAACCGACATCCATTTCACACATATCGCTTAAAACACACGCCGATTATTTACAATGCATAGCTGATTAGGCATTGTTTTGCCCAATCCCATTGTATGACAGTACAAAGCGAATTGAATAGCATTCGATTTAATCTTGTTTGTATAACTACTTGTATTTACCATATGTATATGACTATTCAGTTATACACATTAGTTTTAAAAGTGCACTTTTTTAAAGTAATAGAAAATAATAACTTTAATAAGTATAGGGCCTTTGCTGATTATTAACGAGACGGTTGTGGGTTCGATTACCACTAGGGGAATGAATGGTTAAATTACTGTGTTGAGTTGCCACTCAACACGTAAAGCCTCCAATTGATTGGCGTTTGAAACAGAGTGGGTTAGCAGTAGATTTCTTCTGCCTATCCTGCATTATGTATGCGCGATACAGCGTGAAGCTACTATTTTATGTACCACTTGGCTTATCTAATTTAAGCTATGACACGAGCAATGCGCCTACACATAAGCCACTTCATATTTAATCTTTTAAATCTGGCGCTAATGTTGACAATTACAAATTGAGCCGTTTTCCCGTGAAATGTATGAATTTTAAGAATTTCTTTTTTTCTTGTATTACTGGTTTCATATCAAACAAAATTTAAATACAAACAAAAATCTTGTCAATGCTACTCGTTCTGTAGTTTTTGCATGAAGGAAGAGCAACATACAAAGAGACATACAAAAATTGCACACTTGTACCTGAAGTAAGCTGCAAATGGCTGCGCAGATATATTTTAGTATTTTGAATATTTTCCTTCCGAGTGAACAATGTGCAAAAGTTCAGAAAATCTAACTTTAGGTCGGCCATGACTTGTCGACCGTACCCTAAATAATACGTATCTCCTTTTGATAACTTTGGCAAAGTGGAATAACAAAACGTGTTTTAAAAGTTTAAATAAAAATTGTTAAAGATTAAAGTGGATATACCAAAAAATATAAACATTTTTACATATATTAAATAGACATAAACAATAAATAACCCATTTTCACGTTTACATTTAAATAAAGCCAATTAACATTCCAAAAGTTATGCTTTTTTAAAGACGATTTAGTGTATTTACTACTTGGATTAAATGATACGTTTATTTAGAACTAGGCCTGGAGTAAATCCAATTTTGTTTGTGTATATGAAAATAATTTTAAAAAAAATATTTTACATACTAGCTTTTGCCCGCGACTTCGTCTGCGTAAAGTTTGAATTGAATGTATAATAGTATGAAAAAGGTAAATGAAAAGTCAATAACGCAATTCTTTACTCTAAGAAATTCTTTATATATGACAATATTAGCTTTGCCTTCAGGGGTTACTAAAAATAGATGGTCCGCACCACTGATTCGAGAGCAAGCCACGTAAAGTCGGCCGTGGGAAACAGTTTTATCTTAAATCTACTCTTGTGGCTTTTAAAGTTTGACCTTGTGACTTATTGATGGTCATGGCGGAGGAAGCTCCTACAGAGAGTTTAATGCATTTGAATTGAAACGAAAAATTGTTGGAAATGAGTAGTATCCGCGGTATAAACATAGCTTTCCCTGAAAAGCATCACAGGTATCCCAACTTTAAGCCTTACTTTGTGTGTAGGAAGACCCTTGGCAGTGAGAGAGCTTAAAAATTCCATTGGGTAAGTTGTACCAAACAATAGTGGATAACACTTTTTCGTTGATTGATTTGGTCGTTTCTTGAGTAAAGTACAGCATGTTTACACAACCAAGATTTTTTTCCTGGTCTATTATCTTGCAAATACTTCCGATCACCGAACTTGTATGTTCATCCTCCGAAGACTATCTGGAATAATATCTGTTTAAATCGGGCCGTACTATAAAGTCGCCTATTTTAATAATACATCAGAAAATTCTTGGACATTTATTCCACACTTAGGAATTCCTAAACCCTAAGCAAAGGAAAATCTAAAAAATTGCAATATCTGTCGTGAAAGAAACTCTACCTACTAACACTAATTCCTAAACGCAAAGCAAAAACATTATTCAGAAACAAAGAAGAAGGATGTCAAAAAAATAAATTATAACGTTAATTTCAAAATGAAACAAACAAATTCAAAATGAACTAAACAAACTAAACAAATTCAAAATGATCAAATCCATCAAAGCAAAGTTAAAAAAAATCAACTATATATTTTTGTATTAGGTAGGCCTCATTTACAAAAATATCTAAATAGCGTGTTGCAAAAATTTATTAAATGAAACAGCGCCATCTAGTGGTTTTTGAAGAATTAATAGGCATGTTATTTTGTGCCGTGTGATCCCGGCCTAGAATAAGATCATCCTGGTACTGGTGGTGTCGTAGGAGGCGACTAAAGTACGTGTGGTAGAGTCACGTCGCCAGCAATGGCAACACGCATGGGCAGACTCGACCGGATCATTACCACCCCCGGCATTTAAAACCGGCGTGAAGTAGTGGCTTTATGCCACTGCGTTTCGCATCAGGTAATGCCGGGCCCCGGCGCCCAACCCACCTTAAAGGCCGGCAACGCACCTGTAGCGTCTCTGGGGTTGCACGGGGCCGTGGGCGGCGGCAATCACTTACCATCAGGTGACCCGCACGCTCGTTTGCCGTGTCTTTTCCATAAAAAAAAAAAAAAAAAAGCAAAACCAAGATGTTATCAAACTGATTTTCACTTATATTTATATGTTTACAGATGCTTTCGCAATGATGATAAATTGACTTTGGATTATAAATTTGGATTATAAATCCCTTGAGCTAATTCAAATGACAGTTACCTTTTTTAATGAACCGATTTTGATAAAACAACTGTAAATACAAACTGTAAATTTTTTGGTGAGTTAAAATAAATTAATTGGTGAAAGTTTTAAGTAATCGGTTCAGTATTTTCGGAGCGCGTGATCATACATAGAACCACACAAAAAATATTTTTTTTTGTTTTCTATTATTCTTTTTAAGTGTCCCTTTATTAATTTAAGCAAAAATTATTAAATGTACAAACAAAATATTTTTACTGTAATGGATATAGATGAAAAGGATATAAATAAAAAATGGAATATAACGTTATAGTTGCCTTTTTATCTATACGTATAGTTAAAATAGCAGCTACAATGCTATATTCTGCGTTGCTGTGTAGGTAGAGGGAACTTTCTGTTCAATTTTCGAGACATTGCGAGTCATTATTGCGTGTGAAAGAAGAAAATAAAAACCGTGTGAGTTCGATTCCCATTCGGGGCAATGATACATTTAATATTTTCATTTCTTCGTTTACGTAACGAGGCAAAAGTGTGGCGTTGGATTTCGTCACTTTACACGGCTATGCCTCAAGATTTGAGACAAGTTCTTATGGAAATATATGTTAATGGCAAGGGGATGTCTTAAGAATAGAATCACTCTGCCTACACTGCTAAGCGCAGGATACAGCGTAAATAAAAAGAAACTATATTTTTCATCGTTTTTTTTGTTATTTATAATACATCTTTCTGTCTTCTCATTTTTAACATCGTAATAAATTGCTTCGAGTCTGTTTTATATTCAAAAAATATAGCAAATGAATTTAACAAATTCATTTGTTTTCAATCATAAAAAAACCATTACTCTTTTCTCATATGAAACCCAACCCCAATGTATATTATTTATATTTACTAACAGAACTGACAACAGCATATTTGTTTAACTAAAGAAATGTCCATATTACACGTACACTATATATACGTTTGATAATTCCGACACGCGACAGTTGACTTCTTATCCATCTGGACCTTTTCCAAGATGTAAAAATAGAATATACTGTGGCATATAAAAATTGATATTAATGATTTATAGTGTCATCTCCCTTTTTTATTAGTATGTTTTGTATAAAATTTATTGTTAACGTTGAGAAAAATATAAAATTTCATTAATGGGGGCCGTTTGACTTACGGTTAGAGGATCGGCACGACATTGGGTTCGATTCACGTTTGGAAAAATTAAACATTTTAATTTTTCTTTGACCTGGTAACAGGGCACGGCGTTGAGTTCCACCACTAAAGTATAATCTATTTAGGTCCTAAGGAATCTGAAGGAAATGATTATATCCTTTCGTTTTTCTTATATAAAACTATTATTGGTCTGTTACATAAGCTTAACCAACACTTTGCCTTACTAAGAGCTGGAGACATTATATTTTAAATAAAACATTTCTATTTAAAATTAGGTTAAGCAGTTCTATAAGTGTTGTTAGAAGGAAGTTTATAGAAGCTTTCAAGCGAATAAATATACAAAAATATTGTAATAATTTCTTTTATTTACTTTACAATGTCGAGAAAATAATCTTAGATACTGTCTTGGTCTTTCTTTAGAATTTCTTTTTTTGGCGTAACGTGTCGGAACTCAACGTCGAACTTTGTCTCGATATCAGAGCTAGCTAGATAAAATATTTAATATTTATAAATTAAATAATTCCTGTAAATTGGAATCGAACTTCGCATTTATCCTGTGAGTGAATATTACAATTTATATCACAGTAATTAAGAATATGTAAAGTAAGATATATTACTTTACACTGTAATAGTCATATAATGGAGATTGATGAAGAAGAATATCGATACTGAATTTGTATGAGAATTTATATAAAAGTGGTCATATATTTATAAAAATACCTATTTTATTTCAGAATAAAATATTATACCATAATATGGATTTCCGATTTTGGCACTATTTCTTTACAATATCAAAACAAAATGCGGCATTTTAAATTTAAAAGAAAATAAGGTTTTTTTTATTTTAATAAAAAAACAATGAGTGTTTAAAGTAAACAAAAATGAACTTCAAACATACTTACTAATTTTTACGAAACGTAGGTAAAATAATTTCAGTGTGACTCTTAGTTTCTGAGAAATTAGATAAGCATACAAACTTACACACATAAAACTTAACACACTTGCTTAGAAGCCTAAATATTATCCGATGCTCATAACAAAACATACAGACAAGTCAAACTGTTAACCTCCTTTCTTTTGAAGCAGGTGCTAAAGTTCACTTCCAGCAAGATCATACATCCACGCTAACTTCCTCATATCACTATATTCTTATTAAATTAAGCGAGCACTCATTCTCAATGTCTAGGTGTTTCAGAGGTTGTAACTAAATTTACGTTCGCGCAAGGTTAACGATCTACAGTGCTTTTAAACCTAGTGAAAATACTAGGTTTTGCTTGAGATTTTTTTTTATCTTGTAAAGGTCTGCCTCCACAGGACAAAAAAACCGGGCAGGGCAACATAATAGATTTTGGTTTCGATTCTCATTTGTAGTAATGTAACATTTAATATTTTCATTTTCTTGCTCTGGTAACTAAGCAAAGCGCGGCGTTTAGTTTTAACCACTCATCACACAATGCCTCTAGATTTGGTGTAAATTGAAGAACGAAGATATCTTAATGGAGACGAAGTACCTTAACACTAGGTTCTCAAGTTCCCCTGCAAACTACGGGATATAGCGTGAAGTTGAAAAAATGAATACACATTAATATTTTATTTGGACTAAGCAGAGCGGGTTCGAGTCCTGCTGCATTAAACTTAATTTGTACATTTATTATGTGTTCGAAAAAAAAACAGTTTTCATTACTTTTTCCTTATATAAAGCTGAAATAAAAAGCCAAATAACAAAACAAATATAAAATATAGTACAGCTATCACGAGTTGGCTCAAATAAAAGACTACAAAGAAAACAATTTCCATATAAGAAATAGACTACTACACTGCAATACTACTATACAATATAACTGCGACAGTGTTGGAGATAAAGAAATATATTTTCATATACTCTAGAAACTTTGTCTGTTTCAAGAAGCTTTTTATACTATCTTAGAATAACTTTTGTGGCCGTCGGAGCGTAATGCCGGTGAGCCTGACTATAAACGAAATAGTTTTGTGTTCGATTTCCTCTCGGGGGATCTAATTATCATATGTGGGGGAAACGGAGTGTTTTAACACTATGTTTTTTTTTTCTATTCCATTAGGAGGTGAGATACAGTAAAAAAAAATATGCATAGTTTTTATCATTTACATTGTGAGTGAAGAAATTTGGCGCATCGTGCATTATAATCATTGCGTGTTAATTGGCAATTAAAAAAAATGAAACTGCGTTTAGCAACTTTTTTCCTGTGGCACTTATGCAGTTTGTTTTTTTGTATGGTAATTTTTCATGTTTGTGTTGAGTTGCGGAACTCATCACTGTGCTTTGTCTTGTTGCTAGAGCAAGGCAATGAAAATAGTACGTCCCTCCGAGCAAGAATCAAACCCACGACCGTCGGGTACAGTCAGGTGCTGTGCCAATGTGCAACGAAATATGAATTAAAAAAATAATAATTTAGATATGACTTTTAGTGATAGTCCGTATAAGGTGAAGTAAACGCTAGTATATTACTTCTGTTTGCCTTTTAATGTTAAAAACATATGGGGCAGTTGTTTTGTAGAGGTATCTATCTATATGTATATCTAACATACTTCCTTTATTGAGTGACTGACAGTCAAAGCACAGCTGAAACTACTGGGTTTTGAAACTTAAAAATTTTGTGTACATGTAGGTAGGTCAGGGAGTGCAAGTAGTAGGTGAGGAGTGCAGGGAAGCATTACGAGAGGATTTCTGTTCTCAACTTAAATGGACCTTCTTAATAAATTAACTATCCAATATAAAATAAATAACCAGAACCTAGTGGAGTCGGTACCTAGTGTTAAGACACTCCGTTCCCCACTTTTTGAATTCTGGAGGCATTGCGCGTTGAGTGGCCTAACTTAATGCCACGCTTTGCCTGTTACCAGAGGGAGGAAAAAAATACATTTTATTACCCCAAGTTAGAATCGAACACACAACAAACGTTTACAGTCTCACGCTTGTGCCACTGCATCACGAATGACCTCAATTAGGTTATTCACACGTAATTCGATTTCAGTATATTTTTTATACCAGAGAGTCACAAAATATACTAATGTTTAGAAAAAATCTTGTTCTACCCGCGCTGGCGCTTTGCCGAAACATTGTAAACTCATGAAATTAATATCATTATGAATGTGAAATGAAAAAATAACATCATTATTTAGAATGGGTGTCGTCATGCCAAACTGAATCGTTACGAAGTTTCTTAAAAGATACTGTAAGTTATTTTAATAGGTCTTAGGACAAATTGTTTTAGCCGTATATCTCTTTTTTTATTTTATAAATTATGTTATTTCATTTGATACCCATATAAGGTGTGTTGTGCTCAAATTTGTAGTCCACCATTTTGTAGCGGCGTCCATTTTATATTAACAACAATGTTTTTTTTAATTGAGTTGTTACGCGCCACAGACTTTTGTTGTCTGTGCCTTTTTTGTGCCTAATTGATTATTAAATTTTTGTTATTTTTTTTCTTTTTAAAATGTGAAGTGGACATTAATATCTTGAATAGTCTGCAGTTCCTTTGGTCAGATCCGAGTTTTTAGCCGTTGATTATGTCGATTGCGGCACAGTTAGTTGACTTCATAATGTTTCTATTGCCTCCTTATCTCCGTATATTGATAACACGCTGCCTTGTTGACAACAACAATATTGATTATACATAGTTTAGTTGTCCTGAGAACTGCAGTCGTACTTCTAATTTCAACTGAATTGAACACTAATAAAAACGCGTAAAAAAATATTTGCTGATGTGGCGCAGTTGGAGAGAGTGTTGTTGTAAACAGGATGAGAGTGGATGCGATCCCTGCTTGAAGCAATTATTTTTTTTAATTTTTCTTCCTTAAAATAAAGTGCAGTATACAGTTCTGTTACTCAGCAGCAACTCTACACTACACTTTATTCGCTTCTACACTCACAAAACAAGGTGTAAAAGGCACGGAGTGTTCTAACACTACATTTCTTGTATCTTGTATACACTGCTACGAAAAAAAGAACGTGAACTTTTTAATAAGAAAATAACAATTTAGAATATATTCTCATCCATGTTTATATATGATCAGATAATAGTTGGCCGTGAGCCACGATTTTATAAGAGGCGACATTTATTTAAAGCGTCCCAGCAAGGTCGTCCATCAGGGACGCTAGTAGGCTATGCACCTGTTACATATATCCATACTGTATATTGTATAGGTTACGAGGGTGAGACTTAAACGCGACGGTTGTGGATTCAATCCCAACTCGAGGTCTATATTTTCATTTCTTCGCTCTGGCCACTTAACAAGTGGGGAACGGAGTGACTTATCACTATGTTCCATCTGTTTACCCTGCTATGTGCGGGATACAGCCTGAAGTTGTTTTAATTATAATTAATACAAATACAGTATAAGAGTACGGAGACCGTCATAGTGCAGTGGCACACAGCGTATAACAGTGTAGTGTACGAAATATTTAACATCGTCATTTCCTTGCTTTGGTAATGAGAGAAAACGTTGCGTTAAGTTCCGTTAATCAACTCACTATGTCTCGAATATTCGGCAGAAAGTAGGAAACGGATTGTCTTAACACTAGGTTCCCTCTATATACTCTGATATATGTGGGACATAGCATGAAGCTATAAAATACATATATAGATGGAGAGTATGTTCTGTTTAATATCAGATGTAAATATTTGGGTAATAATTATTGATTTTGCTTGTTAATAATGTGTCGTGACTGTTTTATATAATCCATACAAGGAACAGATAAAATGAAGTTCGTTGAACTTTGAAAGCATCTGGATGACTTTAATATAAAGAATCTCTCCAGCGTCGGCCAAGCTGCCAGTTTTTCTCCAAAATATATATAAAATGGAAAAAATTATGAAGTCATAATATTAATAATAATAAAACCCGGAAGTTTATGTTATTAAAAAGTTTAAAAATAATTTAACTTCATGTACAGGAATATTTATTAAAAACAATATCTGTTTATAGAAACCATTGCGTTCAATTAAATACATTTTATATTTATCACATAAAAAGAGGAGCATGTGCACAAACGTGTGACTCAAAACACGATAGCGATAGCGATATATGTGAGTTTAATTCCCACCTGCGGAAACGAAATATTTAATATTTTCATTTTCTCGCTCTGGTAACGAGGTAAGGCGCGGCGTTGAGTTCTGCGACTCAACGCGCAATTTTCGAGAATTTGGCGGTAAGTGTGGAATGGAAGTATCTTAATGAGATGGGAAAAACTAAACACTAGATTCTCAGACTCCCTCTGCTTACCCTGACAAGTGTGGGATACAGCGAGAAGTTAAAATAAAACAAATGTTTCGTTACTGAGGGACTGACAGTCAAAACAAAGATTAACTATTGGACTTAGAGATAGTAATAGAACCACTAATAGAGGATATTCTTAAAATCCTTACTGGAACAGGAAAATACGATATTACGATATTTATTTTTCCATTTTACGTCTCGAAGTCTTAAACTGAGGCCAGTCATGGCACAGTGGCATTAAGATGTTACATTGAAGACAAAGATGAATGCTGAATGCTGTGGAGATGCGATCTCTTCGTAGGATATGCGGAGTCAGCCTAGCTGATCGAATCCGCAATGAAGAGGTACACAGAATGGCAGGTACCAGCGAGGATGTCACGGTGAGAATGAAGAAGAACGTGCTCAGCTGGTTTGGGCACGTCGAACGAATGAGCGAGGAAAGAATGGCAAAAAAGATTTATGATGGAAGAGTGAGTGGTAAGAGAGGTACGGGGAGACCTCGGTTGACCTTCGAAAACACAGTATCAAAGATACTGGAGGAAGGTCACGTAAAAAGCATGAGGATCCCCCGGAGGGCATGTATGAAGAGGTTGATGACAGTGGACGAGGCGAAAGAGGTATGTAGAGACCGTAGCGTTTGGCGCTCCGTTCTCTCTGACTACCCCGCTAGGGATAAAGCGTGAAGTTAAGTTAAGTTAAGTTAAGTTATTGAAGACAAAAGGTTGTGGGTTCGATTCCCACTCAATGAACTTAAATTCTTAACACTTTAATTCCTTCGCTCTGGTGTCGAGGCAAAGTGCAGCGTTTAATTTTGCATTTCAACACGCAATACCTCCAGAATTCTACAGAAAATGGGAAGCGCAGTGTCTTAACACTGAGCTCTCTTGACAAAAATATGTTCAAAATGTTTCTAAGACAGAAATAATCACGAGTTACCGACTACTGTAATACTATAGTAATTATTAATTAAAAGGCATACTGTATAAATGATTTATACGCGGTAACCAACCAGACATAACCTTAATTAATTTCTCCCTATATCCGTATTAAGTTAGTCGATTTCGCTAAGATCTACTCGACTCGAACTAATTTCATAGAGGAAGCCCGAATAAGAAAGTTATTCGAGCGCCTTAATGGGTGGAATCGAAACTGGCGGTTATAATAAATCAATGTGTATATGTATTTATTGGTATAATAATATTTTTTTTCTTTTCTTACTGAAAAATAATATTTGAAAAAGGTTAATGTGAAGCAAGTCCTATCGTAGGTACCTGAGCGTGTGACGTGTAAACGCGAGTTGTGGGTTCGATTCTGATTTGAGAGAATAAAGTTCGAGGCAAAGTACGGCGTTATGTTCTTTAATCTCTAGTTAAGTTTGGACATAGCGAATGTATGTAATCGAGTGTGAAATGGGGCACTCCATACTAAACTAGGGGCTTTCCGATAATTTATGCAAGTAGTTCGCCAGCTTTCTCACTGGGCTCAGCAAGGTCGTTATTGACGATTTTTACTCAGAGCACATGCCCATGAACACTGGCACCCCCCAAGGCTGTGTGCTTTCCCTACTGTTTCTGCATACCGAATATGCCACTCCACTATGCTTTTTGTGGGGAGCCGGGTGAAACATTAATAAAAAAAGCGTGAGCTAAAATAAAATCCGTAGTGGCGATATGTAAAAGTATAACAGCGTCTGACTGTAAACGCGAGGTCGAGGATCAAACCTAAACTGTTATGCTAACAGTCCCACCCCTGTGCCACGGTGGACTCAAAACATTTTTAAGTAGTAAGAAGTTGAAAATTTACAGAGCTTCCTTATTTCCTACTTTTATTAAGTACCCAAAGTTTTATGCAGACGAGGTGATGTCCGAGGTAACTCTGATTTGTTTTTAACTTCATCTTTCTTTAATAAACCTTTTTAACCGCTACTACCTCAGTAGAAAAGAAAGAGAACATTTCATTTAAGTTTAGAGACTTTTATTAAAAAGTATACCTACCCTTGAGCCCAGTCGTTGTGCAAAGGCACAAAGGTGCGACTGTAAACCTTACAGATTGTGAATTCATCGACCTGGTAACGAGACAAAGCGCGGCGTTGAGTTCCGTCACTCAATAAGCAATTTCTCAAGAATTCCGTGAAAAGTGGCAAACGTGTCTTAAAGTAGAAGGGAGAGTACCATTAGGTTTCCAGGCTCACTCTGCATACCCTGCTATTACATCTTTTCAGTAACTTCTGAGTATTTTAATACCATATAATAAAAACATATATATACCTGAACTTTCGATGAGGACTGTATCCTATGACGAAGTTAGCGGTTTCAGTACCTGTATAATACAATAAAATTATATTATAAAAGATGCAAAAATTATATTCTATTTAATGAAACCATTTCTTGTTTTATAGAAATTTCTATAATTATTTTTCAACTATATGACACTTACAATTTAGCTTCAAGTTGAACCCTGCACAAAATAGAGTAGGCAGAAGGAACCTGGGAACCTAGTAGTAAGATATTTCGTTCACATTAAGACTCTTCCGTTTCTCATTATCTACCCAATTCTGAAATCTTTGCGTGTTGACTGGCGAAATTCAACGCCATAGTTTGCCTCGTTATCAGAGCGGAGAAACGAAAATATTAAATATGCGATTTCGTCGAGTGGGAATCAAATCCACAAGCTGTCGCGCGTACATTTGCACGCTTGTGTCCCTGCGCCATGACTGGCCTCAATAATACATTTTATTAAAAAAAATACATCAGCTTCATGTTGTATCCCGCACACAGTAGGGTAGGCAGAGGGAGCCTAGTGTTAACACAATCCATTCCGTACTTTTCGCCGAGGTCTCAAGGTATTTTGTGTTGAGTATCGGAACTCAACGCCGCGCTTTACCTCGATACCAGAGTGATGAATTGAAAATATAAATATTAATAAATATTTCATTTAATCAAGTGGGGATCGAACCCACAACCAGTCGATTTTACAATCATACTTTGTGCATTATCAAATGCACGCAAACAAAATATACGATTCATCTAGAAACGAATCAAGAGTTCAAAAAACTAATTAATCGTAATAAAATTTGTATTGTATTTTAAAAAAGAATCAAGAACACTATAGTAAAAAAAAAATAAACAAAAATTTATAACTTGGCTATTGTCCATCGCGACCGATGCACCTTGTGTAGTAGGGACAAGCATTTGGCATTACTTACACTGATTTAGATAGTATTATTGTATACTATATTTGTAAATAAACGATTTTTGTTTAAAACCTTCCTAGTGGACTCGTTTAGTGCCCCTACTCTACCTACACTAAAACTTCTTAATCTATCTATATTGTAACGGTAAGCCGCATATGCCAGCCAAAGCCCTGCCAGCCAAGCCAGTCACGCCCGCCAAAGAGACGAGCCAGCCAAAGCTGACATTGACAGCTGACGTTTTAATGCCGGAGAGTGGGAGAAAGTTGTATAAATTAGCCGTACATCGCATTTGAAGTAGATTTTTGTTACGTGTACGTTATAAGGTGAATCTCTGCCAAACTTTATAAAAATATTATATTATAATAAGTACTGATATACCGCTGTGTTTTATTCCCTTATGTTTCAATATGTCAAATTTCAACTTTCTAAGTTTGCTAAGTTTCTTTGTGTTTACTTAACTTAAGAGATGATTTTTTTGTTTCCCTATGTTTATTTTTTTAGCCCCCAATTACCCCACATATATAAGAATGGACAAAAGGAACCTAGTGTTATGTATACTAGAGCAACGAAAAATAAATACTAAAGAATAATATTTAATTTTGGGAATCGAATCTGAAACCGATCGAATCCAAAACTGATGCGTTTATAGGCACACGCTTGTGCCAATGATTCTTAAATATTGCTTTATACGTTACTAAAATCAATGTGCTATTATCATTCGAAATTACTATTATTGGAACCAAATTACGAATTCATTTATATAATAAACATAAACAATATCGATATACGATTTAGCTGCAACACTTGAAACTTTATTATTATTGACCATATGAAGGTATACTTTCGTATTTTGAAGTACAATTTTACGAACTATATTATTAATATTAATAGACTCCATTACGGCGCAGCGGCTCAGCGTCGACTGTATTCACGATGGATGTGAGCTCGAACCAGACTCCAAATAGATAACTTTTATTTCTCACTCTGGTAAGAAGACAGACCGCGGCGTTGAATAGTACCACCATTCAGTAAGCATGCCTCGCAAATTAGGCTTCTCCCTATCGTGCTACGTGGGAAAGAGCTACGAATTTAAAAATATAAAAAATATACGTTTTCATATGGACCAACATAAGTACTTTTAAATTGAAATTGAAATTAACTTTAAAATATTAATATTGTCAGTCCGATAAAGTTATCAAATCAGAGATTAGTTTTAGGAGAACAGGTGGTCGCTCTGTCTATATTATATCTAAAAAATGCGTGCAAAAGTACGTAGTATTTGATTAAATTATATTTTCGTTCCATAATTTTCTTATAAAGTACAACCACTTTCTTGTGCTTTATGTTCTTTTTTATTGTTTGCCTGAAAAAGATCACCACTGGTGATAAGGTCACCAAGGGTTTACACTATTATAGATGTCTAATTTTGGTGATGTAATAAAGTATTAAATAAATACATATTTTTAACGAAGTACGATTTTTTATAGTAAAAGCCATTAGGAATTTATATTTATGACATCACTCAACGCATATTGAAACGTTTATTTTATTATATGATAATAAAAACATAAGAAGATAATTTACATTCTATAACTGTACAAAGCTATGACTCATTGTGCTATAGCTGGGACACTGTCCTTAAATATACCCAACGGTCGTGAGTTCGAGTTCCTGTTAGTTAATATAGTAAATATACTCGTATACTTGAGGCCAGTCGTGGCGTAGGGGCACAAAGTGTGACTGTAAAACCGACTGGTTGTGGGTTCGATCTTCATTCAAGGAGATGAAATATTTATTTAAATTTATATTTCCATTTTTGCGCTCTGGTCTCGAGGCAAAGCGCGGCGTTGAGTTCTGCCACTCAACACGCAATGCTTCCTGAAATCGGCAGAAAGTGGAGAACGGAGTCTCTTAACACTAGGTTTCCTCTGCCTACCCTGCTGAGTGCGGGATACATCGTGAAGTTGATTTGATTTGATTTACTCGTTTACTAAATATAAATGTCAAATCATGTCAAGTTGACGTGAAAATATGTTTTTGATGTCTTTTTTTAACGCTTGTCAAATGTTTCGAAGTAGTCGACAGCTGACATTGAAACAGTATGTTGATTAGAATAGGTATAGTTTAAAATGTATATTGTGTTCTTTAAAATATATTTATTTTAGTTTCACGCTATATCCCTGGCAGACCAAGGTCGGCAGAGAGAACCTGGAAACTTAATACTAAAGCATTACGTGTTGATTGGCGCCGTCAGAGCGAGGAAATTAAGGTATTAAATATTTCATTCCCCCAAATTGGAATCGAAACCACAACCATCTTGTTTACAATCACACGCCTGTACTGCGCCACAATGGCCTTTTTTAAATTACTTACAGTATTGTGAACCCAACGTTATTTAAACACAGAAAACTATTATAAGCCTTGTTATAATTTACATTCACACACACATACATTCTCTAACAGCCACTTCCTTGAAATCAGGTTACGAAGTTTCCCCCAGGTTCCTTTATATTCACACAATACTATGAATTTTACACTCGCATAATTCTCAAAACAATTTTGCGTGCCAATTACCTCGATTATAGCTGCTGGAATCCAGGAGCTGTGGTCGTTTGTTGTGCCTCTACGAAACTATGTACGTATGTTAGTGAATGCAGAAATTATTGTAATTTGCTTTGTTAATGTCAAAATAGATTTTTAATGATCTAGTGTTATGGCACTAGTTTTACCATGTTGAGTTGCGTAACTTAACGCTAGAGGATTCTTTGTAGCTTCTTATGTAGAAATGGATTCTTTGAATGACATAGTACCTTGATATTGCCTTTGTGAGTTGCCGTGTTGAGTTGCAGAACTCAGCGCCGCGCTTATCCAAGAAAAATTAAGAATCGAATCCACAAGATAGCGTAGTAGTGAGTTGTTCTGATCTTTATATTCCTTTTAAAAATGTTAATTGTTAGATGTCAACAAATTTTAATGTAAATTAAAAGTTAATTGACATCTCCGAGTACTGCTGCCGCTGTCAGTACAACAATAAGTTTATAATTTTATAATATAACTAAAAGTTATAAAAAAATACATTAATAAAAGTTCTGAAGCGTAGAATGCAGGTCAGATGCCACGGTTCTTTCAAATGTCGTACGAACGGCCTAGAAACATTTACTTTGTCAAGTGGCGATTTTAATGTTTCAAATAAATACGCACTGGATTTATAATATAAACATAAGGAACGTAAGTAACATATATTTGTAAGTATAAAAAAATAAAATTAAAACAGCTTCACGCTGTATACTGCACACAGCCGGGTAGGCAGAGGGAACCTAGTTTTAAGACACTCCGTCCCCTACTGTCTGCCGAGTTCTGAAGGCATTGCGTGTTGAGTAGCGGAACTTAGCGCCGCACTTTGCCTCGACACCAGAGCGAAGAAATGTAAATAAATATTGTATTTCCTCGAGTGGGAATCGAACCTACAACCAGTCGATTTTACATTCACACTTTTTGCCCCTGCGCCAAGACTAGCCTCAAGTTATTTATTAGTATGTAGATATATTATAGGTTTTTAAGGTTTTAAGTTTTTAAAAATATATACTATAATGTCATCATGGCACAGAGTACAGCGACTCTGTGAATGAGACGGATATGGGTTTTAATTTAATTTGGGAAAATCTATTATTTTCTTTATTCGCTTTGATTTTACGACAAAACGTGACGTTTAGTTCCCGCCACTGAACACGCGATGCCACGACAATTGATCGGAAAGTGGAGAACGAATGTCTTAATGGGAAACAAAAACCGACTTTTGGCTATCTTAAGAGGAATAACTATAAATGTAGAATGCTTTTATTATGTAAGAAAAAAATAAAAAAAATATTTATTTTTTAAAACTAATATAAGCTGCCTACATACCTATAACGCGAGAAATAAAACTAATGCATGTAATAAGGCTTTTTATGTAGACACGAGCGAACGAGCGACGAAATGCGGTGTTGAGTTCCGCATCTAATACACAATTTCACATAAAATGTTCTGTTAAAATTTTTTTTCTTATCTGTTCAGTAAGCAAATATAGCTGTAATAAAAATTATTAAAAGGAAATTGAAAACAATATACCAGAATATCATATACGCCTATTTGAGGTATCAAATGAATATATTCACATCACGTACTAACGTAGACGTTTGATTGAAAAAATATTATATTCCTTTTTTATAGCTTCACACTTAATCCCGCATAACTTATCAGGATGTTCGGAGTGTATTGGCATTAGGTTCCCTCTGCTCATGGGGGATCCCATTTGGCATGGTGAAGCTTACAAAACATCATAAAAATGGATATTATAAAATATTTATTAATAATTGAGATATTATAAATATCTGAACCATTAAATACGTCAAAATTTTAATTTCATGTCGAAAGCTTACTGAAATGATTAATTTAATTATAAATCTGCGATCTTTACAAGTGTCTAAATTATAGGGGTGTGGATCTAAAAAAGTTGCTTTACGTTTTTTCGGCATAATAGGAAAGATAGAAAGAATCTATTGTCGGGACACTTCGTTCTCCCACTTCCTCCCGAATTCAAAACATTGCGTACTTAAGCGGAAGTAAACGCTGCGCTTTATATTTTCAAACGGAGAGATGAAAGTAATTTATTCTCTCAAGTGGAAATCGAAACCACAACGTAGCAATTACCATTTTTTTTTATGATAATGATTATGTTTTCTTATCTTGTATTTAAATCACAATTAAATAAAGTGCAGTAAGCAAAGTGTTGAGTTTAACATTGCAAATACAATATAGGCGTTTTATTTATTATAATATATTTTTTTAATTTCACCCTGTATCCCAAATATAGCCGGATACCCCGATGGTACCTAATAATAACAATTTCCGTTACCCACGCATCGCGAAACCTGCGTATTAAGTGACAAATATTTCACACCCCTGAATAGGAATCGACCTCACAACCGTCGCGTTTACAGTCCGACGGTCTCCTACAATCTGTATACACTTCAATACATTTAATACATTTTTTACGGAAAAATTATTCACTCCGCTACACCGTAACCCTTGCACCTCATTTCAAATGTAAATTAACTTGTTTGCCCGATACGCTCGAAGATTCTATTCAATTACGATGCGATCAAAACGGCGCGTTAATTATTCATACTTGTTATTTTGTTCCGAAGTTAAAAGGATAATAGGAGGCTGTGCGAATGAAGGTTGGCTTTAAAATTATAATAGATAAGTTTATTATGTTTGTGCTCGGGTTCGGTGATTGGAATTTGCTTAGTTAGAAGGTGATACCTGGTTCTAGTTATTTCATGTAGAATTTTGACATTGCGTCGTGGCGCAGTGGGTGGTGGGTGATGTGTGGCTGAAAGAACAACTTTTATTTCCTTGCTCTGGTGACAAGATAAAGCGCAACACACATTTTTCGGAAAACTGCTCGGAAAGAATGGAATGGAGTGCCTTGATACTGGATTCCCTCCTTGTTATATGCACAAAACCAGCGTAAAGCTAAAAAAAAACTATATATTCTATTCGTCATAGATTATTTATGAGTAGAATATATCCGTGGTTCCTCAGTAAATTATCGAAAGCGAAAACTCGCAATGTTTTTATTGCTTATGCGTTTTTTTAACTTGTATGTAATCGAAAACTACAATTGTTTAATTTAATTTTGTCGTAAACAAAATGTAGTGACAAATCAAGCCGTTGTTATCATTTATCATTCCTTCAAATAACCATAAATATTGCGTATTGAGTGACGAAGCCGGAAGCCCAATTTTACTTGCCCGCTATTGCGAAATACTAATATACATTGTTTTCACGTCTGCGTCTTACAGAGGTTGTCATGGAGTGTAATACACATATTAAATGAAACTAATTTAACCGGATTAATCGCGTATATTTAAGATTTGTACATTAATTCGTGAAAATCAAAGAACTTATTGAGTGTAATACAGTCAGATTTTCATTCGGGGGAATGCAATATTTAATATTTTCTGGTAGCAAAGCAAAGCGCGACATTCGAGACTTAGGCAGGAAATGAAGAAAGTGGCTTAATGGGGACGGAGTATCTTGACACTGGTTTCATTGGTTCCCCCTGCCTACTCTTCCGTTTACAGGATGCAGCTTGAAGCAAAAAAAAGACTTAAATAAACGAAAAATAGAAAGATGATAAAAAACTAACTTTCATTTTAAATTAAACCAAGTTATTCAAAGTTTACCTTCGTGTCTAAAATCCGGAATATTATCTTTATTTCGAGCATCATTGGTGAATATTTTTTCAAATGTACCACTCGCTCGTACTACAGAATCTTGGCAATGCGGCTGTTTTCATAAATCTAGCTTGAAGTGGATGGATTTTTACTGGTCGATGCTTTTTTTATTTGGAAGTTTTAAAATGAAATGAAAAGATTTTAGTGGAGAATTATGGCTGGATACAATTTTGGACAGAAATTGACACGTAAAATGTTTATTACTCTTATACATCTCTGAAATAACATCATAAATATGGCTGTGAACTTAGTGCTTAGGCACTCCGTTGTCCATTTTCCATAGAATTCTGGAGGCATTGCGTATTGATTGGTGGAACTCAACGCCGTATTTCACGCTCATAATGTTTGTAAACATACAGTGTGTAACGCGTCAGTGTGTGTGTGGAAATCTACATGCATTTTCTCACTTAGCAAGGTAGGAGAATGGTAGATACTTAATGGTAAGATATTTCCCTACTTTTCCATTTAAGCGTTTTAGTTTACAAGACATTGAATGAGATTCTACCCTAGCAGTGGAAATAAAAACAAAGTGGTGATTATAAAACATAATGTTATCAGTTCCCCGAGCGAGCATCGATTTCACGATCATCATTATTACAGTCAGATTTAATATTATATAAAATAAATAAGAATAATAACAAAAACAAAATATTAATTAAAATATTTCATTTAAAAACAAGGATTCTAGAATTTTTGTCGCTTATTGTAGTTTACAAATCAATTATTTCAATTTGATATCCAAGGAATTGTAATTTTATTGTGGCTGCCATTTTAGATTAACAACAATATTGGCTGTATGTAATTTAATTATCATTAGAACTGAAGTCGTCATTCAAATTTCAGTTCAATTGGACACTAGGAAGTGGATCAAATTGAATTTGCAAGATTTCACATACTCTCACAGACATATTACAAGCTATATGACAAGTCAAATAAAAGTTTATATTATAAACAAAAATCCAAGTAATAAAACAAAAAAAATCAAGTAATTTTCTCATAGACATCAAAATCAAACCTGTAACCAAGCAGTATTAAAGAAAATTTCCACCCAATTTTACTAACTAAGACCCCTGCTAGTATTTTCCGCAACAGCTGTGTCCATATTACACGGTCGTTCCATTGTAATGTTACATGAGGAACTTTATGTGATGAGTTACATAATTAAACCTACTCTCCGGTAGCCGGGTATGCAGTTAGGCGTTTTGCAACGTATATATTTACTAAATAGTGCTACGTATACTGCGCTATATATTTTTGGTAAATCAAATCAAATCCAGTACAGAAATTTGATCTATTTTTTGAGTTTCTTTTTTATTTTCGATCAAAACAGAGAAGTGTTAGAAGTTTGAAGTATCTGTTTATATGTATAACTGTATGCATGTCTGTCACAGTGTAACTCCGTAACGGAGTAAGTGAGTGTAAAGAACGGAGTGTGTTATCACTGGACTATCTGTACCTATTTCTTTCTAGAGCTTCGATGTAACATACATGCTATACCCATTCTCTTCAGTACTAGGCAAAAAATAAGGATCCTTCTGTCTATCCTGCTATGCGATATAAAGCGTGAAGCCGAAAAAAAAATGGTCCAGAAACAATGTCCAAATTGCTTACAATAACCAGTTAATTAAATCATAGTGCTGTAATGCGTTTATCGACGTTTCATCCAAATGACGGTTATTTGTCCGAATCAATTGACATACGTCGATATTGGCAGTGAATTCGAAATGACCGGTTCTGATTGCGAAACTTAATCATTGAACCGAAATAGGCAATTGAAGTGATTATGATGATATTATGATAAAATTGTTTTTGATTTGTGGCACAAGCGTAGAACTGAAAGTGTCAAGACTTGTGAGTTCGATTCCCACCTGAGGAAAAGAATTATTGATTGTTTTCATTTTCTCGCTTTGGTAACCAGCAAACCGTAGCGTTATGTTCCGCCACTCTTTACACAATGCCTTTATAAAATAAATAATAATAAATAAAAATAATATGGGAAGGGGAGCGCGGAAGTGTTTTGATGGGAACCAAGTGTCAGGCACTAGTTTCTCAAGCTCTTTTTTACCCTGCTGTGTGTGGGATAGCATAGCGAAAGCGTGAAGCTAAAAAAAAGTACTTGTGAATGAGCGGTAGACGTCTATCCTTGATATATTTGTGGATTTAATATATACTTGAAGGAATGACTTTTTTTACTTCTCTACTTTGATAACACAAAGCACTGCGTTGAGTCCCGTCACTCAGTATCTGGAATTCAGTATCTGGAGGTAATGAAGTATTATGACAGTTCGTTTCCTACTTTTTGTCCCATTGAGCAATACAGAGCTCAACGTCTAATTTTTGTTCGATTTGTAGTAAAAAAATTAAAAATTAAAACGGTTCCATTATAATCGGGCATGTCGACGAAGCAAATTCAATATTTATTTAAATGGAGCCAAGCACATTTTAATATGAAATTATATTCTCTCGTATAATTAACAATTTCATTTCAAAACAATAGCATTGCTAAGTAAATCGTATATTGAGTAATATCGATTTAAACATTATATTCTCTATTTTCTCTATAATTATAACTTAATAATAATGTTAATTGAGGCCATTGTGGTTGTATTTACCTACCTTCATGTATTCGAAACAAGGAGAGAGGTAAATTACCACTACTTACCTACTTTGCTTGTTGCTATCATTATTTTTGATGTAACGCATTGTATCCTAGTATCATTCTCTCTCTCTCTCTCTCTCTCTCTCTCTCTCTCTCTCTCTCTCTTATTTTGTTTATTTTACTTCATTATATAAAATTAAGAAACAGACTTTGTTTAGGGAAACTAATGATTATTGTGGGATTTGTGTACAGAGCCTATTATATTCTCATAAAAATTTGTTTCATTAGGTAATATTCATTTCGTTATAGTTCGAGATCACTTTCAGACAACCTTTAGGCAGTCAAAGATATGTAATAAGGCTATCGTGTCTCATTGGTATAGCATCTGAATGTAAACACGACAGTATGGGGCTCACTCTCGGGGTAAATTTATTATTTTCATTGCGGCGGTGTTGAGCTTCGCTGCTCTTCGTGCAATGTCTCAAAAAATGGGCAATCAGTATATACTGGGAAGCTAAAAAAAATATATAAGCATAAGATAAAGTACTGTATAAATATATTAAAAGCGGAAAATCGTTCCGCATTTTTGACATTATCTAAACAAGAATTCTATCAATTTTCAAGTAAAAATATTAATACATTTTTAAAATATTACGTTTATTTTCCTTTTTACATATTTTTAGGGTTCCGTACCTACAAAAAAGAACGGAACCCTTATAGGGGGGTAACTTTGTTTTTCGTATGTCAGTATGTCTGTTCGTCCGTCGTCTTTTCTGTGGTTCTCTTAAACACGGCACTTACGGATCACATGTCCAGGACCATGACATGCAATCTATTTAATCGTTTATTCACTGAAAGTATTTATGTGCCTTTTCTACTAACGTACCTTCTAGCTTCTACTATTCCAGCCTAAGATAACAATTTTTTGCATCTAATAAAATGATAAAAACATAATATAAAATACCAGGGGAGAGAAAGCTTCACAGTGGGTTTTATTACTAAAGAAGACGCTGTTCTGTGACTTATGTATTTTTGAAATGACTTACTAATATCTTACTAAATTACAATAGAAACCAAAGTAACAATGGCTTAAGGTAAATAATATTTTTTTTATTACAAAATAAATATTTCATTTCATACCTTTGGCGGTATGCCTTCAATTTTTTTAACATGATTTTTATATTAGAAATCTTAAAATAAAACATTATAGAATGGTTGCGAGTAAGAGAATAATATATCAAGCAATGATTTTTTGATTTCGTAATGGAAATACATACTTTATAAGTTTACTTTATAAGGATTATTATTGTATATAGATATTATAATTTTGTGTTTCTGAGTTTATTGTTAGTAGCAGCTTCGCTTGCTTGAACTGTACGATTTTTTTAGCACATAATATGGTAGGTAGGTTCCCAGGTTCCCTACCTGGGAACTTCGTGCTAAGATACTGCGTTCCAATTAAAATACATATTAAATATCATATAAATAAATATACTTGTGGAATGTTAGTTTTTATGTTATTGTTTTAGTATGTTTTACATTAATTGTAATATTTAATCATAATTTAATTCTATTAGGATTTTATTTGATCTTGCTAGCAAACTAAAATTGTATTTAATTGAAAATAATCAGTTATTTTATATCTATTCACTTAGGCGGTAGGTACGCGTGCAATACAAGTGCGGTTTTTATAATAGATATGTATTGGTTCACAACCCTCTCTCCACTTCTTTCATCTTTCAATAAAAAAATCATAAAAATCGGTACAGCGGTTCTAAAGATTACCCCAGACAAACTGAAAGATAGAAAGCAAAAAATAATTATTGTTTTATTATAACTAAACCCCAAACGGTGTAACCAAATCAAATCCAATCCAAATTAATTTCAATTAAAATAACTTTGTTCTCTCAAGGTTATTTGGAAATCAGCTTCGCGCTATATCCCGCACACAGCAGGGTAGGCAGAGGGAACCTAATCTTAAGATACTTTGTTCCCCTCTTATCGCCAAATTCTGGAGGCATTGCGCGTTGAGTGCCGGAACTCAACGCCGCGTTTTGCGTCGACACCGGAGCGAAGAAATGGAAATATTTTATATAATTTAAATAAATGTTTCATTTTCTCTTTCCATGAGCTGAGATCGAACCCACTAAAAAAACATTTACAGTATATGTCAAATCTTAGACAGTAGGGAGGATATGACTAAAATATTCTACAACAGGCGTCTATTTTTGATTCCAACTTTATTGTACTTAGAATTTTTACGATAGAAAAAATAGCTAAATAGATTTTGATTAAGTCTAGGATGTTTATTATAATGAATGAAAAAATAAATAGTTTTCTTCATTTTTTAACTTTATTTACAGCCAGAAGTTAAAAAGTACACAAATCTAGTTTATGAAGTAACTAATGACACAAATTAATAGTTTAAATCAACTATTTTATAAAACCAATATTAATAATATTTAATAAAAAAAATCTTCGATTTTCACGATTTTTAACATTCAAAATATATGCGGAGTGATAGCGTATAATAAAATATATGCGGTTACTCCGATTCAAGAGTCTTATAGAAATTATTTAGCAAAATTCGAACATTTTCTCTAATAAATAATCCCATTACAAAACTGCAGTACATTCTCCAATGTGAAATGACGCTTGAAGTAGAACCTAGAATAGTCAGTTAAGTCTCAGTCAATTACCGTTCCTATCGAAGTACCTGCAGTGAGTTGAGATCGTTGAATGGATGTATTTATTTACTTTTAATGCACAATACAATAGTGGTTATTGGGGATTATTCTTATATAAATTGTGTGTTGATTTTAGTATTTCCACAATATCCTTTTTAAAAATATGCTTTCGCGGCCACTTTTACATCGTTAAATGTATATAAAGCTACCACCAGCTCGGTAGGCAGTTTGTAAAAGGATAAAGTTATAAAATTTTTTACTTACTAATTATACAGTCAGTCTTTTAATATGAATATATATTTTACAGGCGTAGCCTCTGGTCTGGTTGTGGTGGGCACGAGATTGTGCCTGTCTGTTACTATTGTAAACTAGTTAATTTTTGTATAGGAGTGAAGGAATGTATGGAATGAACGAATAAGCTTATAAACACACACTATGAACAGATTATAATTCTCGTATAATTTTAGCCCATACATAGCTATTAGCGTAAAACTACGTATTCTGTAGTTGTTTTGATGTAGTTAGCAAAATATACGTTCCATTCATAATTGAACAAAAAATTAAATTAAAATTCTAACTAACTAACTTGGTTTTTACTGAGTTCGAACAAAAGCAAAAACATGATGTTTTTAACTTTTTTTAAAGTAAAAGTTGTAATAAAAGAGAAATTTCCTTTTATTCACAAATGACTATTCAGTTGAAGCTGTCATGGCGCACATCGACTGACTGGCGTAAACGCTACAGTGAGTTCGATTGCCACTCGAAATAAAGTTTTTTTCATTTCATCGCTCTAATAAAATGACTAGTCACGGAGTTTAGTTACACTACTCATCACGCAATGTATTGAAAATTGAGCATAAAGTAGGTAACGAAGTGATCGTGATTACAGTAAGTAATAAGTTACTAAGATAACTTACGCCACTTTAAAATTACGACTTAGCCTCTCAGGCCCGACATCGGTACTAACGTTTTATGTTTCGTTTGAGCTACGAACGAAAAAGTTTTCAGAAATTGGAAAGACGAGCTTGCGTGTGACGTCGGGCGGTATACGTGGATACTCCAGTTTTTTCTTTTACTGAATAAAGATTTATAATACCGCTTATAAATTAAGCTATAACAGGAAATAATATAACCTGTTTACAATCATCTAGAAGATCAAATTTTTTATGATTGTATCACCTCAATTGTCTTAATTATAGAAGTATAAAATAATTAACGACTTACTTGTGTAGTGTTGATGGAGATGAATAAAAGTCTACTCACGGTTTACACTGAGTACATTCAACACCATTTTAAAGTACATGTAGTTTGAACACAAAGTAGTAAGGCACGACACAGTATGTAAAAGTCAACCACAAACATTTATATATATATAATACTAAATACTGATTTGTAAGAAAATAATAAAGAAAACAATGGAACGTATGGAAAGCGCATCGAGTGGCAAGCATCGACTGTTTTTTTTTTTTTGAACTTGAGGTTAACGCTGTTAGCCCTATTGGCTTTTACAGCGACACCGGGTGGGTAGGGAACAGGGTACTCTGTCCCAGAAGATATGCAAGCACTACATGGCTGCCTGAGAGGGGTCGACGGCTGTAAGGGCACCCCCTGCGGGGCTCGAACCTCGGCTTACAGCCGCCGAGTGGGCAGGGAGGATCGACTGTTATAATGAAAATATGTCGACAAGGGGGTAGGCGTAAATGTTAGAATGCCTTACCGGTTCGATCGACGGCACCGAGCGCTTTCATATGAATAAACTAAATACGAATACTTACTATTAAATATACAAATAATATTAAATGTATGTATGAATTTATGTGTGTATATAAATGATAAATAAATAAATTATAATATTGAAATATATAAATGACACATATTAAGTAAACTATAAATGTAAATAATAGTTCCCTACACTTGTGTGGTGAGAACTTAAATACATTAGATTAGATAAAGTATTTTATAATAATATTTGTATATAGTTTATATTATAAAGCTGAAGTATTCGTTGGCTTAACGCACTTACCTCCAGAACTATTGGAATTGAATATATCATTGAGTGTTGAATAAGTCATTATTAAAAAAGCCGGATGACTTAAATTTATAAATTAAAAAAAAAAATATTAAATAATACTATAGTTAAGTTAAGTCAAGGTGTGTCTATAAAAGTGACGTTTGTGGGTTCAATTTTCACTCTTTTGTCTGTCACTCTTTGTTTAATCCCGTTATGTGTTGTATACTTACAGCATGAAGATAAATGAAAATATTGTAAATCGTATGTTAAAAGTAACTATGAAAAGTACTGTATGACACTCGACTACAGAAGTGCTCAATTAAAAACGTATTGACCAATTGCTCTATGACAGCCACAGCGAATTGTGGGAGTAAGTTGAAATATACGAGTCCATATTACGTATATAGGCCGTCAGACTGTGGTTGTAAGTTCGATTCCTTTTCGATGGAAAAAAATATTTTAAGCTCTCCACTCTGGTAATATTCGGTAATCAATTGCGTCTCCAAGAAACAAAGTCTTGAAAAATGTAAAAAAAACGCCGTTTTGTTGAGATATTGCGTATTTAGTAGCAAAACAACAATTTGCCTTGTTACCGGAGAATAATTTCCCTACTCGGGGGATCGAAGCCGCAACCGTCGCGCTTACTGTCGCACGCGCCTACGCCGCGACAGATTCGATGGGAAAAAACACGCCAAAGAATGGTAATATTTTCAATTTTGTAATATTGATTGTTAAAGATATAATAGCTATAATAAAAGGCATCAATAATATTTGCGTTTTATTAATATAAAGATTCCTTTATGTGGTTAGAGTACGAACATTGGATTCCCAAGTTATGTGTCATACAGCCTACCTAACTGTAGGAGAGGAGTAGCGATAAAAAAGAAATAAAGCTATGTCTATCTTTTTATATTCAGGTCAGAGTGGCACAATATTGATTGGAATATTATTCGACTTCTAAGGATATGATTGCGGGTTTGATTTCCTTTATAAGTCTATAAAATTTATTCATTTTTCTACACTCTCGTAGAAAAAGTACAGGGTTGTTGGTTCAGTTCTTCTATTCAATAGGTATTGATTTGAATATCGAGCACAAAATGGTGAAGATAATGTCTTAACACTAGGTATTTGTGCCCATCTTACTATTTTTTAATCTTCATGCTGATTTCCAATTAAAACAGGGTATGAAAATGAAACAGGGGAGGGAACCTAGTCTTAAAATCCGTACCTATTAAAACACTTCCGTTCCTCACTTTTCATCGATTTCTCGAGGTATTTCGTGCCACCCTGCTATATGCGGAATAAAGTTTTAATATTTTCTATTATTTACAACCACTTTTAAGTTTAAGAGTACTTACTTACGCCTTACGTTTTAGAAACAGAAAAGAGCGAAGTTGATGAAAGTTTAGATATTCTGAAAGCTTATTTATAAATTTGATAAAACGTTATTAATTATGGTTTTTAATTTATATTTACTGATAAAATGTATATTTTACAAATTATTTTAATGTATTAGCAGTTTACGCTTTTTACTGCATAATAGAGAAAAGAGAACGAAACTAATAAGACAATCCCCACTTTCTGAATCATTTGTTCTTTTGAATGGTGGCACTCAACGCTGCCATGTGGCTATCAAAGCGAGAAATTGAAAATAAATAATCATTCCTTGAGTGGAGTTCAAATCCACAACGTGTCAAACGCTGTCTTGATATGCCGTGGCTGGAATTCTCAATTATTAATATTTGCCAACTAACACTGCATACCATGTCCACGTAATATTTCAAAAATTGTATTTATAATAACCCTATAATCTTTACATCCTTATTATAAACGTTATGCTATCCCGGTTATTGAGACGGACAAGAATCCGGAAATATGTATTTTGTACTACCCACAAGTATACAATGGTACAATATCTGCTGAAGGTCATCAGTTCATTTCTCTTAATATTAAATTAGTTACATATATCGTGAGGCCGTCATAGTGCGGCGTCACAAGCGTTCGACTGTAAACATGGTGGTTGTGGGTTTGGTTTCCACTCGAGAGATTAAAATATGGATTTTTTTCATTTTCTAGCATTGGTGTTTAGACTAAGCGCGGTTTTGAGTTCCATCTCAACGCCTGAAAAATTTGGCGGATGGGCAAAGAAAGTGTCCTAATTGTAACGAAATCAACAAAATACCCTTAAGCTGTTACAATGTATGTATCTCTTACATTCCATACAACATGTTATTCAATAGGACCTCTTTCTCTTTCTTCTCCTCTCTGCTAAGTCTAAAAGCACATCTCTATCTCTAATTTTCGACCACATGAAACTATATTTTAGTAGTGTCCTCTGATGGTAGTTATATAAAGTTAATTTGTTATATAATGGATTATTGTGTTTTATTAATGGTCTCGAACGCTGTCCCTCTGAAACGCGACGGCTTCCAGGAAAAATTAAAATTAATACAAATTAAATTTATGCTCATATATTATATGTAGGACATGGAAAACGATCGATCAATTTGCATATATATTAATGTTTTTCTTTTTTTAATTTTGACCAGCGCTGGAATTATTGTTTATTTTTTAATCTTTAATAAGGATATTATAAAACTGAAGGAAAAATAAATATGTTCTTTAAGTAGAATATTGTAGTGACCAGCCTATCTTTCTTTATTTGTCTCACGAAAGTAAGGCAAGTAAGGCTTTTCCTAATAAATCCTTCCGAATACGTGTGGAAGTGAATCAGTTTGTTTGTTTGTTATCTCATGACACCCTTAATAATACTAAGATTTTGAAAGAACGTGATTTGGCACTTGACGACATTTATATAATGTTTTTTTTTGGCTAACCACTCCGAAACTAGCAACTTAAATGATATGGTAGAAATAAATGTGTTTAGTGACAGAATTTTATCTATCTCTTTTGCTCTTTTGGGAGCATTCGTAATTGTAATTTGTTGGTATGTTTGTTGTTCCGTTGTTCTTGAACCTTGAATATGAAATCAATGTCATATAGATTCTATCCCCGTGTCCTTAATTTATACACTCTGATAAGTTTAGTGATCAGAAATCATTTAGTGGCTTTGCCATTCAATACGTAATATTTTTGAATTCAGACCAAAACGGAAAAAGGAATGTCTTTACACCAGGTGCCTACCTACCCTGCTACTAATGCCTTCGTAAGTCTGGAGACATTAAAAGAAGCAAGTCGCACAATACTTAACAAAGTATAATATATTAAGATTAGAAAAAACGTAGATTGATTTACTAGGCCAGTCGAGGCGTGGGGCACAAACGTGTGACTATAAACGGGATAGGTTGAGGGTTCGAGTTCCATTCGAGGAAATTAATTTTTAATATTTTCATTTTATCGCTCTGGATGTTGAGGCAAAGCGCTTTGTTAAGTTCCGCCAGCCGTGGCGCACAGCCACAAGCGTGTTACTGCAAACACGCCATGTTGTGGGCTTGATTCCCACTCGAGTAAATGGGATATTTAATAATTTCATAGTATTGGTCTGATGTCGAGGCAAAGCGAGTTGATTCCGCCAACCAGCGGAAAGTATAGAGCGAAGTGTCTTAACACTAGGTTCCCTCAGCCTACCCTGCTACATACTGGATATGTCATGAAGTTGAAAAAAAGGAATTAAAAAAATATGATAAAAATTATAAATATAACGAACTAAGCATATAAGAAGAACATAAATAGATACACCACAAGCTTATTTGATCAGGAAAAAGTATCCTACGCGTTTCCAATAATAGAGTATTGACACCAGTAGTATCAAAAAGTGCGTGGATGGAAATTTCTATACTCTATTTATCACAGTGAACTTTATCCATGTCTCTATTTTGTGCTTATTCGTTTTTTCTTATCTTCACGTTGTTGTATCTTGTATATATAGCAGCGTGGGCAGAGTGTTGAGACACTTTATAAATCAATATATATTTTAAAATTGTAACTGATATCTGGCTGTGCATGGAAGATGTGTGAAAAAATCTTTTATTTTATTTTTTATTTATCAATGTAGCAATGACAATCACCCGAACAATTATTTTTTATTTTTTTGTCTATTTATCTGATTATTTGTGAGTTCATATTTAATGTATTTTGGCAAATATAATATACTAGTGAGCGCGCGGGGCAGTGCCCGCTTATTTGTACCCTTCAGGGTGAATTAAAAAAAAAACTACGAAACATGTGTTCAATAAAATATTTTTAATAATAGTCTGACTTTAATTTTTTATAAAAATCGGTGGCAATTTAAAGATTTTTCCATATAAACTTTCAACCCCTTATTTCAACGCTTAGGGGGTAAATTCTAAAAAAATCATGAAACACGTGTTCAATTAAATATTTTAAAGACTTTCTGACTTTCGAATTTTATAAAAATCGGTGCTGTTTTAAAAATAATCATACAAACTTTCAACCCCTATTTCATCCATCAAAATTATATATTTTAAATTGATATAACTTTATATACATATAGTATCTAAAATGATAATGTTATGAGAAAACGAAAATAATTCAGTTTGGGTGAGCGAAGCCAGAAGCGGGTCGCTAGTATGTAATAAAATGAAAAAAACTGAATTTAACTTTAATTTTAATAATTATATATCATGAAACATGGCATTTATGCAATGCTTAGGTTAAAAATATACTATCATTAAGCTATTCTGATCACCATCAGAGGTTACTAGTAGTAACTAGTAGCTAGTTTCGTTTTTTTTAATTTTGTTAAAACTATATAATTTTATAATATGAAAGAAGATATAAAAATACATAATAACCATAAACAGCCCGAAAACGATAGCAAACACATTTATCCTATTAGAATTTTAGGATCATAGTGGCACAGTGACTGACATTAAAAGCAACCTTTATGAATTCATTTTTTCACTAGATGAAGCACGGCGTTGGGTCGTCGTCACATCGTCACGTATGGAACGTCTTAACACTAACCTGCTATATGGGGGATGCAGGGTGAAAGTAAAAAAAACAACAAGCCAATAATCCCAAAATTTAACACTAGTTGAACTAAAACCGCGTGTTATTGCAGCCGAACCAGGAATCCACGTTATCAAATCATTAAACAGTCACATTCATAAACAGAATATGAACGCAATGGGATGAATGCAAAGTGTATGTAGGTCGGTACTGTCGGTATAATAGTGGGTACAGATGATAAATTCTCATAGATTTACTTCATTATTTATTTAAAATTATAATATGTAATTTCCACTATGAGGCCAGTCGTGGTACAGTGGTGTGACTGTAAACGTTACAGATTGGGGCCGTCGGGTCCCACTCGAGGAAATGAATATTTAATATTTTCTACTGACAGTAATTATCTGTGCGTTCCATTTCTACTTGGGGGACTAGACTAAGAGCTAGAGCTAGAGAGAGATTTGAGTTCTACTACTCAACACACACCATTTTGAAAACGCGTGGGACACGGAGTGTCTCAACACTAGGTTCTATCTGCCTACCACCATACACATATTACATATGTAGTTCAGTATGAAACTATTTTTCTAACCTCGTTTGCCATTTCTATTATATATAACTCTATGATCGCAATAAAGCACTGTAGCATAGAGTCATAATTTATGGATATGACAATAATATGCTAAGCTACGATTGCTTTACGAGTAGAATAGGCAATTCGCATCCATTGTCGATCATCGTAATGTTCGATCTTATAGCCTATGTATAGTAGATTGTTGTTGTTTATTATATAAACGGTTAAAGAATAATAAGATATTATATAATTTGATGAGATATTTATATATATCAAGAAGGCAGAAAATTTTGTTATAAGACACTCCGTTACTCACGCATCGAACATTTTTTGAGACATTACATGTTAATTGGCGAAACTCAATGTCAAGCTTTGTTCACTTTCCATAACAAGGATAATAATTCATTCCCATGAGAGAAAATCAAACCCGAAATCGTCGCATTACAGTCAGAAGCCGCCTGTGCGACGACCACCTCTAATAAATAAAATAAAAAAATAAAAGAATCGACACTACTATAATTTCAATGAAACAGCTACGTAATACATTATATATTGTTACATTAGCACGTCCAAGAGCGTTGGATCGTCTTACCACTTTATAAAGAACACTAGGTCAAGACTAACTTCCATTTGGTCTAGAAAGAAATTCAGAAGCATTCTATTTGAGAGTTCAATTTAAATTTAAACTTTATTTCTAATGTAACTTTTGTTAGATATTGATTGTGTTATGATAGTTACAAATGATCATTTTCGGAACAGCTATAGCATATAGATATATCGTGGTTCATTATATACTATAGCTGTAGGTGCGTTTTTTAGGAGTATTACATTATATCATAATCGTCGTCTGGTAACAAAAAAATAGCATTTAGATCCGTCAATACGCGACATTTTGAATTTGAGCAGTAATAAAAAACGGAAAAAGAATATTGAGAGCTACCTCCATTTTATCCCTATTGGTTACCCTGCTACCCTAGTTTTAAAGAGACTAATCTAATCTTGCACCATTGTGTTTAGTAAAAACCAGACCTGCAACTATTATATATATAAATCTGATCGCTATAGTCTTAAACTATGTTTTTTAGCATCACGTTATATCGCACACATAGCAGGATAGGCAGAGGGAACATGAGATTCTACTTCTGTTCCCCATTTTTCAGTGAATTTTGCAGGCATTGAGTGTAAAGTAGCGCAACTCAACGTCGTGCTTTTTCTTTAAACACTTCTTTTCCTCGAGTGGGAATTGAACACAAAATCTGTTGCGCTTACAGTCGTACGCTTGTGCTCCTGCGCTACGACTGGCATCAAGTATGATTATATATATTTTATTATTAATAACAATAACTTTACTCTTTAGGAAGACAGGAAAGGAGAAAAAAAGGTAATATTGTCATATTATATAATTTTATTTCTTTTACAAATCAGTCTCAGTTACTATGTAGGTGAAATTTTTTTTTCAAAAATATAACATAGTTTTCAGTTACATTCCAATTTCTGCGTGTATTTAGAAATGGACATTCTGTTTACAATTCTATAAATATTTTATTTCCACTATAGAATGGAAATATAGTATGCTTTCATATCTCTGTACCTAACAGGTTGAATAAAAAAAATGTTTTGGTTTAAAAAAATATTGTTACAAATATCCTGTGATGGATTATTGCTATACCAGATTTTCCTAGTAGCTGTGAAATTTAGTTACTATATAAAAAAATGATAAATGAAAAAAACTGTGTAGAAGGAATTATTTAAAAGTTATAAAACTCATAGAGATCCCACAAAATTAAGTTTCATAATATAACATTTCAGTACAAGATTTGAAAATATTTGAGAAGAACGTGGTCATTCAATGAGTGAGCGATAAGATAAGAGATAGAGGAAGAACTCGAGTGACGATGAAGACGAAGAGTATCGAAAACACAGTATTAAAGATACTGGACAAATGTCACGTAAAAAACAAGAAAATCCCCAGAGGACATGTATGAAGAGGAATTAAAAAAGAAGAAAAGAAGTCAAAATAGTCTTCTTTCAAATAGAACTTGAAAAGATCTGCTTAATCATAAAGTTATAAAGAAAAATGATAGTAAAATCTCTCCTATAGGAAGTCCAGTGCCACTGAAAAAGTTCTTCTCTTCTCAGGGAACTGCAGAACCTGCATGATACTACTAAAAAATATACTTTTACATTCTTGTATTCTATATACATACAATATTGTATGCTTATAATTTCTGTGTTAGCCTTTGAAGATACGGTGATATGGAATATATGATATAAAAGGATTTAATACCATGAAAATTTTGCACAATGGAATATTTTATTAATAGATTATTTTGTTTACCCTATGAGGAGAAGGAAATATTACAACAAATATTATTTTCAAGTGTTTTTTATTCGGCGTTGAGTTCCCACAACTCAACGCGCAATGCTAAAGTAGGTTCCCAGGTTCCCTCTACCCTGCTATGTAATAGGGTGAAGTTAAAGAAAACATTGAATGTCCATTATACACATACTCTTTGACGCGACTCCACTCGCCACGCAGATTGCCAATTACAAATCTTCCGTTGTACAGAGTACGAACAATCTTTTCATCTCGCCCGATGGGGAACGTACCTCGTACAATCATTATTGTGACTTGTTTCATTTATTGAACTGTTCCGTTGAGATGCTTAAAATGAATTTTGGTGTTTATATTATAACTTTTTTAGTTATGGTTCTTTGGTTAATGCTTTAAAGGGATATTACAGATATTATGTTTTCTTATTTATACCAATTTTATAAGGCCAATTACGGCCAACACCATTTTTTTGTATTGGATAGTCTATTTATTCCCGGTTCACGGGTTCACTGCACAAACGATTTGATCAAAAGTACTGAGCACAAATATTATTCTTCAATTGTGAAAAAATGTTAAATATGAATTAACTTAATTGGTTTATTTAATAAGCCAGCCAGTCATTGATGACAGTCATTGCACAAAGAGTGATTGTAAACATGACAGGAAATGAAATATTTATTTTAATTTATATTTCCATTTTTTCGCTCTGGTGTCGAGGTAAATTACGCGTTGTTGAGTTTCGCCACTCAACACGCAATGCCTCAAGAAGTCGGCGAAAAATTTGGGATGGAGTGTCTTAACTCTAGGGTCCCTCTAACCCACCTTGTTGTGTGCTGGATACGGTGTGAAGCTGATTTAATAAAGACAATGTTAAATAATATTATTCATAATAAATTACATGCTTTTTTCTTCGACCGAATTAAAAAAATATTTTTGGTAAACTTAAGAACAAAATTTAAAAAAAAATTAAGAGTTTTATTCCTTACCTTTTGTGAAATATATGGCACTTGACCCAATCAGTGCAGGCCAATTTGTAACTTGAATACAATTTTGCACCAAAACATCGTTTATACAGCTTCGCTTAGCATCGTTTATGCATCAAGCTGCTATCATCATATTTTACGGCAGGCTGCATGCAGGCTTCACAGATTGTAATGATACGGTTTTAGGCCTATTTCTGTGCAAACTCGTACCGATGCAAAAAATATTATACATGCATGCGAACACTACACAATTTTCAAAATTTGACATGTTTCTTCTTTTCTTATTTTTATACTACAATGCTAATATACTTACTACATTAATAATACTAAAGGCAACTATATAATTCGTTAAATAAAAACAGATCATTGAAGTGTTCACAAGAAGCAATTACATTTAATTTATAAATGAATACTTTTTATACTTGCGGCTTCGCGCACCTGCGTTTTGCAATCGGTTAGAAACCAATACACGGTTTCTGTTTTATTCAAAACCACACTTGAAAATGAGGTTGTTATTTTAAATTAATCAGGTTTCATTTAATATATATATTTTATAAATATTCAAGTGTAGACTAAAGATAAACACGATATGTATGATAACATATTTTATTAATAGCTACTAGGGTCTTGAAAATTCTTGTTTTTCTTAATTATGAATAGAATATAAATATGATAATATTTTTAAATAAATAATATTTATCTTAACTACTATCATAGTTCGACACTTAAAAACTGCGCCACTTCTGCGAGATGCTGAGGAATACTTTAGTCCAAAACGGATTCCAAAATAATACGTAACGTGTGTCTTTTGCTCTAACAGACAATCTAACTTAAAATACTGCGAATAAAATTATGCTGAGATTTTGAGCACAACGTTTTCTGAGAAGGAGACATTGCGTGACAAGTGGTGGTACTCAACATCGCACTTTGTCTTAAACATAGTAGAGAAATTAAAATAATTCATTCCTTTGAATGGGCATCAAACGTACGATCATTACAGTCTATCAGGTACAGCCCACTTGCAGATGCCAGCCATGTCAGTAAAATTTCCAATGGGAATCACAATAGCCAAGTCATTCTAGTTATAAAAAATCCGTTAAGTGCGAGTCGGACACGCCCACAGTACCAATAGCTGGATTGTATGTTAACGGGGAGTGCATTTTATTAAAGTAGATAAAGTTTGCAGGCATATGAATTCATTTTGTTCGGTATGGATTAAATTAAAGTTGTTTAATTAAAATATAAATTTATAATGAATTTAAAAAAAGATCTGCTTCATTCAGTGGGGTAGGCAAAGAAAACATAGTGTTAAGACACTCCGTTCTCCGCATGCATTTGATTTGGTGACAGAGCAAGCAAATAAATAAAAATATTAAGAAATAATAATTCATTTATTTGAGTGGAGATCGAAACTATAACCGTCGCGTTGCAGTCTTGTGCTCTTACGCTACGACGGTCTCTATAATGTGTTTTTTCTATTTCGTAAAAATCTTCAAATTTCGGGGGTTTTTTTATATCGTAAGTTCTCAAACTGTAAGTAAAAATTTGAACGGAGTGGAACTCAAACCCGCGCCTCCTGGAAACCGACCAGGCGCTTTGACCGTTAAGCCATAGGTAGAAGCCGTACATCGAGCTACGACGAAATTTTATACGCTTGTTACAACTTATTTATGTTGTTAGCATCTCTGTAGAGATATATTTATAAACTGTAACAAGCGTATAAAAATTACGATTGTATTTAAAATGATCTTAAAATAATTTACCTAATTTAAGAGGTCTAGACAATTCTTATTTTACCACTTGGTAAGAGTGAAGTTAAAAAGCAAATGCAAAATGATTTTAAAGTGTTAAAGTGTTAAATGATGGCGTTATCTGCTATCTATATTAGTAATTTGAGACATTCATTTACGGAAAAATCCGGTATTGTTATTAATAAAATGCCACGAGGTTTACATTTTGAAAGGTTTCGTAGTGACAAACTACGTTTATTGTTGAACAGTAATATAAATATACCTGCGAAAACAGTTGATATAAAGAACGTTACGTCAAATAATAAATACTCGGGTTTGTTTTATATTCACGGTTTATTGCGTCGTCAACAGAAATTTAAATTCTAATTCATACGAACTTGAAAATGGTGAGGGTTCAATTTTAATACTAATTATTAATCACAAGGATTTAAAAATTAAAGAAGGAACATTAATAAATGGAACTAAACCAATAATCGACAAAATATTTGTTAATATTTTAAATTTAGAAGATTTAGATAAACTTAATATAGGAGTAGTTTTAAATAATGAGAAAGTAAATAACATAAAACAATTACTAAGTGAATTTGAAACTTGTTTATTGTGCAGACTAAATGATTTAGAGGTTACTGATTTTGTTAAAGTGGATATTGAGTTCACTGTTCACACGTTTATGTATGGATAGGGAATAAGTAACAGTAAGGGTTCAACATATGTTAAATGTCGGTTTTATTAAAGAGTCAAATCCTTCATATGCAAAAAAGGAAAACAGGCGATGAAAGGTTGTGTGTTGATTATCGTGCTCTCAATAATAAAACTAAAAAAAAACTATCCATTACCGCTTATAGATGGTCAGCTAGATTTGTTAGCTGGCAATATTGTTTTTATTTTATTAAATTTATTTTCGGGTTTCTATCAGATAGCTATGAGCAACATCCACAGATGATAGAGGGCAGTCTATAATGTTGAGAGCTGAGTGGTGAGTGAAATTGATGTCACGGATGTCCTCATCAGATTGCAGCATTTAAAGGCCCTCGATTTAGTCGGTGCAGAGATAGAAATGGTGCAGATGACTGCAGAAATGAAATATTGTTATAAATGTGAATTTGAATAGTGAACGTTTTTTTTCTTTTCTTATTTGTTTAAATATTAATAATTGTTAAAAACAATGACTTTGTTTTGTTTTCTTGCTACAGAGTAAATAGTAAACAATTATCAAAATTTGTGTGCTATGCTTAAATTAATACGATAGCTTCAATTAATATTGTATTATGTATGATTAATCAGATAAATTAAAGTAATATTTGGTTTAATGTTAGTTAATATATGTGTTAGTGTAAGTTGCTTAGTTAATTATTGTTAATGCTGTTGCGAGAGGACTTGCGGCTTGAGCTGTTAAACTTTATATAAATTTCATATAATTGTATAGACGTTGTTTACGTATACTTTTGTCAACACTTAAAGATTCAGTCTGTCATATTATTGTTTTATCTAAGCACTTGTGAGTTTTTCTAAGAGATTATATAAACTGTCTCTAATTTGTATACCAGTCAGGCAGTGGACGTACGAATAAAGATTTGTAGTAAATTATATTTTTATTCTCAGTTCCTTTATACCTATAAAATCAAATAAGGGTTCAGATTTTACCTTTTGAGATACGGTATCCTAATTATTATAAAAATATTCATACCCAAACGCTTAAGCGGAAAGTTGTAGCAACCAAGATGAAATATCAATGAGCTTAGAAAGGATAAAGGAAAGGATTGATTACATAAGTTGGATGGTAATCAAAATTTCCTGCCTATAATCTTGCACGCTTAAATTTATTTTTGGGATCTCAATAAATCAGTATCAAAATTTATATTGATAGTCATAATAATTATATAGAAGCCATCGTGGCGCAGCGGGACAGCGTCTGACTATGGAGAGGAAATATAAAGAACAAATTGTTTTTATTTTAATTTACTGTCTTTACTGATACTATATCTATGGCATGGTGTTGCTAAAAAATGCTTATAATACAATAAACAAATATATTAAATATATAATTTGCAAATATTTTTAAATAATAATATTTATTTAACATTTTTTAACGAAATCTAATTGATTTAAACGTGGGAGTAAAAAAATCTCAATAATATTCAATCTTTAACACTAATCTGGATCACGCCAACTATATACTACAAATTATAAAAGATTTCTCTGCCAAATTCTGGAGGCATCGTGTATTGAGTGGCGGATCTCTACGTTACCAGATCATAGAAAGAAAAATATCAAATAAGGAAAAATCCTAATGGGAGTGAGATTTTACAGTTCACTCAAACGAAGCTGTGGGCCACGACTCGTCGATTTATACAATAATAGAGATAGCTATAATAAATTTGTACAATCGTTTCTGGTTTATAATAGATCATTTTAAGCTGATAACGCAACAGTCGATTTTGAACTAACGAATAATGTCACTGTGGTTTATTATTTTGCCGATAATGTGGTATTTTATTGGTGAGTAAAATTGTTATTTACTTTATATTATTTTTTGTTATCGATATTGGTATTTCAATATACCAATACAATTGTGATTTTTTTATTTACAATTATTCACTGCATTGCTTATTATTTACGTATTAAATATTAAAGAGTGCTTATGTATAACGAAGATGGTGGTAATATTTCCAATTTTTTATCTTTTTTTTTTAATTCTTACTGACACTACAGGCTTATGGTCTGTACGTTTTGTTATTTTTACATTTCTTTTAAAACATTTTTTCTGTAGATATTACCTAAAAACTAGACTTATGTTATTACATACATATATTTCTATATTTATACAATATCTGCTTGAGACAGTCACGTTATTCATTTAAGTTGCCACTTATTAACTTAACCTAACACTATAATCTAAATCTACATACATAAAAATAAACATTAGATAAATTTATATTTTATAATTAAATAAATTAACCTCATTGATTATTTATCTATTATTATTTTTTATCTTTATTTCTATTGTAAGTACCCTATAGGTTTTGAAAACGCGGTGAATTTCATTCAAAATGCAGCAAAATCGGTATTTTGTATTAATTTCCGCATCTTAATAAACTTGTAGATATATGTAACCACTTCAGTAGAAATCATAAACATACATTTTCCATATAATCAGGTGTTACAAAATTTTGTAATTTCAGGGTTCAATGCAAGACCACAACTACCATTCCCACATTTGACAGACTTCCAACTAACGGACATCGAGAAACCGGTTCATGTATTCGAAGGCATTGATTACGATAAGTTGCCCGAAAACTTGCAGGAGGACTACAGTAGCTGTTACGACGATCGAAACAGATGTCTACGAGTACAGTTAGAATATTTTTTTATGGATGAGTAACTGAAGTAGTCGGAATAAATTTTGATCTAAATTGAAATATGGCTGAAAAATCACAAAATCAACACTAATGTTAATTTTGAAATTTTATGTTAGAGTTGAGCCACAATCATCATCATCGTTTACAGTCATTACAGCTCAACAGTTTATGTCAATACTCATATTTAATATATTAATTAACTTAATTGATTTCTATTTATAGCTCTTCTCTTATATAAAATAAAATTGATGCAATACCAAGCCAATTTGGGTGTTCAGCTTATACTTTAAGACTGATTTCCGATATTAATCAGAGAGAAAGAAAACTAAACAATTTAACATTAAGCTAATCCAAATTTCATTATAAGTATTTATCACTTGTCCCCAAGCTTCGAGAATAATGTAGTTTTGCCAAGTAAAGAACGTTCGCTTGAACTCTTATTCCTTCAAATAACTTTCTTAAGTGACGAACTTTAGCCTTCCGTATATTGTTTTCAGACTATCCCCTTTCAAGAAATCCGATTGTGCAATAAAAAGTCTGATATCAAATAAAACATAGCACTGAATTGAAATGCTTTAAGGGACGATAAAAATCTTTATTAGAACCGTATTTTTATTGTTGATATATAACGTTGTTTATTTAAAACGTATCGTAACGTATTTGAAGATCGTTGTATATTACCAGAGGCACGTCATTTTAGCAAAGCTAAAGTTTCGGTTGCTTGATCAAATTAATTAAAATTATTCACGCTGTATCCCACACACTGCAGGCAGAGATAATCTAGTGTTAAGGCATTTCGTTCCCCACTTTCCGCCAAGTTCTGGAGGCATTTCGTGTTGAGTAGCGGAACTCAACGCCGAGTTTTTGTCTTGATAACAGAGCAAAGAAATGAAAATATAAATGTAGATAAGTATTTTATTTCTTCGAGTGGATCGAACCTACAACAAGTCGATTTTACAGTCACACTTTGTGCCCCTGCGCCATGATTGCCTATTACTATCAAAAAGCAGATTTAGAAGATAGTAGTAAAGGTTACAAAATGGAGTAATTCTCTTCGTCATAATGATTAAAGGGAAAGCGGTTTGCTGAGACTCATTAAGCTTCAGGTAACCAAAAGCTAATTAAATTTTTGGTTATAATGCTCTAGAGTCTACATAATTAACAAAAATCATCCTGTAACACAGAGGATAGAATCATTTACTACCTCTTGGCTAGTGACAGTAGTTTCTATATTTTGTCTTATGATTAGAGTTTTCCCTTATTAGAACATTTTGAGCGGTGGAACTCAACCCCGATATAACACAATAAATAAGAATAAATGTCAATTTACAGAACTCATATGAATCCAGTTTGTGGCTACATTTTAGACATTAAAACATTTAAGAGCTACATCAGCATTTGTGAACTCAACCTTCAAAACTGTCTCACAATGACTAATAATTATATAAAAAATCATACAAAGTACGGCGAAAACTACTGGGATCGTAAGTTGTTATTTCGATTTCTTAAGTATTGAATCGTCTATTAATTGTGTTATATTAAATAACTTTTTCGCCTCCTATAAATTAATAATTAATAATTATTAACATCCAATGAAGAACTCTAATAGTTACCTACCTATTAGTGGTAGTAGAAGCAGTCGTTTTTTTGCTACTAATTCAGGCTATACTTAAAGTCAGACTATACAAAACTTTACTTAAAAGAAAATTTAAATTTTCTATGTTAGAAATAATCAAAGAACTTTCTTTACAGGCAAAATCTACTACTTAGGCGAAGGCTACACATGCGAATACTACGTAAGAAGCTTGAAAGAGATAATGGAAGCCGATAATACGACAATTGTGAATGCAACGAGCGTATAATCGTATAGGAAATGGTGATTGGTCGAATTTATAATAAAATGGCTTTGTAAATTCCCTTTTTTTTATTCTTCATAATGAAATATCGCGGCTCAAGTTTCATTGTGAAACTGCAAGGGAAGAAAAGTTAATCATATTTTTAGTTTTTAAAGTTGTAGTTTTTAACACGCTGTTATCAGCGTCACGCTGTATCCCGCAAATAGTAGGGTACGGAGAGGGAGCGGAGAGCAGTAACTAGTTAAACTTTTGAAGTTTGAATTTTAGAGACATTGTGTGTTGACACTCAACAAATTTTACAACATAAGTCTTGTTACCAAAACGATCGAGCTGTACGATATAAGTGAATCAGCCACTGTTCTTTTGACCCTTTGCGGTCCTTGTTTGTGCTTAACAGTACGTACATATAATATTAACAGTCATACTTAACAAACATTTTTTTAATATTTTTCTATAATTTGAATTCGAAGTTATATTGCTCTACATAAAATTAAAACCTTTAAAGCTTTATTCCCGTATATAAAAAGTTTCAACGTTTTATAAAAATCGTTCAAAACTTTCCAATTCAACCGTACTTGTTGCAACCCACTTTAGAATATATGTTCCAATTTTTAATACTCACGCTATCTACCATTGTGTAAATACTTTTTTAATATAATTCAATCCGGTAAATTTTTAAAGTATCTATATTGGTATATAATTGCAGCAATTTAATTAATATTATATTATTTTTTTGCTTATATATTTTTTAGTATATGTTATTTTAAAGTGGAAAGACCAGACCAGTGTAGCACACACAAGTGTATGTGTGCTGTGTATGGTGTGACTGCATACGCGATGGTGATGGATTCGATTCTCTCACGGGAAAATGAAATGTTTAATATTTTTATTTCTTGCTCTGCTAAAGAGACCAAATCACGGCGTTGACTTCCGTCACTCAACACACAATGCCTTGAAAATTCAATGGAAAGTAGGAAACGGACGAGTAACAATGGACATAGAGTATCTTAACACTAGATTTCCTAGTACCTTCTTTTTAAATCTTCTAAAAGCGGACTACATCGTGAAGCTAAAAAAATCTAAATTTGCAAAGTAAAGGATACTTACTTAAAATTGAAAGTTTTTTGAACAGTTCCATGTATTTTAATTGAGTGGTCAATGAACTTATTACAGTCGATCTAAAGTTATTATTTAGTTCTGACTCATACTAGCGTTAATATGTAATATCACGACATATTGTGGAGTTAGGACAGCATCTGACTTTACAGTTTCAATAAAATGACAACAGTTTCAACAAAACAACACGCCATAATCGAACCTACAACCATGGCGCTTACAGTCCTATATTGTGTTACTTTACCACAATGCCTTAAAATGAGAGTTTGATTAATTATTAATTAATTCCCTTCATTCCTTTTATCTTTCCGTTCATTCAAAGAAATAACAAAAAGATGATTAACACATAAATTTGGTATTTTATTCATAAATAGATCCATATTATACGAAGGGATAATTGAATGGAAACCGAAAATTACAATAATGAAATGCGCTTTAAATGTTCGAGGACAATTATAAGATAAAACAAGCGGAATTTCATATAAATAATAACCATTTATTAACTTGTAGCTGCAATTTCATGCCAAACTATAATATCCGCATTGCGACCATTACAATGTGAGTTATACGTTATATTATACTTATATGTTTTATCTATACTTATAATTACTAAAAAAATATAATAAATTTGATGAATGGATTGCTAGTATTTTTTTCTATATGTTTATATTGCATAAAGCATTATTTCTAAATATCCCCTTTAGTGTGCTTGTAATTAAGAGGACGAGGACAGAAGACCGATTGTGTTAAATGGCGGTAATGTGCTGCGTCTTTTCCGGTGGATTTCCAATAAAAGCATAAACGACACGGCGCTCGTGTTCATTACGTTCTAAGATATTATTGTAGAGGAAAGTTGTTATTAGAATTAGTAATAAATTATTCGAGGCCGGCCGTGGCGCAGTGGCACGAAGTGTGACTGTAAAACCGACTGGTTGTGGGTTCGATCCCCACTCGAGGAGATGAAATATTTATTTAAATTTATATTTCCATTTCTTCGCTCTGGTGTCAAGGCAAAGCGCGGCGTTGAATTCTGCCACTCAACACGCAAGGCCTTCAAAATCGGCAGAAAGTGGGGAACGGAGTGTCTTAACACTAGGTTCCCTCTGCCTACCCTGCTGTGTGCGGGATATAGCGTGAAGCTAATTTTTTTTTTTTTTATTAGTATGGATTCTGTGTCTGATTTATTGTACGTACATTACGAACGTACGTCTAATATATATATTACACTTCCGTTTATTATATATATTCGTACGTTTACTATATGTATATTACATGTACGAATACGTAAGGAAGGCACCGAGAGATAAATTTCGACAGAAACAATTTTAAACATATATGAATTATATTCATTTTGCCGCTTTAGCAACAAGAGAAATCGCGGCATTGAAAATTGAGCGCAAAATGGGAAACGGAGTGTCTTATCACTAACTCGGAACCTGCCTACCCTAATATGAGAATAATATTATGAATTTACTGCCAAATTCCCGTATGTCTTAGTCGGGTTATTAATCAATCTTTACATATAATCTATTAATATATTATTTATTCCTTCACTCACCAAGATTCGCGTCGATGAGCCGCGGACGTACAGATGGTTCTGAAAAACAATACTATCTTAATTTATATCGTAATTATGTCAAAAATATCAAAAGAAAACAGTTTTTGCACAATTTTTTGGTTGCGTGCGTTTATTGTTCTACATTTTAGTTCATATTTAAGAGTTAATATTACATTGAGTGTGATTTTTCCATTACCGGGTGACTGATACATAACGCACAGCAAAGAAATTGCAAGTTTAAGTCTTTGGCGAGTGTTGAGGACTCCTTAAAAAGAGAAGAAAAGTTAAACACATAATTTTTGCCACGCAAAAAGCGCTCCTCGCACGGCTTAACCTTCTTTACCTCCATGAATATTTATTTTATATAGTTATCTATATCCCGACCGACAAACATGATTTTTTTAATACTATGTAAAAAACTATAAGCACATGAAAATAAAACCGTTATTTTGAAATCACACACGGACATACATTTCAATTATATTTATGCATGTATAGATAATATCACCTGTCACATATGAGGGATTACGAACAATTAATCCATAGGCACAGATTCTTAATAAAACGATCACTTTCATTAAAGACTATAATGAATTTTCCATGTAACGTACAGCTTTGGGGATATTACGGGAAACGAGGAGTGCGAGATTGATGGGAGTGGGAGGAATTTGATTATTTTGTTGTCAATGTCTTTCCGAGTAATATAATGTAAAAAGGCAGTCTAATTGAGGGCGCCGTCGCCCGGTGGTACAAGGGTGTGATTGCAAGTAAGACGTTTGTATGTAGCTTCGATTCCCACTCGGGAATTTTCATTTTCTCGCTCTAGTAATGAAACAACGCGCTGCGCATTGACTTTGTCCACTCAACACGCAATGCTGCCCTATGGAATTCGGCGAATAGTAGAGAACGGAATACACTTCCGTTATATTTCCATATATTTAATGGAAACGGTGTGTAACACTAGGGTCCCAGATTCCTTCTGCCTGCCCTGCTTTATTAAGAATAAAGCGTGAAGCTAAAAAAAGGAGCTTTATCCCCGTTTACCAAAACAGCAGAAGTACTTTTTCAAGACATTGTATGTTGAGTGGCAAAACTTAAAAACCCCATGTGGCTATAGCGAGGTAATACAAAAATTTTTAACTATCTAGGCCCCGCTGGAGAAAGTGAATTATTTTCAAATCAAACCTACAACTAAGTAAGCAATTCGATTATTCGTATCCAAACAGTATCGACTAACTGCCCCAATTGGGTATGTAACAAACTGACATATATGTACCTATAAACCTTTTGACATTCCTACTATCTATTATTTGGAGTCGAGCCAAATAGCGGCTATGTTTTTGGCCAACCTCACTGTACACTGCGACAAAGCGTTTAAATACGAAAATGTATTACATCTCAGGTTAATTCTACCTTTTTAAAGATGCCAATAAAGATCGATTTGGTAATGTAAGTATGTAATAAAATCTAAGAAACTGAATTGGACCAACTTGTAATTATTGCATTTTTATGAAGTTTGTCAGTTATGTCAGTTAGTGATATTATTTTTTAAGTGTTATACCTACAAGAGAAGTGAAGTGATGTGACCCTATATGTAGGATAGGGTCTCTTTGGCTATCTTAAATTACGTGAAAGTACATATTTAATGTTAAGCAAAGTTAACATAATATATTTTTTAACCGAAGCGCAGCAGCAGGTTTCTTTTGAGAGTCTGCTGAATTCTGGATTCTGGCATTTCGTGTTGAATGACTCAACGCCACGCTTTGCCTCGAGGCCAGAGCGAAGGAATTGAAATATAAATTGAAGTAAATATTTCATCTCCTTGAGTGGGGATCGAACCCACAACCAGTCAGTTTTAGAGTCACACTTTGTGCCCCTGCGCCACGACTGGCCTCAAGTGGGGAACGGAGTGTCTTAACACTAGGTTCCCTCTGCCTACCCTGCTGTGTGCGGGATACAGCGTGAAGCAATTTTTTTTTGTTTTATAGTCTACTGTCATAATCATACTTGAAAAAAATCTTCTAATTTTTCATGAAAAATTATAGTAAAGCAAAAATTTTATTCACTCCACCATTTAAAACGTTTCTCATATAAATATCTGACCATATTCCATTCTCATATAAGACGAGTATTTTCATCTTCCAGAGGCCTAACGATTCGTAATAATTTAACGATCTTCATAATAACTGAAGTACTATTGTGTAGATCTCGCTAACGACGACACAGAAAATATTAAAATACACATTTTTTTTATGTGCATATACATATATCTATATATATGTGAATAAATTTTAATGTCGAGTTTTTCAGTTTGAATCCTGTGCAAGATTTTCTGAACACACAAACATATTATGTGCATACGCCAAAGAAATTTAGCGCACTTGCTTGGAAGCTTAATTAGATGAAATGCAAGTAAAGGGCCAATGCAAAGCATATACAAACATAAATGTTAAATTAGTCTTTTTTTTAAGTCGGTTATAAAGTAATTCAATTTAAAATACAGTTAGACAGAGTTTCATACTTCTTGCATAGCAGAGTACGTCAGATGAGATCGAAGCTAGTGTTAAGACACTCCGCTTTCCGAATCCGCCCAACTTTCAGGATATTGAGTAATGGAACTCAATGCCGTGATTTGTCTGTCAGAGCTGATAATTAAAACCATTTAATACGAGTACGTATTATATTTAATTATATTAAATTTCACCTGACTAGAAATCAACCCCACTACCATCTCGTCTAAAGCATAAGCATAAGCAGATAGCCTAAGATATCATCATGTTAAAGTAGAAAAATATTAATATTAGTTTAATAATGAGTTCTCAGGAAACTCCAAGAGTTGCAACCAAGAATATTCATCAGGCAACCGGTATTTAATATCCAGAGAGAGGACGCCGGGTGTTTTTTATTAGTTCAATTTAACTGAACTCGCTTTAATTGAAGTTTCTGTAATAATCTGAGATTAACTTTTGTAGATTAAACTTGGGTCTTTAGTGTAAAGTAATTTAAATAGACTACCTATAGTAGGTTTTTTACGGAAATGGTGGTTGTGAGTTTAATGTCTGCGTGGGGAAAATATATTTTATGTGGTTTTTTTTATGATATTAAGATAGGGTGAATTTTTGGGCAGGGTACAAAAAATATGTGGGTCTGGAATGCAGATAGGTATTCGTTAAAAAGAAAGCAATAATTTTTTTTTATTTCTTTTTTTTTTCGCCTATTCTATAAAAGAAAGAATACAAAAAAAAATACTTTTTTTTAGTTTCTCGTTTTGTCCCGAATACAGTGGAGGTAGATAGAACCAAGTGTACATACTCCGTTCTCCGTCTTCCATCTGAATTCGTAACATTGTGTGTTGAATTGCGAAACTAAACGCCGCGCTAAGGTTTCATACGGCTGATACTCTACCATAACGGAATATTTTATTAAAATTTTAACTATTTATAATTTTTTGAATAATTTTTACTATTTATATCCAACTCATTTTATTAGAAAAATGATTTATACTGAAGATGTTGAATCTTTAAAAGTTTGAAAGCGAAGTTTTATTAAATTGCCCTTTTATAAAGATCGGTCTGGAGCTTTGTTTCAAAAGTTCCGTTGGAGATGCTAATTTGCTTTCAATGTTGTTTTTTTTACTTTCCGTAAAAAAAATAGTCTTATTTAAAAATAAATGAGTACGTAAACTGAATGATAGATGATAGATAATCGCTTTAGTTTGCCAAGTTTACAAGTAATTTATTCTGCCTTCATTTTATGTCTATATTCTCTCAACCTATGCAATATTCTGTTTCTTATTATAAACATTCATTTAGTGGAAACAGCACAATGTATGACCGTCTCTCTCTCTCTTTCTTTCTCCATCTCCTTTTCTTCTAACAACAGTGAAATTCCTAGGAGATTTTTTAAAGCATTTTTTTAAGTGTTATCCTACATTTAAGAAAGAAAAATACTTATTAAGTACGTTCAACGTATGACTTAGTCCAAAGAGGCGCCGGTTCAAATCCCTTTAGGTGCAAATTTTTATACGCTTTCTTAATAAGTCGATTTTTTTTTGTTTTATAGTCTATGGTCTATGGTATGGTATGATTAACAAAAATTGTAAATACTTAAGAATAAGTACTTATCGTTTATTAAGGTAATAGAAAATACATAGCCCCAAGTATTTTATAGCAATTATTTGTTTTTCTTAGTACAAATGATGGTTAAAGAATATTCAATAATGGTTCTCGAATTGCATTCTATGAATCTTCAAACAATTGAAGCAACTCTGCTCATTAGATTGTACATTTTATTTAACATTTAAATGGTTTCTTGGTATTAAAACTAAATGAAGCCCACTATGCAATTATAATGGAAGCCAACGTGTTAAGGCGGCACAACGTCGGACTGAAATTGCTATATTAGTGAGTTCGATTCCCACTTAGGAGAGACACGTGAGGCTAGTTGTGGCGCTGTGGCACAAAGTGTGACTATAAAACCGACTGGTTGTGGATTCGATCCCCACTCGAAGAGATGAAATATTTATTTAAATTTATATATCCATTTCTTCGCTCTGGTGTCGAAGCAAAGCGTGGCGTTGAGTTGTACTTCTCAACATACAATGCCGCCAGAAATCGGCAGAAAGTGGGAAACGGAGTGTCTTAATACTAGGCTCCCTCTGCTTACCCTACTGTGTGCGGGATACAGCGTGAAGCCGATTTCTAATTAAAGTCCTATAAAAATCGGTTCACCTGTTCCGGAGATTACTCTGGAGAAACAGTCAGATATATATATACAAAAAATACTTTTTTGTATTGAATAAAAAGCTATAAGCATATATGAAATCACAGAAAGACGTATCAATTTTACTTATACAGATATATAGATTACATGCATTGCCATCAGTATACCGGAAGTACTAAGAACAATTTGTATTCCCCTGTCTTCTTTAAGTCGGCCTTGTTATTTGTTCACCATAAGAAACTTTGCGTGGAGTTTGTCTCATTAGCGCATAATCGGCTTTAGTCCCACATAACTTGTTAGTTCAGAAGATAGACTGATAGATTTAGGAAGTTCTGTTATATATATGTGTTTATGGTTGATTGTAAGTTTGAACTATAATATTAAAATTAAAAAAAAAATGAACGCCACACAGCAGGGTAGGCAGAGAGACTATAGAGCTAAGACACTCCATTCCTAACTTTCCATGGAATTCTGTAGGCATTGTCTCATATCTAAACGAAAGAATCCAGAAAGTTAGTATTAATAATATAAAATCATCTGGATCTCCTCTAAGGATGGGCGTTCCACAAGGATGTTCTGTTAATCATATAGCTGAGAGATGTTGAGTTGTAAGTTTGAACTACATATTAAAAGAAAAAAATGAACGCCACACGCATTGTAGGCAAGAACTATAGAGCTAAGACACTCCATTCCTAACTTTCCATGGAATTCTGTAGGCATTGCAGGTTGAGTGGCAAAACTCAACGCCAAAAGCTCCGCCGTTTAACATGCAACATCTCAAAAGTTGGACCCAATTTTGTGGCGAACACTAGGTAGTCCTTTTTGAAATAGCTATACAGGGGCAGCAATTTTGATTAGATTTAAATGTAAAAATAACAATAAGTTTATATATGTAACGCATTTTTTACTAAGAAAAATGCAAAATATCATTTAACCCCTCTTAAATTTCATCTAATTTGATATTTGGCCACAAAGTCTCAATTACTGAATTATAAAATGTCTAAATTGCAACGGAGTGTATTAACAATAGGTTCCCAGGTTCCGTTTGCCTACCCTGCTATATGCGATATAAAGCGTGAGGTTAAAAAAATCCAAATTCATTACTAATTTTGCCCTTAATGGTGTTTTGTATGCGAACTCTACTACTCCAGTACTTGTTTGTTGTTTCAAGACAAGTACGAACTCGTAACATTCTTGTCTCGGATTCTACAAAGGGAGGTACGTCAAGGAATTGTGAAGGTAAAGTTTTGAAGTTTCTTTAAAGTTCACAATTTATTGAGCTTTTCCTATATTTTAGTTGTATGGCATGAAAAACCTTGTTATGTGAGAGTATTTTAGTTTCAGAGAAAAGATAATTTAGTGTACTTACGTATATTCATCGTCAAGTTTCTCAATTCATCCCCAAGAAAAATATTGGGGATGCTAGCCAATAATTGCAGTGAACTGAACTCACACCGGAAGGTAGCGGTTATAATTTTCACCACCACGGAATAAACCCACAACCATCGCATTTACACTTAGATGCTTTCCCATTTATTATAAGAAACAAAAACATATAAAATACCTAAACTATTTTAAATAGTTTTCTATTAACTAAAATACCTATAGATCGACTATACATTTGGTAGAACAATTTGGCAAATGGATCATTTACTAGTAATTGCTTGATTAATGTCAAACATTGGCACGTCCGTCTTATTGAATTTAACATGATTGGCTATTATTAACCTGGCGGGAGTCTTGTGTACGTATATGGGATGTATTACGAACGGAGTTAATATGGCGACTGTTTCTAAGTAAAGTGTTGAATTAGTATCAATTTATCAATTAGGTTGTAATTTAGGAAACTAAAGGAAATTTCGATATATTTGATGATATTTTTTTTTGTATTTTGGCTTTAAGTTGTAACCCATATATAGTGAGGTGTACAAGAGATAGATAGATATATCGTTCCTCGTATTAACTTAACACGTCACCTTGTCATCCTAGAATGGGAAAATGAAAATAATTATATCTCCTGACTGGGGATTGAATCTACAACAATCACGTTTACACCCAGATACCGTGTCACTTATCCACGACGGGTCACTAGATTTTACATTTTTTTTAATATTGTGGTTCTGTACAAAAATTGTCTTAATATAAATTTAAGCCAAAAGAACGAAGGTGTTCTGAAAAATGAAGTGTCTTAGTAGCAACTGAATGTCTTTACACTAGATTTTCATGTATGAAATTAAAAAGTAAACTGTAAAACTAGTTAACTGTTACGTACATCAGGTCTGTTGTCATGTTAAGCTTTTCCTTTACAAGCACACCTTAAACCTATAAGAGAATAAGTAAATGAATATCCTCATAGAGTCCATTTTTTTAATTTAGAAGAAATAAATTTAAAATATAAACTGAATTATCTATATTAAAAAACCACGGGAAGTAACCTATAGGGAAGTAACCTATAGGTTGATTTTTTCTGCATTTCAGGGGACCGTAGGACTGAAAATTTTATATTAATTTCAGTTCGATACCAAGATGAGATATCGAGATAAATATTCTTGACAAATAGATAGACGGACCAAGCGATTCTCTATGGCTCAAACGAAGTATATATAACTAAAAATAAAGAAAAATCTTTTAGAAAGTATGATATTTTGATATCTATCATCTTCTATTAAAGCAGTCTTAATTGGTTCGAAGGATAATTGAGACGCTCCCGTCTCTCAATTAATATGTATTACAATTCCTATACTCGTAATTACACGTTACGTTGTAAGTTACCGTCGTGGCGCAGTACGTGACATCTATAAATACGAAACTTGTGGGTTCATTACCCACTCAAGGGAAAGTTATATTTTATTTAAGTTATATTATAATTCAGTTGGTAAAAGGCAAATTTAAAGGTAACATATATATCTTTCATAATTTATATTTCCATTTATTCGCTCTGGTGTCGAGAAAAATATATACAAAAAATTACTAATATCTGTCTATATAACGAATTGATCAGTTTTTTTATGTACAGAACCCTAAAAAAAATGTTCCCCCAAATTTAGTTCGAACTAATAACCACCATTAAATATCAAACACTTGCCAACCGAAAAACCAAGTCGAGTTACCCTAGATTTTATCGAGTGTGAAAATATATTGTTTTGTTTTGTTTCATTATTTCTCTTTGTATTCGATAGATGGTTATTAATCTTGCACCATTGTTGCAGGAAATGTACGAATATATTGGTTTTTTACTTTCTTTTACTCGTGATATGAAAATATTTTTTATTTATTGCATCTCTAGTATAATATATATGCAATATATAATATATTATATGAAATATATAATGACTGAAAACCTGGCTGTGGAACCCTTTGATTCCAATTCACGAGAAAAAGTTTCAAGCAATTTCCATATCCTCGTTCTACTCTGGTAATAAGATAAAGGGTGGCATTCAGTTACAAGAACCAACAGCCAATATCTCAAAATTGTGCGATACGGAGAACGGAGTGTCTAGATTCTCCCTACTTACCCTGCTAATTATACGGAACTAAACGTGAACTTTAAAAAAATAAAGTTATATCGTACATATATCAGTATTAAAACCAGAAAAAATATCCTTCATACAAATGGCGGCATACGATTGTACTGTTGCCATTGTGGCTCTTTACAAAGAAAATTACTAAAAACTAAATGTATACCTTATTTTTATGACCATAAAGTCGATTATTTAATATGTAATTAATCACTGTAGCTCTTATTATGTTACAATTGCGTATATGTATTTATGATGCAGTTTTAAGTATAGTTAGTTTTTTAGCAATGTTTGTTTTTAACCTAGATTTTTTTTTAATTTGACTGACGGATGTCAGAAAAGTTATAGACAAAGTGGTTACGTTATTCTTCATTTAGTTTAAATAATAATTTAATTTAATATTTTTGATACTAGTCATTGCGCAGGCACACAGTCGTGCGACTGCTAACGCGACGGTTATGAGTTCGCTTCCCACTCGAGTAAATGATATATTTAATATTATAATTTTTTCGCTCTGAGTACTAGGTTCCCAAGTTTCCACAGCCTACCTTGCTATGTGCGGGAAACGTAAGATAGAATAATGCAAATAGGAACAATTATATTAAGACTGTCCTTCAAGAGAAGCGGGTTCAATTCCCGTTACGTTCAATAGCAAAGCAATTAATAAACGTTTACTATAAATATGGCTTAAAAAATAAAAAAAAATACATACACAATTTACAATAGTGTCCAGTCGATTTGAAACTCCTACAAACATTACAGGTACATAACGAGAACGTAGTAAAAAATCCCTCCGTTTTTCCAGCTTTCCCTCATTACTCCAGTATTCCAATATTATTTGTAAAAATGTAAACGGTTTAAAATGAGAATAAAAAAAAATAAAACGTTCAGTACAAATGATGCTTCAAAGTTGAAAAGTAAATCTGTAAAAATAGGTCAGACTGCGCGCCTGTACGTGATTCATTTGAAGCCTGTTTTCACTACCGTAACGTAGTTACAGCTGTAGTATCTTGTATTGTCACTAGTCACCGCCCGCAACTTTATATTTGTGTTTTGTGAACTGAAACCGTGTGTTTTGATAATAGTTTCTTGGTTTCTCTCTGCATATTATGAGAAAAAGTGTTGCTACAATAATCACATATGGAGAATTTTTATGACGATATTTTCACAAAGATTCTCTATTATTTACATGAATTATTTGTAAAAGTATACTTTATGCGATAAAACTTGTATTAGGGCTTTCAATCCCGCAGCTTGTATTCTAGGGATTTACAATCAAATTTTAGATTCGATTATAACTTTAGGGTCAGAAGATCATTCTCATCAAACATCATACAAAATATTTAATTCTAAAAGCGATCGTGTTCAGGGAAGATCGTGTGCATGCTTCTGTCCAGCCCCGCAAATCCTGCGGATCCCGCAACTGAAAAATTATGTGGGATCCCACAATACTGAGATCTCGGTATACGGAGATTGGAAGCTCTATCTTGTATGGCAGAGTAGGCAGCTCAGTTTCTAGAGAATGTGTGTTGTTGTTGTTGAGAAGTGGCGCACTTAAACACCGTTTTCTGCCAATGCATTTTCGTTGCGCCAAAAGTAAGCTAATGGTAAAAGAAGCCTAGTTACAAATTATATAAAAAATATAATTCCACGTATCAATTGGATAAATGTAATGTAATATTCGAAGTAGCATTTATTAGGTTTCATACTAACTTATATTAGACTATAAATTGGTATATGTAATAATATGATAAAAGTTAATCTAATAATTAAATGAGAGTTGATTGAATTAAACAAGAACTGATGGTTGAAAAGTTCCCATTAAGACATATCCATTCTATACTTCCCGCCAAATTCTGAAGGCATTGGATATTGAACTGCACGTAACTCAACGTCGCGCTGTGCGTCGTTACTGGAACGAGGAAATGAAAATATTAAATATGTCATTTCTGCGAGTGGGAATCAAAGTTCTGCAAAAACCTTCTCAGTAATCGCCAGTACGCCTTTTGGTGTAAGTAGTCCACTGTATACTAGAGAATGTCACAAATATCTAGAGTGGGACCATCGATTTCGTTAAGCGACTATCTTGAACTTCTTGGCCTTACTTTCTCATCGACTCTTAATTTTGGGTCTTATATTGAGCTTAATTGACTGCTAAGAAACTTGGCACGCTCTCAAAGGTGAGACACTTTGCACTTTACACTTCAACATCTTCTCACACTCTATAAAGCATAAGTAAGACCGTCTATGGGGTACTGCTCTTACTGGGGTATAGCTCTGCCAAGTACCAATCAAAAGTGTTTGCAGTCGCTTAAAAGACGAGCCAAAAGATTAATCAAGGGAAGGCCCTCGTTAATACTCAGCTCCAGAGCCTAGTAACTGGCGTATGGTAGGGTAGAGCGAGCCCTGAAATTGCACAACCTAATTCCCTCTAATCCTTTTTATCATAGAATCCCTACGAATACCGCTTCACGCCATCCATACATGGTTGAAATTCCTAACGTACTAACGAAACGCTTTGACACGGTTTTTTCATTCACACTGCGAGAGAATGTTACATTGTAACATTCAGTTGTGTCTGTATTTCCTATGATATATAATGTAGAGGTCTTAAAAACAAAGAATAAGTATTTATTAGGCAAGCCTGCATCATCGTAGACCACATCAATACTCATCAGGCTTAATGCGTTCAAATGCAATTTCAGCATAATACCTTGTCGCCGAACCTAGAACTTGTCGCGTTCACTGTCACATGCCCCTATGCCAGGACTGGCCTTTAAAGAAATGAAAATTATTAATTCGCCGGAATCTCCTCATTTATAGTCAATCATGCCGCTGTCAAGGGCGACAAAATATGGAGTTAAGTTCCTTAACTCAAGACAATGTCTTGAAAGTTAAGCATACCCAATATATTCCACTCGAAAAAACCATGAAGCTTCTTTATTAAAATACATATAATATTTTCTCCTTTAAACACCTGATATTAAAATATATACATCCAGTTCACTTAAAATGCCTAACAAGCATATAACCTAGTATGAAATGATCCTTATTCCACAGCTTGCCCCAGATATGCTATACGCTTTATTGAAGCTCGGTATTTATATTTCACATCAGTATACTTGAATGCGGTTTCTATAGCATTATAATATGAGGTGAATAGAAATTTACATAGTTGTATTGAGGTAGTTTTGGATTCAAATAACATGCCAATTAGACTTAGTTTGTGACTACTATTGAGAATAATTATAGTCTTATATGCCTTAATACTAGGTTCCTTCTGCCTACCCTGCTGTGTGCAGGATACAGCGTAAAGCTGATTTAATTTGATTTTTTTTCAGAAATAATTGCTCGCTATATGCGGGATACAGCGGGAAGCTGAAACAGATGTATGCTCCATCAAAACTAGCATTTTAACTACAATGCTACACTGAACTACACGAAACTAAGTAATTAAATTTGCTTGATATGTTTATTGTGTACGAGACTATCACAAATATCGGAATAATATTGACAAAGATTGGATTGCTTGTCAGTTTTGTGTACGCACTACACATGTGTAAATCAAATCTAAATTTACGTAGTTCCACAGTAAATAATTCACTTATTAATTTAGAAAAACATAACTCTATTTATGTTTAAGGAGCGGCGTTAAGTTCCGCCACTCAACACTCAAAGCCTCCAGACTATGGCGGAAAGTGGGGAACAGTCGTCTTAATGGAAACGGAGTATTTTGACGCTAGTTTCCTGGATTGCCTCTGCCTACTCTGCTGCAAATATCATGCCCACCTTCTAAATAATGTGGAACTCCACTACTCTGTGATTCTATAGAAACTTCCACGCACTGCACAATTTTGAAATGGCCGTGTTTCCGAGTCGGTACGACATGGTTACCTTAAAAAAGCACATCTATCTCCAGCTACGGAGTACACTCGCTTGCCTTGTTTTTTTCCATAGAAAACTAGCGTTATTTTAGAAGCGATTGTGTCGAATTGCTTAGTATCTATTTCAGTGGTCGTGAGTTCCATGACATTTGATAACCAATATTTTTTTATATTTTTAAACATTTTTAGAGTGTTAATCCACACTTAGGAAAATATAAATACTTATTTAGAAAACGTATAAAAATTTGAACGTAGCGGGACTCGAACCCGCGCCTCCTGGAAACCGACCAGGTCGGGACTCGAACCCGCGCCTCCTGGAAACTGACCAGGTCGGTTTCCAGGAGGCGCGGGTTCGAGTCCCGCTACGTTCAAAATTTTTATACCTTTTCTAAATAAGTAATATTTTTTTATATTTTTGCAACATGTAATATCTTAAAATCAACTGGAAAACGAATTTATCCTAATTACTTTGACCTATGTTTAAAGACAAAGGCACGAGCGAGGAAAACAACAAAACAAGCAAAAAAGATATTTATACAGAATAAATGTCGTAAATATTATAAAGTGGTTTTATTTGCCATTTTTGTATTAAATCGGATTCTTATTATTGTTACATTTTATTTCATCTATCACTGTACCAATTTGTCGATCCCGCAATTTTGCCGTAAGCTAGGAGAGATTTCTTTAAGAAATAAATCTATAATGTTTTAAAGTAATAATTACATATTTATCATTTCGTTTTCCTTATAAACGTATTATGTGCATTAAAAAGTTGTAAGAAGTGATGAAAACAAGGGTTACTTTTTGTATGTCCTATTCTGTATTCCTATACAGTTTTTTGGCAGTAATGTTTTTTAAATTATTTTCAGGTAATATCATCAAATAATTGCATGATATTCAATCTTGATAATTATCAACACATAAAATAAAAATGTAACTGATCATTATGTCTATATAGAATTTATATGAAAAAAAAACTATCACTGCAGAGCAAATATCAACGTAAGAATTCAAAATATTAATTTTAAAATGTTTTTTTGTTTGTATGTGTGTTTTTGCACATCAATCACAGAAACACCTACGGTAACCACACTTTGATTACCGTAGCTGTTTCTGTTTCAGTTTTTTGGTTATTTAAATGCATTTTAAATTTATTATGCTTTGGCAAACTTCCTTTAATATGTATTTCAAACTGTATCTGATCTGACTGTATGTATGATCACCCTCATCTCGTATTCGATATTTGTCGCATTTTGTATCAAAAGTATAGGATATTTCCCGTACAAATATAAAATTTAGTAAGAAGTTAAAACATACCTTAACGTACGTATAAAGTAAATTAATAAAAAAATTTTTAAAATTCAAAAATTGATAATTTTATTATATTTATGTTACAGAAAAAAAAATATTACAATTTTATATCTTCTTTTAACAAATTTCATATAAAACGTCAACTTTAATAAGTTATATTTATTTTGAATCTACTTTTATAAGACTAGTACGAAATTCTCGGTACACAAATACAACTCAAACTTAATAATCTGTGACGGGCTTGATATTTTGGCTTTGCGTAGAGACGTATCCTCGCTGTTCTCTATCGTATTTATCATGGCGAGTGTTCTGAAGAACTGTTTGACCTGTTACATGCCGCCGAATTTTCTAACCGCACAGTACGCTATAAGCTAAAATATCATCCACACGACCTGGATTCATGACAATCCACTATTATGCGGTTTTATAGGAACTTCCTTCCACGCGCTACGGAACTGAGGAATGGCCCACCCGCGGCAGTGTTTCTAGGTCGATATAGGTCGATATGACATGGGTACCTTCAAAAAGCGCGTCTATCTCCACGGGTTGCGGGCGGCGGTAATCACTTACCATCAGGTGACCCGAATGCTCGTTTGCCTTGTCCTTTTCCACAAAAAAAAAGCTTCAAACTATATCCCGCACACAGCAGGGTAGGCAGTATTGGAGACATTGTGTGTTGAGTGGCGGAACACAAAGCCGCGCTTTGCGTTCGCATAAACTCCAAATATTTTTCCTCGAGTAGGGATCAAACTCACAACCAGTCGCCACAACTGGCCTCATAGATTATATAAAAATGCCTAAAACCAACCTTTCTACGTTCACTCTGTATTAACTACACATTTCCCAATTGTATAAATAGCTAATAATATATGTAACTAATTTAACAACTGTACAGGAGTTAATAAGCAATCATTACGTTTATTTTACAATACAAAGAATATTATGAATTCTGATCGAAATCAATAACTTAACATTTAAGGCTATTTCTAAAGGACTTAAATTAAATTATTCACTGACAGTGAAAATCTTGTATTTTAATCGGGGAAATTGTTATATAACTATGAAATGTAAGAAGACTAAATGCGGCGTTGAGTTTCGCCACTCATGACGCAATGTTTCGAAATTTGGGTGAAAGTAGGGAAAGGACCTAGTTTTCATTTCCTGCCTTGCTATATGCGGAATACTGCATGAAGCTTTTCAAAAACCTATAATTAGCCATTATAATAGCATAATATAATTATGCACAAATCCATTACCGTTATATTCTAATATTTCATGGAAATGAACAATTGCTAAAATTGCTTTATAATGTTTAGTAAATATAGGGATTTCCAACTTATTTATTATTTTAATGTTTATTATTTATAAATTTTATGTGTATAATCGTGTATAGCGGCCAACGAGAGTAGTGACTGACGTGGCGCAGTGGCTATCGGCTCGATTTCACGATGACTTGAAAATTGGAAGGTGTGTGGGAAAGACAGAATATCTTAACATTAGGTTCCCTCCGTTATATATATTATACAGCATGTGACAAAAAACATCACCGTTAATATCCTGTTACCATAACAAGAATAATTCCTTCTTTAGAGTCGATATCGAACCGACAACCATCGAGTAATATATTATAATATATTCATGTAGAAACATAATTTTACACCGACAAATCACACAACTGTAAGACACTCAAAGACCCACCGAAATTGGATGAAAGTAGCACAGAGTACCTACCGGCAGACTCTTGCATTGATCAAACAAAATTACGCCACCTGTCACATGCAGATGATCGAGAAGTATCGTAAACCAGTCTTATTAAGTAACTACTTCCGTTTTATGGATCGGGCTTCCGTTATATAGATATAGATATGTAACGAAAAAGTTATTAATATACGTGAATATGAAGTAATTGATATTTTATCTCGATTCAAGTATGTATTACTATAAATTATTCAGTTTCACGTTTTATTTTACACAGCAGCAGGGTTCGTACTCAGTGGGAGATGGTGTCAAGACACTCCGTTCCCAATTCTCAAAATATGCCGTTTTAATAACTGTATACGATAATTGCAGATTCTAATTCTGCTGAAGTCGAATATTTATGAACATATGCATTTAAGAGTTCTTTATAGACAATTTATCTGCATACGTATTTGAAAACGGCGGTAATTGTAGAACGGAGTGTCTTAGCACTAGGTCCTCTCTGCCTATCCTGCTATATGTAAGATACAGCGCAGAGCTATTTATTATTAACATTTTACGTCTCTGTATTTATTCGCCCTGTAAAATAACTTGATTTGAACTGACGTGGGTACGGGATCGAGTCCTGTCGATGTGATATTAGATTTAAGAAAGTTATGTCGGCCATTTGATGTCAAACGAATTGATAGAGGTTATAAGCAAAAGTATACTATTAACGTAGGTAACAGTTTAACAATCTATAGTTTACTATATAGCTCTCTATATTTATTTTTTTCTCTCTCTCTCTCTAATTTCTCTCTTTTTTTCCGTACAATCTTTTTCTTGTGTTCTTCATGCAATGTGACATTGGTGATGTGATTGGTGTTCAACTGGCACGCTATGGATCGAAACCATAAACGAATAACTGAACTAAATTGAATTATTATTAAAACTGAAGTGTATTTCGTTGAACAAATGTTTCTGTGTTGTAAAGTCCATTTATTTTTATAAGCCCGAACCGTTTGATTTCCACTCGGAGGAATGGATTATACTTACATTTTCAAAAGGTAGACAATAAGAACCCTAAAATTCATAATATTATTTTAAGAATTTAAACGTACAGCTGTAGGAAGAAATAAGTTTTATATTCAAAAATAAAGAAGATTAAATTTTGAATTCAAATTTTAATCAAATTAATATGCACTTTGTGTGAATGATATACAAATCTTAGTTTTAGCATTCATTCAAAGTTACATAACCCAATTGTTCTAGAGATATTCTATTAGCCAATGTCTATACATAAAGTGAGAGCTCCGCTCTGTGTTTAACTTCTCTGTCCAAATTTTACTTCGAAATCTAGAAATGGTATACCTATTTACCTAACCTATATTATTACTTAATTTAAGGCCATTGTGGAGAAGTGACTGCCGTGATACTAACGAAGACTGTAGGTTTGACTCCAAGTGATAAGACACTCCGTTCACTTTTTTCCGCCCAACTTTTGAGAGAGTGTTTGTTGGCTGGCTTAACTTAACGCCGCGCTTTATCTACCAGTGTGGTGAAATGAAAATAATTAAAATATACTTATTAACCTTAACCTTTCAATCAAACGCTGTCCCAAAGTACCGAAACGGTATCGTATCGTTTTAATATGAAATCGTTTAATAATTTTACGCAGGCGAAGCAGCGTTTGGGCAGCCCGTATATAATACGAGTATAAGAGGAACGAGACATAACGTTACTTATTAAGCAAGTATTCATCAAATAGAAAGCTAATATAGTGGCTATAATGTACATACATACATACGTGCATATAATAATAACTTAACTTAATTTAACTTAACTTCACGCTTTATCCCTAGCGGGGTAGTCAGAGAGAACGGAGTGCCAAACGCTACGGTACGGCATACAATAATTATGTGCTTATATATAAAAAAATATATTAAAATTATAATTGTATCATCATTTGCGTAATTATATCGTTGCCTACTTACTTACTTTACTCTACTCTACTTCTTTACTTTAGTATTTTAAGCCGAAGTGTTTGTTTGATTGAACGCTCTTATCTCAGGAACTACTGGTTATTATCGATTTTTTTTGTCCTAGTAAAGCCAGTAAGTAGTTCACGTTTTATCCCACCTCCACTTTCAGTTCGAATTCGAGAAATTGGACTTGAGCGTCGTAACTCAACGCCGCGCTCTGTCATGCCAGAGTGGGACAAAGTCAATTGTCATTCCGTATGTAGATACTGTTCAAGTGGAATTTAAACCCACAACTCAGATATTAATGGTCAAATGAAACTTAACACCTCGTAACTCAAGGTAACGACCGCAGTGTAATACATACATACATACAACATATATAATATGTTCATACATACCAAGTCAATTTATGTATGTTAGTTTGTTACGTTGTATATACTTTAGTACGTTTACTACAACGAGAAATATATATCTATATATATTTAATGTATTAATTTGCTCTGATAACGTGGCAAAGCGCGGCGCTGAGTCCCGCTGAAAAATGTGGAACAAAAGTGTTTTAATGGGAACGGAATGTTTTAACACACGGTCCCCAGGTTCCCTCTTCCCACCTGTTATGTGCGGGATACAGTGTAAAGCTAAAAAAAAATCAGTAAAAAAAAATATTTTAAAGAAATTTAGTAAAAGTGGAATATTTTATCAACTAAACTGCGACGGTGTCCAACATAATATATTTAGAGTTACATTGTTCTCGAAGCACTTGTCATTCACCATGGCTGTCAATCTGTAGACGACGGTGGCGGCATATAATAGATAATTCTGAATATAATGACTATGGAATAGGTATACCATGATTTTTGGTCAAAATTAGTAAATTTTAACGTAAACTACACATATAACACTGTGTGTGCGCAGGGGCACAAGTGTGTTAGTGTAAACATGACGGTTGGTGGGTTGATTACCACTCGAGAAAATCAAATATTACTCACTCTGGTCACGAGGCAAAGCAGGGAGTTGAGTTCCGTCTCTCAACAAACAATGTTTCAAAAATTCGGCGAAAATTAGGAAACGGAACTGTTTTAATGGGAACTGAGCATTATAACCTAAAAACAAAAAAAAATATATAAAAACATGATGCAGTATTATAGTAGTACTGCATATATACTGTATAGTATGCAGTATAAAATTAATGAAATACCGTCTTAGCAAAAATTGTTCTTACTGTGCGGCAATTTCCGTAAACAAATTAAAATTAATGGAAATTAAGGCCGTTGTGGCGCAGTGAGTGCGTATGACTGTTAATGCGGTTGTGGATTCGTTTAGTGACTAATTTTAATTTCACCGTAAAACGCCGTAAAACGCGGCGTATAATCCCGCCACTCTACATCGGCACTACAGAGTTTTAGTGAATATATAGTGATATATACATACTGAAGCATACAAGGTGAATATATAGCGGCACTAGAGAATATATAGTGATAAGTATGAGCTCGAAAAGAGCTCATATTTATCGCTAATATCAGGTATGAACTGCGCCACTATATTTTCATTTATTTTTGTACTCATATAACAAGAATACTTTATGTATACAATTTTGAAATCGTTTTTAATCTTTTTATATTTTTATTTTATGAGTGGAACATTTTATATACACAGAATTTTAATAAAAATAAAATAAAAACATTTTAATTTAACATTTTTAGTAAGTAAACATGTTAAAATATTTTTTTGGCATCGAGTAATGCAGTAACATTTATATATTTATAGTTACTTATTTAGAAAACGTATAAAAATATGAACGTAGCGGGACTCGAACCTGCGCCTACTGGAAACCGACCAGGCGCTCTGACCACTGAGTCATACGTTCTCGCCAAGCTAACGTATTGTTTTTAATCTCTGTATATAATAAAACAGTAAAAATATTTTGTCTGTACATTTAGTAATTTGGACTGAAATGGATAGAAGGGCACTTAAAAAGAATAGAAAGCAAATATATTTTTTTGGAATTTCTTGTCTCTGTCTATCTGTCTTCTTCGATATCTTTGGTCACATTTTTCTCTGAAAGTACTGAACCGATTTACTTGAAAATTTCCCCAACTCCACCAATCGGTCCATTAAAAAAAGTTATCGTCTATTGAATGAACTCAAGGCATTAGTTTGCCTGCGAATGTTATATAGCAATCGCGCTGATATGATTCTTGGCCAAAGAATGACATTCGAAACGTCTTGGTTATATGACTGTTGATAAAATATATATTTTTGAAGCACTATTACACAATATTTTATACAATAAAGTAAACAAAATTGAATTGTTATTGGAAATTACCTTCATAAGTCATAACAGTTCAGTTTAAGTCGTAATTAATTCAACACAGAGATAAAGAACGATTTGATCTTCAATGAAAAGTCAAGTACATACAAAGATTTTTTGGTTCGTTCGTTCGTTTGAAATAAATCTATATAAAAACATCTGTAGTGTACACGACACTGTAATAACTACATATTTACCAATTGTACATTTATCTAATAATATATGTAACTAATTTAAAAACTGTACAGGAGTTAATATGTAATTATTACAGTTATTTTACAAAGAATATTATGAATTCTTACCCAAAATCAATAATTTAACACTTAAGGCTGTTTCTGAAGCAGTAAATTTAATTATTCACTGGCATCAGCACTTTCAAAAGAGTTTTAAAACTATGATGAGACTTACATAACATAGATAAAAATAATGTAATATTACAAAAATATATACGTATAATAAATAATTAGCTATATGTGTATTTTATAAATATCAAATATTAACATTGTTCGTATTTTTTTATTCAAAACAATCAAAAATTCTTATAGAAATTACGATTATATAGTAAAAAAATTACATTAGAAGTCATTATAGTTGTCAATCAATTCTGTTTATTAAATCAATAATCATGTAGTTTTAGCGGGCGAAGCCGCGAGCGGGCTGCTAGTATAACAATAAAACTAATACTACAATTTATGTATGAGACTCGAACTTGTAACTTCCTGCTACATCAATTTAATTCTCATCATATAAATCCACAAGGTGAATTTTAATATGAGTCAATGATAGAATTACCCACTAATGGTTGTCAGTACGATTTACAATGGACGGCTGGATAATTGTCGCGGCTATGAATGCTACTGTATGAAATAAGCAAAATAGATATATTTCATAGTTTCACGCTGTATCGCGCACCTGGGAACCTCGGAACCTTGTGTTAAAACTCTCCACTCACATTAAGACATTTCCATTCCCCCACTTCCTGCTGAATTCCTGAGACGGAGAATTCTGGAGTGATGAAACTTAACGCCACGTTTTGCCTCGTAACCAGAGCGAGAAAATTAAAATATTCTATTTTTAGTTTCGTTGAACGGAAGTCGAACCCAGAACTGTCGTGATTACAGTCGCACGTGCCTCATCTCCTGCGCCACGACAGCCTTATTCAGACATTGTAGCGGCATAATTGCAAGTGACGGTGATAAATGCGTGTTATAATACTATTAAGAGTACACTTCTTTCATTATATTCTTAATTGAATAACAAATGTAAGCTAATTAACAATTGCGTCAATTAATGATTGGCGCCAATGTAAAATAGTTGAGTAGTGTCCACCAGCACTCGATGACTGTGAATTCGATTTCTCTTTGTGAGAATAAGTTTTTTCAGCTTCACGCTTTACCCCGCATATTGCTGCATATATTACTACGCGATATCGCGATAGTTGTGGGTTCCATTCACGCTTGTTCAATTTAATATTTATATATTTAATATTCTCGTTTCCTTGCTCTGGTAAGTGTGTGGCAAAACACGGCGTTAAGTTCCGTCACTCAATACGCAATGAAGATTTCGGTGGAAAGTGGATATTTTCTTAACATTGGGTTTCCAGGTTTCCGCTGTATGTGGAATAGAACGTGAAGATTATAGCAAATTAGCCATGGAGAGCAACAAATTAGGTCACTCCTTATTCTCTTTGGGAATCGAACGCACAATAATAATAACATATACAATCGGACACTGCGCCACGGTGACATGAAAGATATATTGTTTTTAATTGTAACAATTGTAAAATACAGATTGCTATTTTATAAATTATTATAGTTTTTTAGTTTGGATACAAAAAAAACATCCTTCATGCAACATCGACCTCGAGTTTTTGTAACGTTCTGTTTTTATTTTTAACGTACAAATATTAATACTGGTAAATAAATGTATGTTGAAAAATATTTTTTGAATGTATTGCCTGAGGCAAGGCTCAGTGGCACAGCGTCTGTCTTTATTTGTAACGTTTGTGGATTCGATTCTTGCTTAAGAGGTTAACCTACTTATATTCCTTCGCTCTGGTAATAAGATAAAGCGCGGCGTTGAGTCTCGAAAAATGGGGCGGAAAATTGCTAGCATTTAATTAAGCAGTAGGTACTACAAAAAGTTATGTGACCAATCACTAAGTATTTACAAAATTAAAAAATAAAATCTTTTTATATAAGAGGTCTCTTCACCCTTCTCCCTACTCTCTTTAAATTTACTTTTACTTCCTAAGGACAACCCCAAGTAATACAATCATAGAAACCAATCAAATTATTGGCCCTCAACTTTCCCTACTTTGGTTAAATGGAATGAATCCCTTTGTACGTGTTTCTTAGATATCGGGTACAATTCGTATTAAAAAATATCGAGTTGCTTGTAGGGTAGTTGCTCAGCGAAAATGGGCGTTATTTTTTTATTAAAAGATTATGGTTAAATGTTTTAGTTCTTATGTCAAAATCGAGCATATAGCGTTTACAATAAGACTCTGTGCCTCTGCGTCACGACGGCCTCATACCTTCATAATCCATACATATATTTTTATTCAGCTTCACGTTGTTTTCCGCATAGTGTAGAGTAAGCAGGTTGGCAGTTAGGCTATGAACTCCATTTCTCACTTTCTGCCGAATTATCGAGATTTTGCCTATTGAGTGGTGGAACTTAACGCCACACTTTTCCTTGCTGCAAATGAAAATATTCAATATTTCATTCTGGCAAAAGAGAATGGAACTCACAAAAAATGAAGTCACACGTTTGAAGTATCAATCAGTGCACCACGACAGCCTCTATATATATATATATAACAATTCATATAAATATTTTATTTTATAAAACATCAAGAAACTCAAGTGGAAGCTAGTGATGTAACATTTAATTTAGTAGTAAATGTAGGTACTCAATTATTACACTATTTTTAATAGTGTTTAAAAAAACTTGATTACTTCGAGCTCCTTCAATTTATGTAGTACATAAAATGATAATATATCTTTAATTAGAAGAAGTAGTACTTAAGTATTAAATGCTGTGTGATTCAAAGATTTTATTTACATTAAAAATAGCAGTGAATACCTAGTGCCAAGACATTCTGTTCTCCACCTTCATCCGAATTTGTGACATTTCGTGATACTGCGTATTAAGAGACGGAGCTCAAACTCTTTGCCTTTACAAAGAGGTCAGTAAATGAATAATAATTATTGATTTTTAGACGTTTGAGGCCTTCTAGATGTGGGAGATGAGGGGGAAAAGCATACGACTGTAAGCGTGACTATTGTGGGTTCGATTCAGGGAAATGAAATATTTAATACTTCCATTTCCTTCTGAATTCTAATTAGGACGCAAAACGCAGCGTCGAGCTTCACCATTCAACACGCAATGTATCTATAATTGGGAGGACAGTAGGGAACGGAGTGTTCAATTATCAGATTCCCTCACCCTACCCTGCTATAAGAAAAATCCTGAAATTGCAACATCAAATTAAAACCTACACCGACGCTATTATAAATATCAAATAAGTAACCAATTTGAATGAAAATACATAATTTAACCGAGCCATTTGCAATTTACCAAAGTACCGTCTATTGCCGCTGAATATGGCCTGTCATTATGTTATACCAGAAACAATGAGCTACATTAGCCAAAGTACGTAAACAGAGCGTGTGGTTGCAGCATGGTATCGAATATATAGATATACCATATGAATCTAAATCAAAGTTATAATGAAAGAGAACTTGTTCAGATTGAATGAGCAACGAAAGAATGGCTTGAAATATTTATAAAGAGTGAGTTGTAAGAGAGGCAGGAGGAGACTTCGACCTTCAATGCTGTATTCTCATGAGCTGAGAAAAAAGTCGTGTAACAATAAAAAATGTATCTGTCTATATAAGACAGTACCTGCTCATATGAGAGAAATTCCACTGTGCATTCGAAGTTTGCCAATACATGACTACAACAATTAAAAATATCTGTAAAAATAATACTAAGTAGTGTTACTAACACTGTTCAAGAATATTTACAGGACATGATGGAATTAATGTCAATTGAATGTGATGCAGGATAGTTGCCAGTTTATGTAATAATTAAATTATACCATTGACATTGAAAAAAGCAGCGGTTGAGTATTTTGCCGGCTCATTTCATCAGAACTACCTTTCGAAACGGTGGTACCTTTATTTTATATTTTCATTCGACATTGCAAAGGTGCTTACAATAAAGAATATATTGAATTTGAATTTAATGAGAAAACAGGGTGATCAATTATCCTTTTCTTCCATTTTAAAGCAAATTCACTTGCAAATGTAAAATATGCAAAATATTGTGCATATTGTTTTATATACTGATAGTGTGTAAGAGTTCTCTTATCGCAGTTTCAATGTAGTAAATGAGATCGTTATAATTATGTAAATATAAATTCATTTCGAATATATATAGGGATATAAGCGCTAAAAATAGGATAGGATATGCACTTAAACTACGTCGGACTGTAGACGCAATATTTGTGGGTTCGGTTCCTACTCAGGGGAATGAGTTATTGTCGTTTCCTCATCTTTGCAACAAAAAAGAGAGAAAATAATGTGAAACTTTAAGACATTAATCCTCTAGTAAGATATTTGAAATATTATAGGTGTTGCTTTGTTGAAGAAGCAATGAGCTGAGAGGTTGTTGTGATCATCCATGTAAGTTAATAAGGTGACAGGACAGTTTTTAAAGTAGCTATATTTAAATTATGTAAAAATATATATACATGATATATTTATTACGCGACGGCACTAACTGGTTCGATTTCCACTCGGGGGGAATGAATTATCATTTCTCTGCTCTAGTCATAAGATAGATTACACACCACGCAAAGTCTCGAAAAGTAAGCAGTGCAAGCGAAACGCAGTGTTTTATCACTAAATCTTTCCTTAAGCTATGTCAGGGTTACAGCGTAATACAACAATATTTAAAAAGATTGCATTACTGAAATGATTTGACCTATATTTTAGAAAAATGATTATTGAGTAAATGAGATTTTCCAATAATTAAAAGAAGCTGTTAAGCTACATGATGAATTACTGCTTTTAGTAATCTCGTCGAAACGTGAAACCCTATTTTATGACTTTGTTTTATTACTAAAATTCGATACCGAAGATTAAGTAAATATTTTAGAAAATTTATAAAAATTATACAGCGGGACTCGAACCCACATTCTTATTAGAAACATAGTGACTTAGTCGTCAGAGCGCTTAGGCGGATTCGAAGAGGCGTTAGTTTAAATGTTGACAACATATTATAAAAATACATTGTATTTTGTTTCCTTATAAAATAACCATAGTGAGGCGTTTTAAAGGCCGAGAAGAAAACATAGTTATCATTATTTGATCGTCAAACACGTGTAGTTATAAGAATAGTGTACGAAAACGCGATAGTTGTCATTTCTTTTTTTTCCAAATCTTTATATTTAATATGTTTCAGTAGGAAGAGCCACTTTGAGTGGCGGAACTCGCCGCCATTTCTTTTATTACCACAGCTACGAAATGAAAATAACTCATTCCCCGAGCGGGAACAGAATCTACAACCGCCACAGTTTATAGTCAGATAGTTTGCCACTGCGCCACGACGGCCTCTTTACAAAATATATAGTTAAATAAATACAATAAATAATTTAAAATCAGCTTCACGCTGTATCCCGCAAGCAGCAGGATAGGCAGAGGGAACGAAGTGTTAAGACACTCCGTTCCCTACTTTCTGCTGAATTCTGAAGGCATTAAGTGTAATTTATATATACATAATATACCAAAATTCCTATTTCGAAGCCATCAATCATGGCCAACCTACCGCAATAGTCATGTAAATGAGCAAATCAACCAAGCGTGTAACTAAACGCAGGCACAAAATTTCGACGTCCGAAAACAAAACGTTTTTCTCGCACGAATTATAAAAAGACCGACATTTTTTTTATATTATTTCCTTTAGCAAATACATGAGAATTGTATATAGATGACTTGTTACCTTGTTGTTTTTAAAGATCTAAAGTGATGCTAATCGGTCGAAATCGCTCTACAGGGTTAAATAAGTTTTTATTTGAGAGTATGATAAACTTGATTTTTAACAGTTTTATAAATATTATATTAGTCAAACCGTGTTACGTTCTACACCTACTAAATGTATTTTAACTTAACCCTATCTGCCTTTGTATTGTACATAGCAACTAGCTTTCGCGGCGCAGCGCTGAGTTCAACCATTCAAATGTCTCTAGAAGTGGCGAACGGAAGTATTTTTATGGCAGTGAAGGTGTCTTTACACTAAGTTCCCAGGTTCCCTCTACCCTATGTCTATCGTGCTGTGTGGGAAACAGCTTAAAGCTAAAAAGAATAATTTTCATTTCGTAACAGCACCTAGTATTCAGGCCGTCGGGACGGCCTGTACCCCTGCACAAAAGTTTGAATGTAACGCGATGCTTGGGAGTTTGATCCCCATTCGAGGTAAATAACTATTTATTAATATTTTATTTCTTTGCTCTGGCACCAAGACCAAATCCCAGAGTTAAGTTCCGCCACTCAACAAACAAATTCGGCAAAAGTGGGGAAAGGAATATCTCTTAACACTAGGTTTCCTCTACCTACCCTGGTGTGTGTGGAATTCAGCGTAAATTGATTTATTTTATTTTTTACCTAGTTATTGAGCTAAGAGCGTTCATCAAAAAAACTCTTCAGCTTTGTAATATTAGCAGGTATAATTTATCTACGAACTATATAAAACGATACTACATTTTAAATAACGAAATTCAATTTATCTCAAAATCTATGTATATATAAATTAATTAGTTGTTATTTAGGAGTTATTATTGGTCATTAAATATATAAATAGTTAATTATTATATCACGTACAAATTTACATTGAAAACAAAAAAAACAAATGAAATTATCTATTAGATACGCTCGTAACAAATTATGAAGGAAATAAAAACAGGTTAAAAACGAAAAAAACAACCACATTATTATTGTTATACATAGAAATTTGTGTTATTATAAGTCTTATATCTTCTTGGATTTTTGTATACATTAATTATAATTTTTTATACATTAATTATCGAATAAGTCTGAACAGGTAGTTGTAAGTTCACATAATGTGTATCCCGCACACATCATTGTAGGCAAAGCAAATTTCGTGTTAAGACACTTCACTTCTCGCGGCGTTCTGGAGGCATTGCGTGTTTAGTTTCGGAGCTCAACGCCGCGCTTTAACTCGACACCAGAGTGAAGAAATGAAAATATAAATAAGTACTTCATTTCCTCGAATGGAGACCGAACCCACAACCACTAGTTTTTACTGTCACATTTTGTGCCGCTGCGCCACAACATCATTTAGTTAATGTAATAAATAAATTCTAACAAGCCAGAGCCATAATATATACAGTCATATCATAAAATAGTCTCTACCGGAAGTTCACATATTCGGTAGAAACAAACTAATGTACTTAGTACCTTGGCAAGTATAACTAGGCCGTAACAAACGTTAAAGGCCTATATAATAGAATGTCCTACTTCGAGTACCAGTGATATCTTTATGATAAATGAAGTATAAATTGGGGCTATATTGACTCACTTCTCGTAGCAAGAAAATGTGCGGCGTTGAGTTCCACCACTCAACTCTCAATGTCTCGTATATTGGGTGATGAGTGAACAACAGAGTGTCTTAACTCTAGGTTACATCTGCTTGTATTGCTTATAAAATAACATAATAATTCTTTATTCATTTATTAAAATAATAATGTTAAAATAGTTCCAGTATTTTATTTAACTAGTTCAGGATAATGAAAATATGTTAATATAAACATTCTTCCGAGTGGAATGCAAAACCAGCGAGTGCAGATTGTACCGTACGATTTTGTAATTAACATAACGACTAACCTCCTATAATGTTTGTATAGGTAATATATTAAATTAATTGCTTTATTTAGCATTAACGCTATATCGCACATAACATAGGGTAGACAGAGGGGAACCTAGGGTTAAGACATTTCGTTACCCACGCGTGGAAAATTTTCTAGACATTACCTCATGTCGAGTGCTGGCTCAGCGCCGCTTATTAAAAGCACTCATTCCCCTGAACGTACAGCGTTCGATAATGTTTTTATTTTTGCATTGTTCGAAGCTAACTGATAGTTCGCAATCGAAGCGAGCACATATTTCTCAGATTGAATATTGTTTTGCTTAAAAAATATATTTATCAAACTCACTATCCATTGCATAAGATTTAAGTACACGCCTGTTACATTACCTTAATATAATTTATGAATAGTTCAAATCCATCGTCGCATGCTTTGAGCGTAATGTTTTATATTTATTTTAAAATATGAAGGAAAATATGTCGAAATTTTAAACTCCCAGCTAAAAGTATAGTCTATGTTTGTAATTAATGGATTAACTTATAGTTGAAGTAACAAGGCCAGTAGTGGCGCAGGGGTACAAGCGTGCGACTGTAAGCACGACAGGTTGTGGGTGCGATTTCCACTCAAGGAGATTAAATAAGTAATATTTATATTTCCTCGCTCTGGTAATGAGGCTAAGAGTGGAGTTTCGCTACTCAACACACAATGCCTCCAGAATTCAGTGTAAAGTGGGGAACAGAAGCTTATTTATGGGAACAAAATGTCCTAACATTATGTTCCCAGTTTCTTTCTGCTTACCCTGCTAACTTGCTGTCTCGCTTTTGCTTGCTTTATACACAGTTTTAACCATAGAGTAGGGTAGACAGAGAAAATCTAGTGTGAAGACACTTTGATAACGGCTTCCGGTATTAATTGTGTGTTTGATTTCCACGGACGGAAACGGAACGAAGTGTCTCATCACTAGGTTCCCTCAGCCTACCCTGCTGTGTGTTTGATACAGCGTGAAGCTGATTTGATTTCCACAACGATTAATGTTTTTTTAATATCTCACTTTAGCAACACAAGGGGCGACGTTGAGGTCCACCAAACAACGCGGAGGCTAAATTCCCTGCTAACCATAGTAGAGAAAAATAACTGCAAAAATATTTTTTGGGTCTTACTCTCAATCCTTCGAAGAGTACTTCCGGTCCATTGACCGTTGAATTTGCTAAAACACAATATAGCTTTAATGACAGTCATAAATCGCCAGCTATTAATATTGTATGCTTTTACTTCTATTTGCAAATTTACTTGAGTTATTGGTTTAATTTGCGAAGTGATTTGTTATAATTAATTGATCATTGCTAGATAGTACCAGCGCAGCGAGCTAGACTGATTGCGATGATTGTAGCTTCGAATCTTAATAAGAATATATATTTTGTTTTTGCACCGTTAGGTTCCACTGACCAGTCAATAAAGCTTCATTAAAACATTAAAAAATCAAGAATGTAGAGAATATAATAAAGTGTTGCCCATGCGACGCCCAATTTTGAGAAATTGTAAATTGAATGGGTGCACGGCAATGCCGCGGATTGTATTGTGATCTTCTAATAACAAGTGCGAATCGAACCCACAACTGGCCCATTTATATTCAGATACTATAATGCTGCGCCACAATGGTCACTACTTTTTAGTTCTGTAAAAGCTCCAAAGATACACCATAATATTTTCCTATTTAGTATCATAAATTTCATCCTAACTTATACAATTTTGGAAAAGTTACATGAATAATATATATATAATTGTGGATAAATATGAATAGAAACGTTCCCACAATGTCAAAACAGTAACCACAAGCCCTGACGGATCATTTGCTATAGCAACCTCCGCCTATCTCTATCACAGCCAAGCTATTGTACAATCAATACTCTCTTTGTGGGATTGATATCGTCACTGCGCAGTAAAAATCTTGTAATTGCATTGTTTTTTTTTCATTTGAATGCACTTTTCGTGTTTCGTTTGGTAGGCCGCCAAGAAATCTATGTTGCTGGGTTTAGCATCTCAAAAGAAAAAATGCAACTCTTATAGGATTAATTTGTTGTCCGTCTCTCGGTACGTCTGTTTCTCTGTCCGTCTGTACAGACCTTTTTCACAAGAGCACGTGAAGGTATGGAGCTAAAATTTATGGTAAATTCACATATCTACAGTCTCTTGGCACAGAAAAACAAAACTTCCAAGTTAATCCAATGGAAACATGCGTGCGTGTATGTTCCGTTTATACTACTTTTGCTACTTTGTCAAAACGTTTAAGCTGGCGTTCTCGTTCACCTAACATTTTTGCAAGAAGTCAGAAAGAAGTCCAAATGAAGGTGAAAGGTTGTTTTAGCTACACAACGTATCCCGTGGCAGGTTACGTAGAGGGAACCAAGCGTTAAAAAATCTTCGTCCCACACGGACTGTACATTTTTTCGAGATAATGTGTGTTTTATGACATAACTAAAACTAAAACTAAAATGAAAACAATTGATATCTTCGAGGGATAGGGATAATCCTATAGGAATAGGGATCAAACTGCCCCAAATATCGTGTTTACGGTCAGATGCTATGCGATTGTACCACAACGTTATCAACTATTGTCTTTTAATTTAACTGTGACATTGCATTTTGAGTAGTAGCCATCGTGCATTGTCGAAATCATACATGTAGCAGAGAAACATCCAAATAAAGATATATAAGTGATTATTTTATTACGTTTGCAAGTTTACTAAAAGACTCCTTAAGGCAAAAGGCCAGTCTGTTTCCAAGGTATCACTGTCACAAATAATTAGATATATATTTGTATAAAACAAAATGAAAATTGAATTAAATCAGCTTCACGCTGTATTACGCACACAGAAGCCTAGTGTGAAAGTTTTTTTTTTTTTTTCCATAAAAAAAAAAAAAAAAAGTGTTAAGACCTAGGGAACCTAGTGTTAAGACACTCCGTTCCCCACTTTCCGCCAAGTTCCGGAGAATTGTGTGTTGAGTGGCAGAACCCAACGCCACTCTTTGCCTCAACACCAGAGCGAAGAAATGAAAATATAAATGTAAAATATTTCTTCTCCTCAAGTGGCGATCGAACTCACAATCAGTCGATTTTACTGTACTAATTTTAGTGAAGTGGTGGTAACTTCTTATTTTGAATAAAATCATTTGACTTTGATTATATATATATAATCTATTCCAACTGGGAACTGAACTCAAACACTCACTGAACAGTGTTCAATAATAACAATTACGCATCAATGGCGTAATACTTGACTATAGAATATAGATGTGTCTATAGACAAGTAACTCTATACTATTTGTATTGTTCGCTTACATTGTGCCTTTACGAGCCAACGAGGCTGCCTCTACTATCGGACATGAAAAGGTAATAAATATAAAATTATTATTATTATTATGACATTACTACTAATAATTTATTAAAATAGTTTAAAATGCAGATTAGTTATGAAACAAAAGTAAATAAATAAATATGTTTTTAATGTGGAATAGCTAAATATTTTTAGAAAACATAAAGAATTGGACTTGAACCTGCGCCTCTTGGAAAACGTTTAATAATGACATAGACGAACGATTCTCTCTCTAAATTTCGATGTAGCTTGGCTTAGTGTTCAGAGCGCTTAAAATTGTCGGGAATTGAACCCAAGCCCCTTAAAAATTTTAAGTGGCTTTGGTTCAATTTCCGCTACGTTCCAAGATTTATATGGTTTACAAAAGAGTAACGTTCTCTCTCCTAGACGCGTGGATTTGAATTACGCTATTTTTCTAGCAGGCATAGCTGGGTAGGCAGAACAGCGTTTTGCCTCGTTACCAGAACGACAAAATTAAAATATTAAATATTTAATTACCTCCAATACCCCACAACTTATTGCGTTTACAGTCACACGTGTGTGCAACTGCGCCACGACCGTCCAAAATATACTTACTAATAAAAAAAATATTTTAGCTGCATCCAGTACAGACAAAAAAAATAGTTATATGAGCCGCAAAATGTGTGAAAATAAAATAATATTAATAATAAAAGTTTATAAAAGATAAAAATGTAGATGAAAACAAAAGATTCTATTTAATTTTGTTTTAATCAAAGAACTTTTGAATGAAGCTGGCATTGTCCTTTTTGTGAATGTTTTCAGCTTATTAATTTTTATTATGAAGTCATTTACGACTGTAATAAGCGTACAAAGTTATAAAAATAATAATAATTCTTTTGTGATGCAAATTTAAGTAGGAATTCCAAATCTCACATTTAGGTAAGATATATTAGGTATAAGATCGATAAATAGATAGTAATTAACTTCGCCTACGTGGCTAAAAGACTCAAAAAATCTATAAACATTATTTTCTACCATAAATATCTTAAATTAAAATTTCACATTTCTTTTTCAAAACAACATTTCAAACTCAAGCTGGATTTTCACAAAATTTTTACCTAATGCCTACTTGTCTTGTACAAAAGTTATTTGTAAAATTTCAGGTTTCTAGATTAAGCGACTTGATGTCTGGGTCAGTTAGTTAATTATTCACCCTAGATATGCAAATCGACATTGTAAAATCATTTTATGAAAATATTTTTTTTGCTGAAAAAAACCATTTCTGTGGCATTTTATATACTATTTCTAAAATTGGTGGATCTTGTAATATCACTTTTTATTGTTTTTATTCTAAAGACACACACAATGAAAAATACATTAAACTATATAACTTTAAGCATTGAATATAATCCCATAGGCCGTTCGCCTTACATCGACATTCATTTGCATTAGCAGCTGGGACCACTTAGTGCTTTTGCTCAGACCTTTTTAAAGCTTATGATAACTTAAGTTTTTGCGTTTATATTTTTTTGTTGTGTATTTTTATTTTAAATAAATGTATGTAAATAAAATAGAATTTTTAATGAAAAAGACAAATGGTTTTCTGATGTTAAGTGATCACCACCGCCCTCTACCCCTGTTAAATCAGAAGAGCTACAGTTGTAATGCTGGTCTGTAAGGAGATGGGTCCGCGAAAATTCTGTGGCAAGTATCAAGTTAAATAGTTCACCCAGAACAAATATCAACGTAATGCTACATATCGTTCTTTGATAAGAAACTAACACAAAAATAATTAATCAAATCGAACCAGTAATTCCTGAGATTAGACCGTCATCAAACCAACTATTTAGCTTAGATGTAGTATGAGTGTGAACATAGAAAAAAACAAACAAAATCCGCATAAAAGTCATCATTCCGCGTCATCGATTCCAAATAGAGATTGAATAAAGGCGTATAAAGCTTTAGCTAGTAAAGATAAAAACGTGAAAATTCGGCAAATATTTTCTTTAGATTGTGCAAAAGCTACTTCTCACTTAAAAGGGTTCTTTCTAATCAACAAATCATTTTCACGGTGAAGTGAAGTCAAGTGTGAACATTTTGTATGAAGATAAAATCTGTTATTTTCTTTAGATAATGGAGAAACTTTGTCGGCGCTTCTATATGTGCCATGGTGTATTCAAATCTCATTTGACAGCAAGATTATATTTAATTTGTTACAATTTCCCTTTAACTTTACAAGCAATATATCTTTGTGCATCTGCTGCAGTTTTTGATATTGACTGAACCAAATGTTCCCAAGACTGAACCCATTGTTTCATTTTCTTATTACAGGGACTTTGCTTGGTGATACAACTTAACGCTGTGGTTTGTCATCTCAGATCGTTTAAAAAAATATAATAATTTTTCGAATAGCAAAAAGCTTATATTTTTTACTACATAGCAAAATAGGTACATAAAACCTAGCATCAAGACACTCTGTTTTCCACTCTCTAACGTACTTCGAGACTGCTCGTCGAGTGACGGAACTCAACGTCGCTCTTAATTTTGTTCTATCCTCATTATTACCATAATCAATTATACCTATAGCCACTTCAATTGTTCATAGATATACGTCGTCATATTGAAACAGATGTCGTTCAGTCAGTACAGCTGCTTAATAGAAAGGTCAAGTACTCTTATTATTATAAGGTACGCATTAACGAATAAATAGGAAATGATAAATAAAGTATACATACATACAAATAATGTATGGTTTATTTTAAGTTTTATAAACATTTAAGAAATAAAATTTACTTTTTTTTACAAAACGTATAAAAAATTGTACGCAGCGGGATCTTGCGCCTCTTGGAAACTATACTGAAATTTTAGATTATTTTTTTTTTGTTAAAGAAACTTACATTCAGAATCGTTATTTACCTTTTAAATGTAATAAACGTATTTTAATCTATACAATTGTACCTGTGGTGAAATTTCATAGGAAATATATAATAACTCTGTTTGATACATCCCGCCGGGATTCAAAAGATTGCGTATTAACTGGTGGAAGTCAACGCCGTGCGCGATCTTGCTATAGATTGAATTAACCCACAACTGGCATTTACAATCAAATTGAAAACTGAAACTAAACAACTAAAAAAACTATCTAACCACTTTCATAGTACTATTAAATGACACGTACTTTGCTCTGTAAATGAAAACGAATGCATCACACCGCTCCAATACATTTCTATACTCACGAACATGTCGTTAAATATTCCACGTGGATAATATTGTTATAGTTACGTATGTTATAAATGGTTTTTGACATTGTTTTTGTTTCAAAATGCATATAAAAATTCAGCTGGCACGCTAGAAACGTTATAACTGACAAACTGAACTGAATTCAAAAATGTTAAATTTATAAAATAGCTAGCTTTTGCATGTGGCTTCGTCCGCGTGATCAATTGAAAACAATAGGTGAAATAGATGACATATTACGTATATGAGGCCAGTATGCTTATGTCATATATTATTTTTTGACGTTCAGGCTTTATTATATTTGCAAGTTAATGTCCTTCCAGCTTGTACTGGACTATTAAATATATATATATTTGGTTTGGTGCCTGGTGGTAAAAACAGCTAAGTCAAATTATGAGCTTAAATTTAATGCCGAGTGAACAAAGAGCTTGGCACCCATATTAGATCTTCCTTTAACTTCTCAGTAAAATCGAGAACGATACATTATTTAACATTTAACTTGACTCTCGTGTCGTAGTTTCACATTTATGTTTTTGATAAGATATCATTATTCTATTAATACTTTGATATTTTTTAAATCTCTTTCCTCAGAACTTTTGAATGGCCTTTTGTTGTAGAAGAGATTTTGATTATTCTTTTTTTGTTCGAAAACACCGGCTTACGTTCATACATTTTCTGACAATGTTATCCATAAGAAAATCACATAAGTCTCAAATTTTCATTAAGTATTTGCGCGACAAATGGAAGACTCACTCAATATCCGATTTCGATGATTCTTTTTTATTGGAAAGGATACACTTAAAGGGCAGTTTGGCGAGAGTTTGATTAGTTTCTGATTATGGCATCTTCTTGATAACGGTTTTATTTGTTAAAAATTATAATCATATTGTTCCTTTCATTCTTTGATCTAACTTACAAACATGTTTTTTTATTGATAGAAATTATAGTTTCAGTTTTCTGATACTTTTCCTGTATATCCTGTATATCTGTATACTGTCTACCTTAGTAGCAAATATCAAGTTTCTAAGTGACCTGGAAGTGGGTTAGGTTTTTGATGAGTGAGTGAGTCAGTCACAAGAATGCCGGATTGTTGTTCATTTAAATTTATGAAATTTTATATACATCATAAGCTAGAGGATTTTAACGAATGTTATAAATTATGTATGTAGACCAATTGGTGTTTGAGTTACGAAGGTCTAAAAAGTAGCTTAAAATGGTTCGTGTCATATACACATTGCACGTTTTGCCTGGATACGTTGGCGCGTGTCTTCATCCTTGGAGTCGAACCCACAAGCATCGCATTACACCCTGCTGCGCCATGGCGGCCTCAAATAAAAGATGAATATAATAATGATTAAACGGCTTCTTCCCAAAAAAAATCGCTTTGAGAACAAATACTAAGTTAAATTTCACTTTTACATATAAAACAAAAAGCAGTCGTTAATTTGTGTTACGTAGAGGGCTTTTGTTTAGGTCACAGCTCTAGAGGGGAAAGGTAATTATGCGAGAGGTTGGTCTGAGAAGAGCCAAGGTCAAGACGGAATGCTTGTGAGATGTCAAATAGATAGCTCGAAACTCGTGCTATATACATACTTTGCGTATCTTTGTTGAAAATTTAAAATAAGATAATAAACTCTAAACGTCACTGTTGTAGGTTCGATTATCAATCGAGAGAATTCATTATTTTCATGTCCTTGCTCTTTACTTTCGAGATTCAACACGCAGTCTCAAATAATTGGTAATGAGTGGGGACCGAAGTGTTCCAAAACTACGTTTCCTCTACCTATTTTGCCATATACGGGATACAGCGTGAAGCTGAAAGAAAAATCTATTAATATTTTATTTGGAATTTAGCCAGAAGGCGCGGAAGTTGGCATTAGGGCCATTATTCAGTGCTATCTGTACCAATTCCAATTAAGATAACAATATTTTTAAAAGAATTTCGTTAAACACACTTATTCAAACCAATTGTAAATAAAAAATGCAGTTTCATCTTTTACTTTTACCTGTGTACATGTTGAGTAGTTATGATTGAAAAATATCTTAGATAAAGTATAAATTTTACGGTGTGGGACTCGAGCCCGCACCTTATAGACGTTTTCAAGCATACGTGGATCTTTTTTCACACAAAACAGGGTAAGAAGAAATCACATAGGGTTAAGATACGTTCCCATTAAAAATCCAATTCCGTTTTCCTCTTTTCGCTGGATTCTTGAGGCATTGCATGTTGAGTGGCGAAACTCACGCCGCACTTTGTCTCGTTGGAACAAGGAAAAGAAAATATTAAATTCCCCCAAACAAATCGAATCCATAACCGCCACGCTTACAGTCGCACCCTTATATCCCTGAGTTACAATGATCTCCTTTATTTATTATAAAAACAAATCTTTGGGGCAGGCCTATGTTCAACAGCGGTAGTAAAGCAGCTGAGTAAGTAATTGAAAAGAAGTATTGATGATTCCAAGTATAAATTTTGTATGTATACATTCTTATGCGTACTTGTAGTAAGCACCTTCACACTTTCTCTTTCATAGCAAAGTAAGAAGAGGGAACTTAGCCAGAAGAACTATTTGTCGAGACGATGGTATGATGAAATAATTTAAATAGAATCATTACTCCGACCGGACATTGAATATATAACTATCATGTTTACTGGCGCCGTCCCATTGCGCCACAAAGGCCTCAATCTAGATAAATCATCAGTCAAGTGCGAGTGGAACACTCCCACCGATGATTCTGTATCAATTTCAGGGTTGTAGTATATATTGCATATAAGATAAAAATATAATTAAGTTTGTAATTTTTTTCTATAAAATCGCTATAAATTTCCACTCTTTCATTTTTTTCTTTATTTGCACTGTAAGTTCTCACTTCGTGCCAAATTTCATAACTGTAAGTTTACGGGAGTTATAATAATAATAATAATAATACTTTATTCAAGTGACCAGTGACTCATTTTGGTTAGTAAATAATATCCCATAGGTTTTTGTATTTGGTTTTGGATTTTCTATAAAATTTGCGTAAATAGCAAATTTTATACCAAATGCAAAAACGATGCATAAACGCTGATATCTTTCGAGACAGACAACAAAGCGCATCAAGCGTTCCGTTTTTTTCTTTTTGAGGCACAACACCCTATTTTTTTTTTATTTTTCAGTTTTGTTTACTTTCAGATCAAATAGCCATATATTACTCATCCAGATATATATTTGCCTTACATAATGCTTGTAGTAAGAACTTTACACTGTAACATTGTTTGACCTAGAAATGGAATAAGAATTTTCTTATTGTAAGCTCTATGCAATAAAATGTTATATTTATGTGAGACCTAGGCATTTACTTTGGTATACGCTAAAACCAAATAGTACTCTTAGAAAGCCCGTTACATAAATAATATATTCTATTAGGTGCTGCTCCCAACTTCGTTTTTCACAAATATTTTTTTTAGCTTCACTCTGTATCTCGAAAATAAGATGGTAGACAGAGGGAACGAGGGAACTCGGTATTAAGATACTCCGTTACCATTTAGACATTTCCGTTCCCTACTTTTAACCGAGTTCTGGAACCACTTCGTGTTGAGTAACGGAACTCAACGCCTCTTTGCCTCGATACCAGAGCGAGGGAATGAAAATATTAAATATTTCATTCTCCTGAGTGGGAATCAAAATCACAACGCATTGTCGTCGCACTTACAGTCGCAAGCTTGTGCACCTGCACTAAGACTGGCCTGTGTGAACATAAAACGTAAAAACTCGTATTTTCCCCTAGGCCTTCCGAGAATTTATTCTTTTATTGCTTCTATTAAAGCCACAAGCAAAAGCTAGTATATTATAAAGGAACAAAAGATTAAAAATACACATATATATAAAAATCGGTCAAATGCGAGATGAACTCACATACCATTTGAAATTTACAAACTTAAGCGTACACTCATTTTGTATGAGATGAAATGATTATAAATTTGTAATGTTTTTTCTATGCTACAATTTCTCACTTGCCTAATTTCATAATTATAAATCCACGTGAAATACCTTATAACATTTAATTACATGGCGAATTTAAAACGCCCGTATCTTTCGACTGCGTTGAATTACAAGATTGATTTGATATTAATTTCAGATCGATACATACACGCAATCGCGAGATAAATGCTCTTGACAGACGGACGGACAATAAAGTAATCCTGTAACGATTTCATTTAAGCCCTTAGAAGAAGTACGGAATCCTAAATACTAACAATAATATTTTGATCTTGATGATAAATAAAATTGTACTTTACATTGATTCCACTTCACTATACCATACAACATCCAATCCTACAGCATTTTCAACAAAAAAAAAACAATATTACATCCTTTTATTATTCATTCTAGTACCTACCTTTGATTAAGTGTGTCAGTTGAAACTGACGTTAGAAAGAGGTCGAAACCTCTTTCAAACCATCCTTTACAGTCCATAAATAGAAAAAAACAGAAAAAACCTAGCCCATTTATTGGAGAGGAATTGGAAGTGAAAAACATTGCAACATTTTTTACTGTAGACTGTATTTTGTATTCCTAATTTGTAAAGGTTATGAAAGGTGTTGGATTAATTTGATGTTTTTGTTTAGTTTCACGTTTATCCTGCATTTCAGGCCCTCAACTCTCAACACAATATCATCATGCATGGCGCATGATGACATTGTTTTGAGAGGCGGAACTTAACACCACCGTTAGTTTTAACAGACATGCGTTAAAAAGTATTTATAAAGTATAAAAATATACATTTTAAATACATATTTCATTGTCTCAAAGTGGGATCGAACTCACAACTAGTCGCATTTACAGTCGCAGTGCCCCTGCGCCACGACTATAATATAACAATAATATATATAATATAAAAAATATATATCACGTGAAGAAAAATAATTACCAATCATAGTATTTCAACCATACTTCATTACATGAACTAAGAAGATCTTATATTGAAAATCCCGAAAAATGTATTCTATTCCTTTTGCAGAACGAGACCGAGGGATTACAAACGGTTACGTAGTTTTATTATGGGATTGAATTCGCCAATCTGCTTCGATTTTCCTCTGGCCAGATAAAGGCGAAGTCTATTAGGATATTTTTAAATTTTGTACATCTTTTTCCTCGAGCTTCGGTTTTGTAGATTATCTTTTTGTTGGCAGTTTTGTTTTTAACCGACGGCGAAAATGGAAGGGGTGTTATAAGTTTGACGTGTTTGTGTGTGTGTGTGTATGTATGTATCTGTGCATCTGTGGCGGTGCAACTTATAAGCAGATAAAACCATAATAAGTTCTTTGATTTTCACGATTATTACACATATTAAATGAAACTAATTTAACCGGATTAATCGCGTATATTTAAGATTTTTACATTTTGGAAACCCGATGTTTCGAACACTTTACAGTAGTCCGTGGTCACCCGTGCTCTACCCGTGACCACGGACTACTGTAAAGTGTTCGAAACGTCGGGTTTCCAAAATGTAAAAATCTTAAATATACGCGATTAATCCGGTTAAATTAGTTTCATTTAACAGATAAAACCAATTAGATAACATATTTCTTGTTTGAAAGGTGACTTAATAGAGAATGTTCTTAGGTTTGGTTCAATAAAATATGAACAGCCTCCTTTCTAGTTTTGTATTTACTTTTAACAGCTTTTTGTATCGAAAAATTTTAATTACAATTATGTATAGTATTTATGAGATGATTTTATCAGCTGAGATAAATTTGACTAAACGCGATGAGTTAAAATTCCAATTACAATTAACTTATATTTTGGCGTATATTACATACGCTGAATCTCTAGCGGGGTAGTTAGAGAGACCAGAGCACCAAGTTTTATAAGTTCAACTTCTTAAAGCATGTGTGGCTTACTAACACTGATCTAACATTATCTAATCTACAATGAAAGTGGATTTAGATCTCATTGGGTAAAACGTAAAAGCTTAGTGCTTAAGTCTAGTGGGAAGCTTACAGGGACGCTTTCCTTTCAGCACTAACCTATGATTAAGGATGAAAGTGATTTATTACTTCAAAATAATCTCCATTTTAATTAGATTTCAATGGAAATCAAAGAAAAAATTATGTTGTGAGATAGTAGCGTCCCGAAAAATCATTTTTCGTCATTGTCTCGTTCGTATCTTTTAAGTTTCGTTGTGAAATTGATGCAGTGTTGATTAATATATTCAAGAAGATATAATACATATTTATTTTGTTATAAGAGGCCTTCGTAGCGTAGTGGCACAGGTATACGATTTTCACTCGGGAGAATATAATATTTTAATTTTCTCGTTCTGGTAACAGAGCAAGTGCGGCGTTGAGTTTCGCCTCACAACAGAGTATTTACAATAAATTCTCTCTGTCAACGTGTACGTAATACAACGAAAAAAATATTTTTTACTATAAATATATTTTTATTTTCAGTCACTATGGGTCCCTACATCAGAATTTGCGTCACAACGTTTGTAAAGGCATTCGATCGGAACGCTTCACAGCTCACACGCTTAGCATATGTGTTTTAAATTCGAAAAATATATGGAGAAACTGACACTATGGTGATGCAGTAGAAATATAGTTATATAGTATAGTATAGTTATATAGTATAGTATAGTTATATAGTATAGTATAGTTATATAGTATAGTATAGTTATATAGTATAGTTATATAGTATAGTATAGTTATATAGTATAGTATAGTTTAAGATTCAAATCTAAGTTTGATTTATATTAAAAACATACTTAGTTAAATCCACCATATTTAATATTAATACAGACATTACAAAGCCCCGCTTTTGGTAAGGATAGATTTTACAAAATCCCTTACTTACTGTTTGTTTAGTTATTCTATACAAATATTTGCAAAATTTCAAGATTTTATTGGATTATGTGTTGATATCTAGATATGTTAGTCACTTTATTAAATTATACATGAGATTCTGATAAATTAAGAGCAAGGTACTCCTACATCATACAATATATCGAATTTGGCGAAAAGCAGAAAGTGGAGTATTTTGACACTAAGTACTCTAAAACTACTAATATTAATTGATATAATGCGTGTATAGTACAATTTCTATATGTTTTCGCCCTTACGATACAAACGCTTTTAGGAGTCTCTAGCAGTTACCACTACCGTAAAACGTTCAAAAAGTATTTTTGAAGCTAAATATGAATTTTGTAACATTTTATTCTAAATCATTTATTATTAATAGCTAAATGATTATCAATTAAGGTGGAATTGATGCTACGATGATAAAATTCACGTCTTTCACAAAAAAACATATTAGTATAATTACTTCACGTTCAATAATATACTTTTTTTTATGTGTGGAATAACACTTTAAAAATGTAAAAAATACTTCACGTTGTATCACGCTGTATTCCCCATATACAGCAGGGTAGGTAGTGGGAACCTAGTGAGTGACATTCTTCCCCACGCACTGCGTAATTATCAAGATATTGAGTATCGGAAATCAACGTGAAACTTTGTCTTGTTACCAGAGCGAGGCGAGGCGAGGCGAGCGAGCGAGTTCGATCCGTCACGACCGTCGTGTTTACACTGACACTGTGCCACTACGGTACGAAAATAAAAAAAAAGTGTGAATCAAGCAATTATTTCCATTCATTCGAAACTAAAATAAAATGAAGCTAAAATATCGTTGGTATGCCATTATAGTTGAATCGAGAGGCTGAAACTTTTAAATTGATTTTCCGTTACAGCGGCAATAGTTTAGATGGGTTTCAAAATTTTGTTGTGAAAGTTGAAAAACTGTTGTGTTTTTAGTTTGAAATAAAAAAGGAAATTTTCATCCATTACCTGAGTAATCGATTTGTGGGGCATGAGTAATTGTTCGTTTATATATCTTTCGTATGACCCGATCCCGACTTGCAAATGATTCAGAATTCACAATCTATTTATCTTTTATTTTTCTTTAGGTTTTATAAATAAACATAAAAGACTAGTATAGATGAGAATTTTTGATGTTAGCGTGCTCTATACATATGTACACACTGTATCTAGACTGGCGGAGTAGTCAGAGAGAACAGAGTGTCAAACAGAGCGCCAAACAATACGTCTTTCGCCTCATCGACTGTCATCAACCTTCATACGTGCCCTTTGGAGGGTCCTCATGATTTTACCTAACCTTCCCACCAAATATATTTGATAACTGTATTTCCGAAGGTCAACTGAGGTCACCCACACACACACACTCAACAACCTATTCGGTATTTTCCATCATAATTTTATTGCTATTCTTTCCTCCATTCTTCTTTCTTTCCTTCTCTTTCATCACTCATTCGGTCGACGTGCCAAAACCGGTAGGGCACGTTCTTCTTCATTCTTACCGTGATTCGATCACCTAAGCTGAGCCTATTTTCACACTCTTTTTTCAGAGTGGTGAATAATGCCTACAACATTCTGACGATACAATGAGCACTGCATCATCTACGTACAGCAGGCAATTTACACTCAAGTCACCTTCTTTCACTCTCATGTCACTTTGTTTCACTCTTTGTAGCACGGAGTCAAATAACACGGCAAGATATAAACTATTTTTTTTTCTTCAGAAAAATAACAATTACTAAACCATTAATAGTTACAACAAATAAATAAAGAAAATTATGTATTAAATTTTTATATTAACTCTCCTTTTTTCTTAAAGTTTTAGTTTTAATTGCGTGAATTTTTCATTTACCGAGTGGGAACCGAACCTACATCTGTCACATTTACAGTCACACACTTATGGTCATACTGCGCCACGATGGCTTCACGTAGCGCAGTGACTATTATTTCTTTTTGCTTCTTTCCTCTGTTCTTTTCTATTCCATATTTTTTTTGCTTAACGCAGTGTCCCACACATAATGGGTTAGTTCCTTAACCCATTATTTAAAAAAAATAATCGTAATTTACTTTCCTGCGAGTTTTCAAGACATTGCATATTGCGTGTGGAATTCAACGTCGCACTTTGGCTTATAACCAGACCAAAGAAATCAAAATAATTCATTCCCCCGAGGGAGAATCGTATCCGCAACCATCGTATTTACAGTCAAACACGCCACAACGTCCTCAATTACAAAATACCTATTAAATATCACAGCTATATACAAAGCAAATCTCTACAATTTGTAGAGCTGTCTTTTTAACAAACAAGCTAGGTCAGAAAATTCGATATCCCGAGGGATTATTTAACCAAGTCTTTATAAGATTTTCTTTGAAAGCTGAATCTGAAATCTCGAGTTTTAAGTATATTACAGAACAACAAGATAAGAGTACTAGGTGTTACTTAAAAAGGGGTTTTTCGTTGTTCATATATGATCAATATTAATTTTGTTTTTATCAATTTAATATTTGAATTATGGTGCTTAAAATGAAGTGGTAATAAAAAACAGAAATTACGTTTATTCTCTTATTTTAGAGGCCAAGCTGTTACAGCGTTTGACTGTAAAACTGACTGGTTGTGGGTTCGATCCCCACTCGAAGAGATGAATGAAATACTTAAATTTATATTGCCATTTCTTCGCTCTGGTGTCGAGGCAAAGCGCGGCGTTGAGTTCTGCCACTCAACACGCAATACCTCCAGAATTCGGCAGAAAATGGGGAACGGAGTGTCTTAACACTAGGTTACCTCTATTTACCGAGCTGTGTGCGGGATACAGCGTGAAATACCAGTCGGGGAAATTATTTTCATTTTTTTTGCTCTAGTAACAAACCGTGTGTTATTATATTGCTGTCATGTTATGTTATGGGTTTTTTTATTTAATAGTTCTATAAACATATTTTGTATTTCCATAATTGCTCAATACAAAATCAAATCATAATATCAACGTTAATTGTCGACACAATAAAATTTTTCACATAAAAACCGTTGTTTTATGTTCAATTATTATGACCGAAGCTACTCTTTCCTATTCATTTCCGTTCCGCTAATACCTTGATCCAACGAAAATGTAATCAATTTGTGTCTGAATTGTATACACTTGTAAAAATATGTTCTAGCAAACAAATTAAGAAGCGAAATTATTATTTACTACCTTTTACTGTGTAAAATACCTGAAAGTTTAGTTCGACAAATTATACATCCTAAGATGTCGAGGTACCTCCGACTGCAGGCATAGCGGGCTATATATTTTTCAGCTTCATTTTGTATCCCACACGTTATAGGGTAGACAAAGGAAACTTGGGAACCTATTGTTAAAATACTCCGTTCCCATTTTTGTTGCTCACTTTCCGGAGGTATTGCGTATTGAGTGGCGAAACTCAACGCCACGCTTTGCATCGATACAAGAGCGAGGTAATGACAATATTAAATGTTTTATTTCCTCGAGTGAGAATCGAGCGCAAAGCCTTCTTTCATATATCATCTCAGAAAGTCCAAATTCTATTTCCAAAGTCTATTAGTCCAAACCAAAGTCTTTTAGGCTAAATCTGAAAGCCTTAATCATTCGAAAACGGAGAATACTACTTATTAAATATTCTTACATTTTTAATGCATGATTTATTAAAAAATGTTCCAATACATAATTCAAAGAGTTACATATATCTAAATCCCGAACAAATCCTGCCTACAGAATGAAATTTGAGAGAAAATAGTCTCCAAGAAGTTTTAGCAAGACGGGAAGAATATCCTATATGCATGACGAACAAGACTCAAATCTTGTTACACATAAAATTTATGCAAAAAATATCAAACATCGAAACGTTTCTATGAAGATGTTTTAAAGCATTCATCACTGAGATTTATTTTCGTAACTAAGTTAGATCACTTTTTACAAACTGGTCAATCGAGGTCTCCTCTCTGCCTCCCTTTCCAATCCCTCTTGCTTCATAAATATATTTTTTTTCCTATGTCTTTTGTCCCTCATAATACCGACGAGTCCAACCATACAAGCAGGATCTACTTCATTATTTTCGCTTACACCTGCCGTTCTGTATATGTGGTCATTGCAAGTTCAATCAGATAAAGTGAATATAAATATCATAATCCACATTTTTAATCTTTCTTTCTTCTTCTGTAAGGCCCACCGTCATTACCAATACTGCATTGTATACAGATTAAATTAACGTACAATTATATTGTTTCATTCTTGCAGCTAAGGTAAAGTCTCCACAGCAGTCATCAGCTGATAATTCTGTTATAATAAAGCGAAAGAAGTAACAGAATATTTAAATCCACATTATGCATTACTACCAACAATGTACGAAAATCACGTATCTTTTTATTTAATATGAAATATATTATATAAGCGAAAGTATTACAAGTTAACTTACAAAAACGCCTCAACAAGATTTCATTATTAGATAGAATAGTTTAAAGTTCTTACTAAATTCTCGCAATAACGAAACAGCGAACTGCACCAAGTTTTATTAGAAGCAGATTGCACTGAAACATGTCTGTAACTTAAATATAAGGCTGACGGTTAGAGACGTGAAACTAAAATCTTGTAGAAAATAATCTTAATTGGAGATGACGGTAGCCTGTTTAAGTGTATAATGTTCAGTTTTGTTTATAATTACTTAAAGAATTTTTATAAAAGCAGCTTTATGCTTTTCTTGTATTCTTCACATTCTACTCAATTTTCAAGATATTACGTATTGAGTGAAAATGTAAAACATAAAATTAAATTGATTTTTGGTTCCCGTAGTTATTTCAATAAATCCTCTCCTAGGACTACTTTCATACATGACACATTTCAACTAACTAAGTGAAATCATAACGATGAAAATCTCTATGAGGTCTGTCGGTCACTCGATATACAACACGAAAGAGATTCATAATATAGATTACTCTATATTATGTATAGTCAATTATTTTATTTATTAAAAAAACTCTCAAAAAATTACTGATAAGTAAAAGTAACAGTTAAAATAATATCAATATTCCATTATATATTGCTTTTTAGCTCTCATATATTTGTTACAATAAAAATTATTCAGTGCTACTTTTGACTTAAGTGGAAATTGAATTAATCATTGAAATTTATTAATGAACTGATAATTAATAAAATTAGTATATACAATATTTTATATACGCTCTACGTGCGAAATTTCTATAACTTCACGCTGTATCCCGCAATTAGCAGGGTAGGCCATGGGGAATCTGGGAAGCGAATGTTAAGACTCTTCGCCCCTATTAAGATATTACCCTTTTTCAGTTTCCGCCAAATTCTCGCCGTTGTGTAACCAAAGCGACTTATGAAAATATAAAATTAAATATTTCATTTCCTCGAGCCGAAATCGAACCCACAACCTGTCGCGATTACAGCCGCACCCTTGCGCCCTTGATCCACGACTGATACACTTATATATATTAAAATATTTTATAGTTAAAAACGTAGCTTGTCTCATTGTATTTTTTCTGGTCAAGGCCACTATGGATGGCAGAATTCATCACAGCTTTTCTGTTGGAAAACGTTTGAAACATTTTTTTACAGAATTTTAGTGCTGATATAGTGTGATGTTGTATGTGTCACTTGATAGTATTGGGTTGTTATGTTACTGAAGGAAATGTATATTTATAATGTGTACCAAATCTATATATGTAATATTTCACACGCTCATTTTAGTAGTTTGAGTAAATAAATAAATACACTGGTACAACCAACAAAAAACAAACCGGGTAAGTAGTGGGGAAGCTAGTATTAATACTCTCAGTTCCTTTTATGACACTTCTGTTCCTCACTTTCCGCGGAATTCAGGAGGCATTGCGTATTGGGACATATTAATAATAAAAAATGTATTTTCGAAAGTCAGGGTCTGCTCCTACTTATTTTACCACTCGCTTTTCCTTTATACTTCTTTTGCCATTCTTTCATCACTCATTTGTTCGACGAGACAGCACGTGCTCGCGTCCTTCTTCATTCTTCCCGCATCATCGCTAAGCTGACTCCGCATGTCTTAAGAAGAAATCACATGTCCACAGCATTTATTTTCTGGGAATTTTCTTCTGCAACACCAACGTATCTCCGCCTCCTGCCGTGCAGCTGTACTGACGTTTCACCGTCTCATCAAAGAAGCTAAAGCACCGCTAACTCTATCACCTGCAGAAATATGCTTTTCCACATTAATTTCATATCTTCCATCTCTACTGAACATACTTTCCAGATATACCACTTCACGTACTCGTTCTTATATGAACCTTTCCCTTCTTCAGCTTTTTCAAATACCAGAACTTTTGTCTTACTCACATTCAGGCCTAGACTATTATTTTCACACCCTTCTTGCAGAGTGGAAGGAACAGAGAAGAAAACTTCGTTATGAAAAAATGCATATAAATTTCCCTGGAGATTGAACCCAGGACCATAATTTTGACATTCAATCATTTATACCACTGCGCCACGATAGCCATTATTAATCGACTATTTCTCTTATTTTTTTTATATTACTATTTCTCTTATATTACTCTAGAAAAATATCAAGAATACAAATCGTCCTTTATCTCCAACCTCTAACAAATTAATTAGAAAATCTCAACTAACAACGTTATGACCGGGATCTAATAAGCCATTGAGTTGGAAAGTATTTTTTTCACTCGTCTATAAAAAGAAGAAGCGCTAAATTTAAAGTATACATGTGTGTATATATATATATATATATATATATTATAAAAGATTTACATTGTCATGTGACATTACGGATACTTTAAGATGAAAAAAATCACAAAGGCATCATTTTACAGAAACGTCATCTCGCATATAACAGAAGAAAAATGACTTACAGACAGAATAGATTTGTCAATCAGAGCGTATATTATGTATATGTAACTCATTCCCCCATATAGTAACCGAACTCACAAGCGTCGCGCTCGAAGTTAAGTAAAACTGCGGTGCCGCTGCGCCACAAAGGTCTCATATATTTTGTAAAAAAAATATATAATGTATAAGAAATTCACATATTCTATTCAATGCTCCGTCATTACGTGGAGCTATTGAGTAATTTTTAAAATATTCACTTAACTTACTTTGTCTTTTGTTATTATAATCGTTTGTTAGTTTATGGTTTTAGCGGACATGGATATGTTTCTTAGTGACAGACTGTGATTTTTGTATGATGTTTTTGAATATTTTAACTTAAATATGGTAGAGACAGCGTCTGAGGGTGAGGGTTGTGGGTTCGAGTTTCATGAGGTGATATAATTTTTTTATCATTACTTTTTTATGGTAGACGGAAGGTATCGTTGAATATTCCTATTGAACTTGAAAATTGGACGAAATATAGGGTGATTTTAATACTAAATGCCTGCCCCTTCTCTTGCTATTTAAGAAAAAAATATGTATCAGTACTTGTTTAATTAGCTAGCTAAAATTATTTTAGAAGTGCAGGTTCAATTCTAATATTTACAGTATATTCATAATAGTAAATTAATAAATAATACTTTGTATATAAAATAATGTTGAAAATTACTAATCTTTGAGTAAGGCTTTTATTTGCTGCTTTGAATTAATCAATATGTTTTTTTATTACTTATTAGTACCAAGGCAAAGTGCGGCGCTAAGTTCCGCCACTCAACACGCAACGTTGCAAAATTTGGTGGAAATTAGGGAACGGGAAAGTCTTAACACTAGATTCCCAGGTTTTAACTGCCTATATTTATTCCCGCACATAGGAGGGTGCTATGTGCGGGATTCAGTGTGAAGTTAGTTAGTTAATCAGTTTCTTTTCAATTACTCCAGCTGTTTTACTCTTACAGTTCCCTACATTAACATAATTAATTAAATAAACATATAAAATTACAAATTAATTTTATTGGATAATCTACTCATTGAGAACAGGCTATAACCTATATCAAACCATACCGTTCCAATCACACAAAATTCTTAGTTATTTTCATCTTAAGAAGCCGCGGGTAGAGGCGAGTTGATTTTATATTTTATATAAATTCTATATAAAAATACTGTAAAGACATAAGTTTGTTAAATTTTTGCCTGATTTAGCTCAATTATTTAATTTATTACCATTCAGCGTATGACTCATAGGACTCGTCTGAAGACGACAGTGCCAAGATCTTTGATTCAAGTATACATACATAACTATTATATGTCTCTAAATGAACATTATATATAGAATATTATGCATCACTTTGCAACAGAATCCAGAAACAATGTTCATTTATTTTATTGTTTGATTTATTGAGTTAAATGTTATATTTTATAGTTTCAGGATAATATTATTTCAATATTTTTCTACTTTTTTTACGTTATTTCTATAGGCTAGCTTAAATGATATATGTTTGAATCTAATGAAATAATGATTGAGTTTTATCAAAATCGGTCAAGCCTTTATATTTTGCTAAAACATCGTAATATAGATATTTGTAAATTATGATTTATTTTCACGATTAAGTATAAAATATATCAGAAAATGAAGGAATATTTATATATTTTTTTTATTATAAAAATATAAGAATAGAGATAGTAATTTAATAAAAGTTGTCTAAAACATAAAAGTGGACTAAACAAATCTTAATTAACTTACTCTTCATAATCAATTATTATATTTATAAATATTATAGGTTTAATGTATACAAAATATTTAAAATTCATTTCTGCAAAATAAAATATATTTTGAAATATAAATTTAAAAAATACTATTATTCTATAAGAATATTAAAGACTTACGTTTTATTTGCATGCTCTACAAATCAAAAATATAAAAAAGAGACCGAAAATTTTCAATGTCACACTGCAGATAAAAAGATATACATACAGACATAAATACATACATATATATATATATAAAAAAATCCAACACACCTTCCCAAACTGTTCTCCAAATATCACTTCACTAGAACATTCTTTAGAACCACTGTCACCAATTAATAATCCACTTAAACAAAAATAGCGGCATATTGTAGGAAAAACGAAGATTTTTTTCTATTAATACGTTTATATAGATACGTGCGCACACCGCGACGCTCCGAGACCGACTGACCTGGGAGCTACGGTCGCGGGAAAACGCGGGAAATGGATGAGTTTGAGCGTTTTTTTTTTAATTGGAACGATTTTTAAATGAAATATGATGGCAGCGATTGTTATTTTTTGAGCTTTTTAGTTTTTTTTTTGCTTCTTGTTATCTGTTGGTTAAAGCGTTTTGTGGTGAACTTAGATTTTAATTGTTGAGCAAATTAAAAGCGATTGTAGCGTAGTAGTTCAACTTTTCATTATAAACGTGAGTTTGATTCACACGGGGGGAATTATAATATTTGTTTTATAGTAAATAAAGGCGTTGAGATCTGCCACTTAACATGCACAAAAAGCTAAGACCGTTTATCTTAACACTAGATCCTCTTCGCCTAGCAAGATTTGCGGGTAAAAGTGTGAAGCTGTTTTTTTAATTAGTAAATGAGATATTCAAAATATACATTGCTATAAGTGTAGAGGCAAGTTATGGCACAGAGACATAACTCCCTCTGGTAACTAGACGAAGCGCGGCGTTGAATTGTTGAAAGTGGGAACGGAAGTGTCTTAATGGGTAAGAAATGTGCACCAGGTTTGGCTCCTGCTGATCCTGCTATTTCAATTTGACTCCTCTTTTCTGTAATCAGACACTATATTTTTAAATAAACGTATCTGATAATCGAATCCTGAACCATCGTTCTAATAGTAATCTTTCCGACTCCGCTACTATAGAATCTATTTTTAGTAGCGTCACGCATTTCCAGGCATATTAGAGGGAACCTACACTAGGTTAAGGTCTAGGTTAGGCAAGACACTTGGTGCTTTACTTTCTATCCAATTTTCGAGACATTGCGTGTTGAGTGGCGGCGCTTTGTGTTCTTACTAGAGCGAAGAAAATTAATGAAAACGAAAATAGCCTATAACCGCCACGTTTACAGTCAAACGCTGTCCAATTACGCTATAAGGGACTCAATTTTGATATTGTAATATTATCTTTTATAATATATATTCACTGTGTAACCTTGATTTACATATTTTTATTCTATTTATTAGAAAATATATTTTATATTATCTATATATATTATATATTAGTGACGATACTTTGGCGCAGCTTAAAATTGCGTGAGTACGAGTATCGATTGCAAATTGAACATGTCATAAGCCAATATTTTTTTTTAAACTTCAATCCCTAGCCTTTCCTACCTACCTTTATATTACGTAGAGTCAGAGAGAATAGAGCACCAAAAGCTACACACGCCTACTTTATAAATATATTGTTGAATGTAATCAAATGAGTTACGAAACAAAACAAATTAGACTTATAGAGAATAACGTGTAATTTTAATATTTTTGACAGAGCCTCCTTGGGTTGTCGTTGGAGAAGTCGAGAAACAGAGTGTCAATCGATAAATTATTAATAATTTATTTATTTGAATAAATTAATTAGAGAATAACGTGCAAGCGAACAAAGGAATATATTAACGAAATAACGAAATAATTAGTGAATAAACGAATAAATAATTCCCATCGGTTACTTCCGTTGAAAGTATTCTTCTATTCTACGATATACTGAATAGCGACCCGCCCTAGACCCACTCATGCCTAAACGCCACTGACGCTTTTCATATTTTAGCGAAAACCTGTCGCCCTTTGTCATGTTGTCGTGAATTTTGAAATATCTAAATATTTACTCAAGTATTAAACATATATATGTATATTTTTTTGCGTTATGCTGTATCGCGCATAGCAGGGTAGGCAGAGGGAACCTGGGAACCCAGTGTTGAGACTCCGTTCACTTTAAGACTAATTACTCTAATCACATAACGCACAATTAAATCTTTATATCAATGTAAAGACGTTCGATTACATATATTTAATGCCTCCAGAATTCGATGAAAAATAAGAAACGGAGTGTCTTAACTCAGGGTACCCTCTACTCATCCTAAATAAAAATATAAAAATCTATTTGATAGTATTTGAACTCAATATTTATCATAAGCATATCCTGTAAGCGATAAAATCTAATATTTTATAGGAACTTATATTAAAGTGGGTGAGACATTTTTTGCATAATTTATATCTACGAGAACGAAAAATAGCGTACGCTTCGCGAATTGTGATGTGATGTATGAAATACTGCGCTGTGTATGATATTAGTGAAGGGTTCTTTTAGTTTTAGTTTTTGGCAAAAGAAATCTGATGTTATGATACTCTTGAGTGGGGGAACTCAACGCCGAGTTTTGTCTTGTTATCAGTGCAAAGAAATGACAACTCATACCCCCAAGAAGGAATCAAACCCACAACCGTCGCTCAAATGCTAAGGTCAAATGTATTTCGAGTGCGCCGCTATGATCTCTGTTTAGTTAGTTATACTATATCTCTGTTTTAGTTATACTATAATGTTATTAATATTAAGTATATATTATATGACATATAAAAAAATACACCGCTGTAGTGCAGAAGGACAGCCCCTGGCTATAAGCGTGAGGTTATGAGTTCGATCCGTACAGGCGTTAAATTATATTTCGACTGCTTTAATTTCTCCGCTATTAGTAAACTAAGCATGGCATTGAGTTTCGTCACTCAACATCAAAGATTGCGCGAAAACAAGATAGTGAAAATGTCTATAATAAAAGCAAATAACCAATATATCGTTAGAACAGTTACTTCATGACACTACAAGTGGGTGGTGGATAATCGATGTTGTAGAGACTAATCCCACATTAATCAACTTTTAACTTTGGCTGAGTAATATAAATACGACCACTACAAACGACGTGTAATATATCAAAACTAGTTGTCGCCTGATGGAAAATCTCGTATTAGTAGTAGACAGAGGGAACCTAGTGATAAAACACTCTGTTCCTCAAATTTCACCATTTTTTTCGAGGCATTGCGTACGGAGTGGCAGAACTTAACGCCGGTGTGAGTGCGCTCTGTAAGATATCAAGAAATATTCTCTCTAATACTCCTCGACACCCTCTAATCTAACAAGATGTCAAATTTCAATTTTCCAATTCCAATAGTTTTATTTGTGCATTGTCTACCAGTCACTCAGTAAGAAATCGGTAAACTACACATCGGTAACTAACAGACTACAGGATGTGTGTTACTACAATTTTTACGTGTTGAGTGGTGTAACTTGAAGCCGTTTTTTCTTTTATTACTTCCACAATCGGGAATACAACCTACAACCGTAGGTTGTATTCCCGATTGTGCACCGTCGCCACGGCCTTAATAAATAGATACAAATATCATAAATATCTTACAAACAAATAATTAGGTATTATAATTGAACGTAGCTTAAATTGTTCCAAAACTTTGCTCAATTTCAAGTGTATTTAAAAATGTTAAGTTATCCTCAACTTCACTTAAGAGCCCGACTCTTTTTAATGAAAATTAATGGTTATCGTTAATTTTGAAGACATTTATGATTGAAATGGATGTTTTTTTTGTTGTTTTCATTTAAACGTAAGCTAGGATAAAAACTTTTTTTTATAAATTCATGCTGTATCCCGTATATAAAAGGTACGTTAAGGGAACCTAGTGAAAACATTCCGTTTCCACTTTTCAGACTTTGACTCTGACTGTATACTGGACGATATTACGATATCAACTTGGGAATTAATTAACTATTTATTATCACTTTTTCTATAAAGCAACATCCCTCGGCCTAACTTACTATAAGCGTGATAACGCGTGAAGCCAATAAAATATTGTCTATATAGCATTCAATATTTCAAAAGCTACACAAAAATATTCAAAGAAATCTATTTCTAGATAAACCTACGTACATTAAAAACCGCACGAAACGTTAAATACGTATTTTATGTCCGCCAATTATATTTTATAATATTTTTGCCCTCATATTTATGAGCATTCTGTTACGGTACACTTTTCAGTTTGGAATAAACGCGACGTGGTTGTGATCTGAAATATGACTTTCAAATTTTTTTCACATTTGCTCGCTTGGTTATTTTACGCTTTATCCCGCATATATGTAGTGAGAGACTTAAAAATAAAAATGAATAAATCAGCTTCACACTGAATCCTGCACAAAGCAGAGTAGACAAAGAGAACCTAGTGTTAAGACACTTCGATTTATTGACAATTTTTTGGGGCCTTGCGTGTTGAGTAGAGAAACTCAACGACAGGCTTTTTGTCTTGGTTTCAGAGCAAAGAAATTAAAACATATACAAATAATAATTCATTCTCTCGAGTAGGGATCGAACCCCCAACTTGTCTTACAGTCACACTACGACGGTCTCAAGTAACTACACTGTTGTTTATAATTACATATTTTATAGTCCTAAACAATATTTTTAAATATTATAAAAATATTGAATACATAAGTTCCTGTATCTTCAAATATTATCATTATTATCCGTTCGTTAACTATCTAGCTCTGCTGGGGCCAAAATATTATTATGATTGTTAAATTATTATTATTATTATTATTTATTTACGTACGTACTTTAATGATATATCAAATTAAATAAAGTATTTGTATTATATAAAAAAATGAGACTGTAGTGGTGCAAGCGTAACGTGTCCGATTCTGAGTGATGAAATTTTAAATATTTTTGTTTTCTTTCTTTTTTTTTCGCTACTCAAGACGCAATGCTTTCAGAGTTTGATGAAAAGCGGGGATATAAATGTGTTTTAATAGTAACGGTCACTTAGTCACTTAATATTAGGTTTCCAGGTTTACTTTACATAATAATTATATGCGGAATGAAATAAAAAATACAGATAATGAATAATGAATAGGCAAAGGTAAAAAAAAATATAGCACAAAATTATATAATTCATGACACTTAAAGTCACGGTAATAAAATGAAAATACGCTTTAGTTGTATGTATTTTCGCTTGAACGTCTTGACAATGAAGGAAAGGCAAAGTGAAAGAATTACTTATATTAAAGATAAAACAAAACATTTCTCAAATACTTAAAAACAATGTAAAATTAGAATGTCTGTTCTAAAACGTAAATTGGAATTGAAAAATAATTAGGGTGGGCTCGACCGACCCCAATCAAGACTTGAAGGGTTAAACGTCAAATGTATTTAAATTTAAACTAATTTAATGTGTATAAAGCATGAGAATAATATAATATTATAAATAAAAAACTGTTAAAGTGTCCACCCATTGTCCTCGCCCGTAGAGAGTGAATAATTTGATCATTATTGTATAATAAAATTAAAAAAGGAGCCCTTAAACGCAAGAGCTTGTGGTATAAAGGGAAGTGGAAGACGTAAATGAACCTTGATAACAGCTTGAGGATGGCAAGTGCTAAGAGGCTGATAGCAGTGAATGAGAAGAAAGAGATATAAAGTTCTAATCTATTATGGATACTGAAAGAAGCTAAAAAAAAGATTATTATTGTGTTAGTAAATGAAAATAAAAATACCGGTTTCTTAGGACATAAAAATAAAAATAATTCATTCAATCAAGTAGTAGGCCAGTCGCGGCGTAAGGACACCAACGTGTGAGTGTAAACGCGATGAGTTGTGGGTTCCATTCCTACACCAGGAAATGAAATATTTAGTGTTTTAATTTTATCGCTCTGGTAACGAGGTACATCACGGCATTGAGTTCTGCCACTCAATTAGAAAGCGACGGATATATCTAAATGTAAAGGGAATGTCTTAATACTTACAAGTTCCTTGTATACAATAGAGATGGTACGTGAAGTGAAGCTAAAAGTATTGATTAAACCCACAACTGTCACGCTTAAAGCCAGACCATGTCACTGAGCAACGACGGCTCTTAAGTAATTATATAAAAGCTGAAAGAGAACAACATGAATAATTTTTAAAATATTTTTTTTCTTTTGAATATAAGCTTTGAACCCAGAACCCAACATTAGTACTAGTCAATGTAACCATCGTCTTTCTTACTGTATAATTAATTATTACTATTAAATTATACATGCGTATGCATATTCCATAACATTAAGGAATATTCATATCAGTTCCTTGCAGTGTTCGTTAACAAATAGACGATGGGAGTTAGTATCTAGCGTTGATACAATATATACGTATATAAAATTTTGACGCCAGACAAAATTAGATGTGGGTTCAATTCTCAATTGAATTAATTAATTTAATTTCGTAGATCTGAGAAAAAAGAAAGTGCGGCGTTGTGATATGACACTCAACATGCAATTTCAGTTGTTATATTATGCGTGATACTACATGAAGCTGTTCAAAATTTAAGTTGTATAAATATAATTTATCACCGGACTCCTTTTATTAGCTTCACACCACACACACACACAGATAGAGGAATAAGCAGAAAGACCTAAGTGTCAAGACACTCTGCTCTCCGCTTCTCTCCCTCTCCGCTTACTAATTTCAAGCTATTGCATAAAAATTATATTATGAGTGGAACTCGACACAGCGTTCTGTTTGCCACAGCAGATTTATCAAAATGTAATTGTTAACCGAGCGATTTTAAGCCATCACGGCCAGAATTTTATTTATGTTGTTATATTTTTAACCGACATTCAAAACTTTTTTTTACTGACTAAAGTATCAAACCCTGGTTAATCCAAAACAAAAGAAAGTGGACGTAAGACGACGTAGAGTATCGCTACTCGCAGCTTTATTCATAGATGTCGCGCATTCATTTCAAAGAAAATACAACGCAAGTTCCTTTTGGCTGTATCTCGTATATAATAAGATAGGTAGAAAGAACCTACTGTTAAGATACATCTTTCCCAATTTCAACCAAATTTTCGAGGTAGGCCACGCTTTGCCTTGTTAACAGAACGAAGAAATTTGGTAATTATCTCACGGATGGGAATCGTACAACAACCTTGTGTGTTAAATATATATACAAAATTATATCTTACTAGATAACCTTCTTCTATAAGCAATGAAAATCGTTCATACTTAAGCAAACAGATAAAGGATTCTCTTGAGTTATGAAAGAGTAATGTAAATAGTAAAATAATTATTTTTAAATTTGCCCGGTCACTAAGGATTCCGATCCTATATAAACATTTTAAAACCGTTTTTACAAATATGAAATATCAATATCTTTTACCTTCGACTCCGCCCGCATAATCTATACAGGAGTAGGAAAAAAAAGATTTTTTCGTAAAAATCTAAAGAACTGTTTTTAATGTAAAAAACTAGAGGCTACTAAACATTTTTTTTGAACTCTTGGTTAGTTACAAGTTATGTATTTTTATTTTATTTTATTCTGGTATAAAAATATGTTGACCACGACCACACACCACGACTGACCGTGGTGCACGAGCGTGTGACGGTAAACGCGATAAGTTGTGTATTCAATTCCCACTGGAGGAAATGAAATATTTATTTATATTTCTATTCTGTCGCTCTGGTATCGAGACAAAGCGCGGCGTTGAGTTTCGCCACTCAATGCCTCCAGAATTTGGCGAAAACTAGAGAATGGAGTGTCACGGTTCCCTCTGCATACTGAGGCTAAGTATTTTTTTTATTTTAATAATTTTCATTTCCTCGCTATGGTAGCAAGACAAAGTGTGGTGTTGAGGCCTGCCAGTCAATACGTAATGCCTCCAGAATCAACTTTATTCTTTCATGAGTTAAGCTTTTGTATAAGGAAAACAATCCAAAATTCTTATTCCAAGGCAGTGAAACTTTCTTATTTATATATTTATAAGTACACTACAGAAATATATATAAAAACACGAAAATATTCTTGATTTCGCGGACGATGCCGCGATCGGGATCGGGGATACAGCATCAAGCTGCTAAATTATATTTACTTTACTAATATAGATTAATAAATGACATAGATCAAACAATATCACACAAGGGTGGGATAAACTCAATTAGTTAATTAGAGAAACAAATCAGACGGCGATGGTTGTCCGTGTAATCATGCCGTTGTAGTACAGCAGCTAGCTGGGGATTTATATATTAAGTACTTATATATGTAATTGGCATTTGATAACGAAAAAACATAAAGTTGAATATTGTATAAGTAACATATTTATTTAATCAAAGCATTAATTATTGTTATTTATGCACTTTTACCATCTCACAGGTAGTTAACTGATCAATTTACTAAAAAAAACCATTCGGTCAGCAAAAGAAAGTAACGCAGCAGTCGCTTCACTCAATTCATGAGGTTGAAGCCAACCACCTTTCAAGATTTTTAATCTTCTCAATTTGCTTCAAGCTGTACTAACATCGCAACCTGCAGCTAACTCGTTACTGACATGCTTTGCGATGGATTCTGCTTCCGCAATAGCCTTCAATTCTTCATTATCAACTTGGGTCCCCAGGTTTTCCAAGGAGCTTGATCTAAAGGTCAAAATTTTCAGAATGAAAATGTTGGAATCAAAAATGCAGTATGTTTTATTTTACGATACGTCCACTATATACATCTTAACCTTTCGAGCGGTGTCCGCAATACTGGTGCCACGATGGAAGTCGTACTCGTAAATAATGCGATATTTCAAATTTGCCATTTTTTAAACTGAGTGACGCAAGCTGAGGAAGCGGGTAACGCAACATATATACAAGTGTAAATAGCTGAATAAATTTAACTTTGAAATTCCTAACTAAAGAGGAGAATAAATTGGCCAGTACGACAAAACGCAATTTCATATGTAAGAACCTAATATTATATGTACAGCTCCTGTACACATATTGTACCTGTACGTTTCAAGCAACTCTAAAATAAATTTCGTGTTGCTTGCATACGATTTAAAAAATTTAAATGCCTCCATAATATTAAAATGAAAAATAAAATAAATTTATGAAAATTGAGTCCAGATCTCCTAACTACAAAAAAGCACGATAAGGATAATTTAAAGCAAACATAACTTTTACACCAATCTTTTTTTATTTACAAATTCGACATACTTTACGTATAGAAATTTACAATATTTAAAAAATCATAAACCAAAATATCTTTGCTACGTGCTCTTATACTACATCCACCTGGCGAATCCTATCAGCAATTAAGGGGAGCGATTCGAAATTGTCGAGACGAGGCTTCTGTACTAGCTATGTACATATTGAGGCTGTTATGTACAGCCAGTCTACTCTGTAAGCCCATTGAGTTCAGTAGTTTGAAATTTATATATTCTATATAGGTAACAGAGTCTTTGCGTATTGAAGCCTCTATTAAAATAAGAAAATACGCTCTCGCTCATACTCTCATAACTCATAAAGCAATGCAACGATAGGCAGAACTATTTATGTATGAGTCCAAATTCGATACATTGCATGTTGATTACCAGAACTCAATGTCGCATTTTGTCTTGCCAGAGTTCTGCTTTGACTAGAATGAGTTAAAAAGTGAATAGAATGACCAATAATCCATTCCTTCCTTGGAATAAATAAATTTCAGTTTCAAGTTCATTAAGAAGAAACATGGCGTCGAGCAACAATCATTGTCTTGACTATCAGAAAGTTTGCAACGGTGTGTCTTAGGAATAAGTTTGCCCTTACCTTATTGTGTACAATAATAGTAAAGCTGAAAAGTTGAATAACAAAACATTCCCCTTAATGAAGGTCAAACCCAATACCATCCTATAGAGAATCAACAACTCTCCTATTTCGCCCCTAATAACTCCACAGTAAATGATTAAATTCTTATAATCGTCTAACATTATCTTCATTGTGCAAATTTGATACTGCTCATGTTAGTTAGAGCTTTGAAAGCACCTCAAAGTTTGTATGGAGTTACTAACTTTACTTACACATTTCAGTTAACGGTGTTCGATCAATTTTTAATTAAATTCCTACACCTGTGCCTTGCGATATACTTAAGTTTACACTAAAGTGTAGTGTATAACTAACGTTAAATTTTGGGAAAAAGCTCTTACATTAAGCTTTTCTTTCTGTCGGGACAATAATGAAACATTACTGTATTTTTCTCTGTTTTGAGATGTTTTGGGCATTTGACTTCATCGTTTTCTTTCGTTTTTTTTTAATTTCACGATATATGCATAAAGTAGAGAATCTATTATTATGACACTCCAAGAGCAGTCCAGTTTTTGAAACAATATTTCAAAAAGTGGACTGTGTGTAATTAATGAACTTAACGTAGCACCTTGACTTGAGCGACATTATAAGAGTTAAAAAACGAAAATAACTCATTTTCTCTAATGAAAATTGAACCCATAATCGTCGCGTTTATAGTCACACGCTATGCCGCTGCAATACGATGGCCTCAAATCATATTTAAACGTGTGTTTTCTCTCTATTCTGTTAGTCCCTTAATGCTGAGGATCGTAACTTCGTTGTTGTATGTAACGAGCTAGTATCTGTAGGTGTTAGGATAATTTGGTCTGATCATTTTTTTGGGTTTCATTTCCTTGGTCTTGTCCTAAACTTCGTTCAAAATATGTGAAGATGCGGTGCAAGCAAGTCCTGGGTCGCAGTCGATATGCAGTTCTTTCAGTATGGAGGCTAAGTGAAGATTTATGCGTTTGGTGATTTCCATATATGATTGATATCGTTTTACGCCGGTTTTCCATTTCACATGTACCCTTCTTGTTGATGACTGAGCCAAGGTGTTGAAATTCTCTCACTATCTCATATCTATTAAGCAGAGTTGATGTATGCTGAACGCAAAGTGGTCGATATCACAAAAAATATATATCATGGCTTTGGCTTTGCTTTTGTTAATGCAGAGGCCGAAGTTTAAACTTGTTTTCTGTGGCCGCTCCAGAACATTATGAATGTTATTTCTGAATTAGCAAATAGAATTGTATCATCGGCACTACGCAGCTTAGTCTCCTATCTTGATACCTATAAATATATATAGAGATAAAATAAATAAATAAAATAAATAAATATATCGAATCTAAAATGGTATAAGGTGATGGTGTTGATTTTCACTGGTCAAATTCGATCCATCTGTGTTTTTTTAATTAGGGCATATAATAAATATATGTTTTTTATTTAGCTTTACGCTATATGCATAGCAGCATAGGCAAAGGGAACCTGAAAACCTAGTGTTAAAATGCTCCGTTCCCATTAAAATACATATCCTACTATTGCTATACTAAATTTCTATAAACAAAATTGTTTCCAACGATAAGTATTACTGAAGTTATATGTCCTTTATAAGCATAGTATGTGCGCCGCTTAAAGCTTGTACAGTATAGGACTTAAAAATAAAGTTCTACAATAGAATTGTGGAAAAGCTTTATATTCAAGCTTCATGCTGTATGCCAGATATAGCAGGATAGACGGAGGGAACCTAGTGTTAAGACATTTCGTTGTCCAATTTTCGAGACATAGCGTGTTGAGTGGAATTACCTCTATTCGTTTTCTTATTATTAGAGCGAGTAAATGAAAATAAATCTTTTCCTCAACTGGGAATCGAATCCACAACCGTCGTGTTTACAGTCAGACGCCGCGCCACTGCGTCGTCGCAAGCTTTCCTAATTACTCAATACTTCATATTCGTACAATAAATGGGATAGAACCTTTGACTTTCAAATTCTATAGAGTTCATTATATTCATGTTGCGGCCATGCCTATGATTATAGTAAGCTGAGAGGGAATTCAATGAGGCAGTTAGTAATCAATAATAATTGAGTGGTCACGTCATACTTCATTAATGATTATTCGAGCTCTGGACTGAAATAGGGGTCATACAGATTTAGGGGTTGAAAAGGGTGAATTCAAATAACGTTAGTAATAGAGATTATTTGATTAACCCAGCGTTCCTCGCTACCGGGTAAAAAATACTTCACAGGTAACAAAAACATATATTATATCTAATTTTCTAAATACCTTAGACTTGGTGATTTGACAATACTATGATGTTGTTAAAATACCATGATTTTTTGACCAAGGTTAGGACTATAGAATAGATTTTCCAACATTTTTTCATAGTCACAGTGAAATTATATCAGAAACTGAGGATCATGAGGAGCCCAACGTCCACGGCAGTGAGGCTGAATAGAAAGCGGATTCCAATAATATTCCTGATATTTCTCTGATGAGGAGATGATGATCTCTGATGAAGTTCCTCAAGATCCTGATCAAATCCATACATGTTTCTAGGTAAAGATTTCGACTGGAGGAAAGATTGGAAAAAAAGTCAAGTAGTGAAATATGTTATAAAAAATATGCCAAAAACATATTACACCTAAATGTAGCAGATAATTAAGTACTTACAAAAATACTGGTACTGGTTGTTGGTTTATTAAAAGTGAATCTTCATTTACCACATTTTTTTATTATAAAAGTTTTTTGTAATTTGTCAGTTTATAACAGTATTGTGTCTTATTATATTATCTCAATTTGCATGTTTCCAAAATGATACTTAATGTAAAATATTTAATTATATGAAGAATTATGTTGTCTTTTTGAATATCTTTATTGTAATTCTTATATATATTAAAAATATTGTTTTATTATGAATTTTATTATTTATTTATATAGATTATGGTACAAGTAAATAGAAGTTGGTGCATATATTTTTTAATTTCCAAATGTTGAACATAAGAAATTAGGAATAATGTGGTATTTTGTATCCAGTAACGATCGTTTGTGTATATAAGTGCTTAGCAACTCTAAAGTAAATATACTAACTTCAACAGCTACTGGTTCGAATTGAAAAAATATTTTTGTTTTGTCCATTAATTGAGTAAGGCTATGTTATACTCAGTTCATCATTTCCATGTAACTTATTGTATCTACAGACGTATGTACAGCAGTTATATAGGCAATTCAATACTACACTCTATAAAATATTACCTGTGACATCGCGCTATGGTTAAATGAATGTAATTAAGTAAACAACGTGATGTAACCAATAGTAAAAAGATTTTTTTCAATTCGTGCGAGTAGTTTCTGAGATTATTGCGTCCAGCCAAACACACTATTTCTTTTTCTTATTATATTAATATAGACAGTATATATACAGTTAAATATACATATCTTCTACAACTTATTAAATCTTTCCATTCAAAATCAATATTACAAAGCAAATAACAGTCTTCGAGTTGATGAACAGCGAAGTTTCTATTTATTAACGATTTAACCCTACATTAAAGTCCACAAAGTTCACGAACGAATTTGTACCGATTTGTAATTTTGTTTTATGTTGTTTTTGCTTTGAGCACGTTAAATGTTTAATTGGATTGCGGAAATTTTATGTAGAGAATATATTAAGTACATTATATTTTTAATAGAATATTTAGAGGTTGGAAAATGAGAATTAATATAGAGCGCGAAAAATATAGAGCGTTTGAATGGGAATGGAGAACGGAGATTAGATTCCTATTTTTCTTCTTACTATGTGCGGAATACGCGGCGCAGCACTAACTTCTAATTGTAAGCTCAATTGTGGTGGGTTTCATTCCCCGTTTCAGTGAAATTATTATATTTAAGTTATTCACAATTCCCCGCCCCGGTAGTTTAAACGCGACGTTGGATTCCGATACACGATATCTCGAAAATCGAGACTGGCGAGGCAAAGTGGAACAGGCTGATTATTATAAAATGGTTACAGGTTCGTCCCCCAATCTTGGGAGTTAATATATTTTCACTATTCTTATTTTTTCACTCTGGCAAGACGCACAATCAGTCGCATTAACAGTCACATTTTGTGTCCCTGCGCCACGACTGGATAGAAACCAAGTAAAAATTACGCAATAATCTCTATCAAATAAATCACACGGAATTCGAATTCGCTTCCCACCATTTAAATTTCTTAAAAGAGGAGCTTTTCAGCTTCCAAATACAATATTTAACACATTTTCCTTAAATACCACAAGTATCCACGTTCAGGTGTCAGATGATTTTCGTAAACACGTTACGTATTAAACGTAATGAGATTCCAGATATGATGTGATTTTAGCAATCACTGCTAAAAGGTTTGCCCTTATTACTGGAATTGTAATTTAGATGTATCTTTTTAAGTACTTGTGTACTTTAATTTGTATGTTATAGTCATAAATATGTGTGTGTGTATGTATGTATAAGTTTTAACCGTGTGATCCCGCCCTAGAATAGGATCATCCTGGTACTGGTGGTGTCGTAAGAGGCGACTAAAGTACGTGTGGTAGAGTCACGTTGCCAGCAATGGCAACACGTATGGGCAGACTCGACCGGATCATTACCACCCCCGGCATTTAAAACCGGCGTGAAGTAGTGGCTTTATGCCACTGCGTTTCGCATCAGGTAATGCCGGGCCCCGGCACCCAGCCCACTTTAAAGGCCGGCAACGCACCTGTAACTCCTCTGGTGTTGCATGGGGTCGTGGGCGGCGGTAGTCACTTACCATCAGGTGACCCGAACGCTCGTTTGCCGTGTCTCTTCCATAAAAAAAAAAAAAAAAAGGCACCTTTGTTGTGTAGATAGGATGTCTCGAGCGTATTTGAATGATATGGATTCGAACCTCATTCGTGGCAATAATGATATTATTATATTTTTTAATTTCTTATTGATTTTTATCTTTCTGCTAAAATATGTATGTCTTAAAAGCAAAAGATAGAATATCTGAAAATTAAATCTCTACAGAAAATTCATGCCACATCTCTAAATTATTTACATATTTTTTATCCTGCACACAGCATAGTAAACAGAGGGAATCTAGAAATCTAGTGTTGAGACAGTCTGTTCCATTTAAGACACTTCCGTTCCCCACTTTCCGCTGAATTTTAGAGGATTGCGTGATGCTGGGCAGAACTCAACGCTGCATTTCATGTTTCGCTACATATATATGGGTAATTATTAATATGTAAACAGCAATGCGTCGTGTCGCTAAGCCAATACATCAGTGTCATGGAATAAATAATAGGTTATGGTAACTTGCTTACAGTATTGTCTACGTTCACAATTTGCATAATTTATGTTCAAGTAAAATTTGAGTTAAGATTGTCGTGGCGCAGTGGTACTGTTAGTTTTCACGGGGAACACTAGGTTCCCTGACTGAAGTTACAAGAAAAAACGGTAAATGACCTGAAAATCTTTTTTATGTCAAACGGCTAAAATAAGCTTTAAGCTTTAAGCTTAAAGAAGTAACATATTTGGAAAATGAGCTCTAAAAAAGGCTTTATTGAATAGGAATCGGTAATTTATGGAAATGCCAATAAGCAAATAAAATGATTTAAAACAATAATATTTATTTTCATATTCGGCTTAGGCTTCGGCTTCGGCTTAGGCTTCGGCTTCGGCTTAGGCTTCGGCTTAGATCAAAGTAACGAAAAGGGAATATCCTCAGATGATATTTATCAAAGAAGAAGGATCACTGCAGAATTAAAAAAACCATTTATCACCTATAGCGGTTGGTTTTATTAATAGGTTCTTTTCTTTAAATGTACAATTTAACCCAATAACATACGGTTTGTTCAAGATCATTAACTCGTGGTTTGTCAGACATTTGGTAGGTAGGTAGTTAAGAATTAAGACACTCCGTTTTTAATTTATTTTTTTAATTTCACAAAATTTTTGTTATCTACAGTTTTAATATAATTTATAGATACGCTGTAATTAGAATCAATAGTTAGCATGAGGGAATTTCAATAATCCTTATAGTTCCATCTAACCGAAATGGATTAAGAGCTGGCTACTAATTAATTTAAAGCATCTTGTTATACATAAGCCAACCTCAAAATTGTATTTACTATAAAGTTCACGTGTTACGTACACCCCACACTCATGGATCTCAACGCCGTATATATGCATACAGCAGGGTACACACAGGGAACCTGGTAACCTATTTTCATTTCACTCCACCAATATTATTGTATATAGCTGTGATGTCAAGAATATTATGTTCTATTCTATAGATAAACTTGTATTAAATATTCCAGATGCCATTTTAAAGACAAAATTATAGGATATTTCTAGTTACATTCTTACTTTGATGAAGTCCAACCGTTTTACCCGTTTAAGTCGTAATTTAGTTGAAAGTATGACCTAATTGGCTAAAGCATTGCAAAGTATAATTTGAGAGGCGCAGTTTCAAATCTTGTTAGGCTTTAAATTTTTAATTCTAATGAAAATTGAATTTAATGTTAAATTTAAAAGAAATATTATTTTTTTCATATATTTTAAATTAATTCAAATACCACTGTACATATATTTGTGTAGATGCTTATTTTTTATGTAATTTGAAAGAATAATTAACGATGAAGATGAATGATAAAAGTTACATCTTCAACCAGCGGTCTGATACTTAAGTACATGTATGTGAGAAATTTATATATATAAAAAAATACTGAACCGAATTTAATAAAGCTCATGATACTATACCTTAAGTTTAATGATGGATCATGTCGATATGGTGCTTAAGAAATTCGAGGACTTAAATATTTAATGCTCATATATTCAAATATAGATAACATATGACTTATTAATTCAACAAACGTTGCAATTTTTACGATGGGAAATTGCTAAAGTACATAATATACATCTGGTCTTTTTAATTAAGAATTCATAAGATTACAAAGATTTTGTTTAACGTTTTTCGATTATATTTTAATTATAATTTTTATTTCCCTACACTGCTTAGAAAAATGTATGGCGTCGAGTTACACCAATCAATTCAAGCCACTTACTTGACTCTGTCGCTACCTAGTAATTTTGAAAAAAAAGGTGAACCTATAAAAAGAAGTATGATTTTCTTTTAAAAAAAAACAAATCATAGACGAAAAATAAGCGTCTTATACCCACAGTCCCGGGGGTCTCATTTCCGGCGACCAAGGAAACCTTGCTTCCTGAACGAGCTTCCTTGGAAAATCTATCGCACAATGTATTTATGTTATATCTTATCTTATATATTTATATGTGAGGGAGTCGAGTGATGAGATTACAGCTGCTGGACCTGAAAATTATACTATAGAATATAGGCTTTTTAGTAGTTTAAAAACTAAAAAGATGACATTTTTTTTTTATTTGAATTAGTCTTATATAGCAACGAGAAAAATGTAGCATCGATAAGAATTATCATGTTTTTTTTAGGATTCTGTACCTTTTAATAAAAAAAGATACCTTTATAAGAATAATTTGTTGTCCGTCAGTCTCTTTGTACGTCTGTCTTCCAAGAGCCTTTATCTCAGGAACACTTGGGGATATCGAGTTGAAATTCAAACTATAAACATAGATCTACGATTCCATGATTTCCTGATAAAAAACGTAAACGTAAAAAAAGAAATGCTCTCGATGTGGCGAATATAGCAAAAAACGTGTATACTATAAAGGGAATCAAAATTAATATAATTATGAAATTTGGCAACTAGAATCTATAGATAGTACTAGTTCAGAAAAAAAATCTTGAAACTATTCATTTGTGGTTGAATCCTTAAAAAATAATTAAAGGCCTTAAAAGGAGATCAAAATTTGGTATTAAAGCCGCTAGTTTAAGTAAGGTATCAGATGAAAGGGCTCTGGTTAAGTTAAACCTAAATTTCGAGGCAAGGCATCGGAGGTAGCGACAGGTAGGCACACCGTTCACCACTTTTCACTTCTGTTTTTTCTTCCATTACTATTAGTACTAATGGAAAAAAATTCAAATAATTTTATAACCCGAGAAGGAATAGAACTTACAACCGTCACATTTACATTCAAGCGGTGTGGTACTACGCCACGACAGTTTCAATTATTAACTTATATTATAGCATTTCTATCTACATAAAAATGTATTATTAGAAATATATACTCTACAAGTCATCGCCGAAAAATAATAAGAAAAGGAAAAAATGAACCTATAACTTAGAAACTTCGAAGACAATCATTATCCACTTCACCAGAATATCACTCAGAAACTTTCGCATTTAGTCTGAAAGCCTCGAAATAGGTAAAAATACTTTACGAAGCTCCCTCGTGTGGTTTTATATCAACCATTTGCGGCCTAAAATTTAAGTGAGACCGGACATTCAATAAATATTCATGGTACCCTGGTAATGGGCTCACTATGTAAATGCCTCCCTTTTCCACTTTAAACAGTGTGACCAATGTTCCTTTAAGCATGTCATTTGATAGATTGATTTTATTTTATCCTCGTACATCTTAAAGGGAAGGAAGGAACTAAGTGATTCGTTCTTTTTTCATTACGGTTCTGTACTCTAAAAAAAAAGGAACACTTGTACGAACGCCGGACTATGTATGGACTATATTTTCAATTTATATTAAAGATAGGAAAAAAACCGTAGGAAAGGCAAAGTAGGTAAGTGCGGGTTGGTTTTGCCCATGAAAGTTCGGTAGTAGTAAGCATAGCTTAAGCCAAACTAACCTACACCAAGGCAACGTTCCACAATGCATTTCCACCAGTATTAAATAACTTATTGGTGCTTTGTAAATTTTGTGCTAAAGTAGGACGAAGGGGGACGTAGGCTTTATTATGTATTTGTAATTTTTAAAACCTACCTTTAAAGATCCAGCATCCATAGGTTTGATTTATTTTTAGGTTTTTTTAGGTTTAGTAATAAATTAGTTATAAGAAACGTATAAGAGTTGTGACGTGGTTTGTTAAGAATCAAAAAAAGAGTTTAAATGGTTTCCAAGACGTGCAGGTTTGAATCTCGCTTCGTTAAGTTTTTTATACATTTTATAAAGTTTATTTTTTACGTACCCATAAAAAAATGAAAAGAGAATCGAACAGACTTTACGAATCTATAATAATATATAGGAGCTCAAATTTTGACGTTCGCTTACAGAACTCTAAAAATGGGCATGTTTTTAATAAAAAAAATACTCCAGACATACAGAAGCGCTAATAATAGATTGATTTAATATATGATATTTTTATAATCAACTGTCCAAAGCAAATTAAGAAATATACTTTATGTGACGTCATACAAAACTTTCCCGTACGGTCGAAGCAAGACCAACTTTTAATAGGGGACAACAGTGACAGTTCTGGAGAAGTAATTTCTTTATACTTATTATAGTTTTCTTTCATTCTTATTCTATATGTGAAAGTTTGATAGAAGAAAGAAATAATCCTTTATATTATTGCTAAATCATTATTAAGATATTTATTTGAGGTCGTCGTTGCCCGGTGGGACAGAGTTGTGACTGCATACGTGACGGTTGTGGTCTCAACTCAAACTGAGAAAATTTTATATTTAATATTTTCGTTTCCTAGTAACATGCAATACCGCGAAAATGCAGAGCAAAGTGCTAAGCCGAAATGTATTAATAAGAACGGAGTGTCTCAACACTAGGTTCCCAGTTTCTATTTGCCTAGCCTGATATGTGCGGGATACAGCGTGAAGCTAAAAAATATGTAAGTCTGGTTGTATACGTGATTATTGTGGATTTTAAGCCCGCGGCGCAGCGACACAGACTTTGACCGCAAACGCGACGGTTGTGTTTGCGTTCTGTTCTGTTCGGGGGAATCTGTTTTTTTTTTTCATATTCTCGCTCTGATAACAAGAAACAGGTTGGTGTGAGATTCAAAAATTGGATAGAAAGTGGAGAATGGAGTATCTTAACATAAGGTTCTCTCTCCCAACCCTATTATGTGAAAAAAATATCAAATTGAAAAAAAAATTCTATAGATACCATCGTAACTGAGCGTCCGAATCGAATGAAGTGATTCATCTTCATATTTTTATGCATGTTATGTGTAACCAGACAACCACGGCGTTTGGTTCCGCTTTAATCACAGTACTTCGGAATTGTGAAGACAATGGACAAAGGAATATGTAGGATCTTACACTGTTACTCTGCTTACTTGACTCGTGTGTCTTATTCAATCATTATAAGATTAAACAAAGTTAGGACGTACGACAAATGAAAAGCTAATTTAATATATTATACATATAGAGTCTGTTATGCCGCCGTATGTACATATATACATTATGTAGACGTGTTAAAGAGACATGATTAGTATTAACTGTTAATAGCAGTTAACGTTTATCAATTAAGGAGTTAATTGGAGAGTGATCTTCAAATGACAATAGATATACATATCTTAAGTAATAATTACATTCGATTGAAATAGAAATAGAAGTGCCTAGAGCGCATTTGCGTGGTGTTGAGTTTCGCATTTCAATATTGTTAACTTGCTATATTTGCTGTTGATAATAATAATCTGTAACAAACTATAGCAAATGTGTTATGACTATGTTGTTCTTTGTTAGGCAGCCATGTTGTGAAGAAATCTATAAGTTATGGTATATTATTAATTTAAGGTAATCTGCTTTATAAGGAGTAGTGAAGGTAAGTGCTTGTGCATTTGTGCAAAGGAGCCGCTGTTGTGGTCACAAATCCCACTCTTGTGGTCGCATATCCCAATATCTTCAGTATTAGATATTTATAATTTTAAGTGAAGCGCAGTTCTCTTCACATCATTCAATATAGAAAACAACAATATAAGGTTCCAAAAAATTGGGCGGAAGGTGGGGAACAAAGTCTCTAACGCTAGGTTCCTTGAGGCTGCTATACGTAGAAAAATATTAAACTTTCTACCTACTTTTATAGCAGCCAGCCGTGTAATAATACAGATAAAGCTTTTTATACCATAAAAATTTAGTTAGCTAGGTTATATGCTCTCCATAGTGGATCACTGATGTGCGAGAATTGGTGTCAAAAAAAATCCGATACATTTTTTAAAGATAATAGGCCTTTTTCGACTCGCCCGACTAAATATAGTTATCTAACTTCTTCATATGTTACTCCATGATTTTCATGCTTTTTATGTTACATTCTTCCAGCATGATGAGATTGTGGTAGTGAATGGTGGTAGATACCAGACAATACGCTTTATTCCCATATAAAATTTGGTTAATTTAAAATCTACAATAATAGATGCATTCCAATAACTAATTTTTTTTTTTCTTGACAAATTACGTAAATTGCATAAAAATTCGACATATTGTATTTTTTTTTTTAATTTATATTTCCATTTTCGTCGCTCTGGTGTCAAAACAAAAGTGCGGCGTTGAGTTCCGCCACTCAACATGCATTGCCTCCAAAATACGGCGAAAAGTCGGGAATAAAGTGTTAAAACACTACGTTGCCTCTGCCTACTCTGCTGTGTCCGGAATACAGCGTGTAGCTGAATTGTATTTTATTAAAGAACATTTCTTTTGTACTGATATCATAGGTTATATTATTGGATAAGCAGAAGGAGCTCACTGCTAAGACAGTTTCCGCCTAATTTACAAGACATTCAGTTTTCAGTGCCGAAGATCAACGCTTCATTTCGTTTCCCAGAACAATAAACCTATCTACATATCGATCTATTCCCTGGATATGATAGTTGAAATTAAAATTTTAATTTCTTTTTGAGAAATGATAATCGAGTTTAATTTCTTTTTGCATTTGTTTCATCAAAATCTGCTTATTCAAATTCAAAGCCATAGTTTAATTCAATTGTACTTTGAGATCGTTTCCATGTTTATATAAGTCCAAAACGCTCGAATTTGAAATTTAAATGTTTACGACTCTAATCAGGTCAGGAGGCCATCAAAGGCAGCTGTTCTGCATAACATTTTATTTGTATGAAAATTGTTTTTTATTATAATAAAAACTTCAAGCACTTAGGTAAATAATCTGTATAATTTAAAGGCTATGAGGAAAATATAAAAAAAATAATGTTCTTTCTTTTTTATTTCTCCGTAAAGAAAACAAAGTGTTCTTCCACTGTTATACACGACATGTAATATCTCGAATTCCAGCGGAATTCGGAGGAGAACGTACTACATAAAGCTTTTTATAATCGTAGACGAGATGTTCAAATTCTATAATCGTGGACGAGATGTTCAAAAACGAAGTAGTAATTTCAGTTGTGTCGTGTAAAAATTAACAATATGGATCGTATTTTAAGCCAAGATTATTAAAATGCGTCCAAGCACTTCAGAAAATAATAATAATTCCACATTGTACACAAAGCGAGCGATCCCTATAAGCGATTCCTTCATGAAGATCGAACACACAATCATTACGTTATCAGCCACATGCTGTCCCACCGCTCCCCTATGGCCTTGAACATGAAATATAAAAATATGAGTAGATTTTTGATGAAATCACAAAAATATCCAATATGGGTTTCATCTCTCTACCTACTACTACCTCGCTTAGTTAGCGAGATAGGCATTTAGGTCGGCCTAATAAAGATTAGTAGGGTGAGTCCTTTCATTATGCCGAACCATTGAATTGTCCTTTACATGTTATGGGGGCTTACATACTTAAGGGCCTTAGGTAAATTGGAAAAAGTTTGGTAATAATGGCTGTAGTTTCATATATTGAGAGCTTGTACTTACATTTTAAGATTTATTATAGAACTACCTTGTACTTACTGCTTCGCTTCTATAGAAAAATAGAAGGTGGAAGTAGGTTACCGTAGGTTTTACTCATTCGAATTTATGGTTCTTGCAGTTGGCGGTCTCTTTTTTATGAGAAAGGCACGGCAAACGAGGGTCTGGGTTAAAACGGTAAATTGTAAACGCGCAACAAAGTGTTGTTATTATTGCTGGAGTATAAATATGACGTAGATGGAATCAAATCAACGACTTGTCGCGTTTACAGTCACAAATTTTGTCCCTGCGTTGTTAAATCGTAAATCTTCTTTTACACGATTATCACAGATTTAGCCGCTTACTTTTAAAGTAAAAAATAACAATATGATTCTGTAGAAAGAAAATCGTCTATAATTTATAAAATTGTAAAACTTCCGCTAATCCTATAGACAAAGCTAGACTACGGGAGATAGATTGTAGGGAAGCACTAAAAGAGAATATCTTAAAAATTCTTACGAGAAAAAGGAAAAAGAGGATTTTTTATTTCTCGTCTTATGCGAACAACTACTTTTATTATCTTACTAATTTTGCTTTACCCAAATTGAAAATTTGAAATTGAACCCACAACCTAAGTGACGATAAACGACACGTTACCGCAGACTCATACAGCGCATTGAGAGCTCAGATACAGCCAGCGTTAAAAGCTTCCTCGTTGCGATCGTGTCGCAAGCACAGTATATAGCGGCGGGAAACCGACGCTACGGAACATTGACGGTGGCAAATATACATTTTTTTAAAATGTTGAATTAAAATTTGTGAATTTTAGGAAAAGAATATTTTTTGAATAAATTTTCTGTGCGGGCTTTTAAGAATATTTAAATATTTGATCATTGAAATTAAATTAAATAAATACCGTAATCCTTATATTCTACTATATTTATATGTTTAATGTGATTTCAATATTTTCCATAGATACATTTCTGGCGTCAGTGTATCAGTTATTATTATATGCAGTTAGCAAGATAGATGAAAAGCACCTACTGATAAAATATTCGATACGGTTGTGGGTTCAATTTCCGCTCAGGGGAATATTTTTTTATTTTAATAAAGGCAAAGCGCGCGTTATGTTCCGTTACTAACAGGCATTGTCAATAAATTTGGCTAGTCTAAGAAGAATGGAGTGTCTTAACATTCTGTTCTTTCTGCTTGCCCTGTTGTACAAGAAACAAGCATATCGCTGCATATGTCGATATTTATATCTTTAGTACAAGTTTACCCTTATGTCGATATTTATCGTCGCGCTCAAACTCCGAACTCTATTTAAGTTAAAATTGATGTTGCAACTGTGTACAACTGACACTATTATGGTGTATTCTGAAAGCGCCTGATTAATAGTTGTAGGTTCAAATTATAATTGAAAAAAACATATTTTCGGTCTTGGTTCAAATTATTCTATTCCACTTTATTTCTTATATATTTATAGGATATAAAGTAGACTTCATACATTCAGTTCCATTCTACTTTATTTCCCATATACATATTTATAGAAAATAAAATAAAATAAAGACTATTTTCTCAACATTAAAATATTTTTTATTCATTTAAGTACTTTACAATCGATAAGTAACATAAAAATATTTGTAATGTCAGTCCTATCATAATCTCGGAAGACAGTTCTGCTTAGAAGAACCGTTAAAAAATTCAACAGTGGTTTTTGAAAATATAATTTACTATTAATGCATAAGAACCATAAGCTTCCTGGATCAATATCAATATCTTTGTCATTTAAATTATAAATAATAACTTTAGATAATTGTAGTTTTACAAATATCTATAACTATCAATAAATGTTAGTATGTTTTCGTTTAGCAGTCAGGCAGAGAGAACTTTAGGTAATTTAAGAAACCCCATTCTTCTTTTTTTCAATGGCATAACTCAACCAAACCAATACGAACACTGATTGAAAATAATTTATACATAATCATTCCCCTGAGGGGGGTTCGAATTCACAACCATCGCAGCGACAATCAGTACCTGTCACTACTGAGCCTGTGTATTTTCACGGTGTATCCCGCATATAATCAGATAAGTGGAGTCATTACGTGCTGAGTGGTGGAAATCAACACCGCGTTTAATGCCGTTACCAGCGCGATAAAACAAAAATCATTCATTCTGCTAAATGAAAATCGAACGAACAACCATCGCGCTTACAAGTTAACACTGTCCCACTGTCTTCCAACGACCTCAACATCTATATATATTAGATATTCGTAAGCGAACGTATAACGTACTGCAGTAACATCCTTCCCGGCTCTCGCTATAAATTGTCCCACTTTGACGCGATAACGGATAAAGGAAGCTTTTAACGCTATATAAATGAAATATATTGTTCTCTCCGTGACACGTTTCGAAACAGATTGAAATATGTGCCATCGCTATTGTATTTTGTGTTTAATCTCTCTGTTCTCCGCTTTTTTACATTTCAGTCGTAAGATGGAACCCAATTATTTATAATACCAAAATTGAAGGAAGAATTTATAGACTGTTAACTAACTCTTAACTTAACTCTTTCATATAGACCGTCAAATCATGACGGTCATGCGTTCTATTCATCATACATTTATTATATTTTGTGTCTTATCATTCTCTTCTCTATTTTTCTAGAGCAGAGAGAATTTTTTTATGATCTCCATTTTAGAGTTAATAATGCTAGAAAACAAAGCATCAAAATTAAAACAAAATTTTATAACTAAAGAAATAGGCGCCATAAAAAAATCTCATAAACTCCCATCAATTAAAACCTAATAAAAACACAAAAGTTACTAGACCCCAGCCCAAAATTTGAGCTTTTAAAAAATTTATTCCTAAGAGGTACTCGAAACAAACAAAATTTACATAATTGAAGCTTTTTAATTCAAATATTTTTTCTTATATATATAAAACAAGGCAAATTTATTTAAATTCAAGTCTACAGTAGATTATAGCGTGTCCTACTTGCAAATGTATGTATAAAAACATTTCAACACATTTCAATACAAAACTACACGTAGATTTGAAATTAAAATTCTCTATGTAGAGACTCTTAGCTGTGAAAATGGAATTGTAAAAAGGGTTATTGTGTGAGATATTAAATGCTTCACTGGCTACCGTCCATTTTGAAATTAAAAGTGGAATATTTTTATAATATATATAAGCGATACAAAACCTATCTTCAAGCCTTAGCCTCTATAGATGTAGCTTCTCACATAGCTATCCATATCTTGAAAATAAGTTAATCGTTTTTGAACAAAGACTATCGGACTATTACATAAATTGGAATAATCTTATTACTCATTTAACCAGCGGTCATCGGGCTGGAAAAGTGTTACTTGGACTAGCCGAGTGGGTCGTAGAGACCCGTAAAATAGATATTAATTATTTTAATTCTTTGTCCGTAAATATAGTAAACGTTATTTATTCACGTAATACTTGTTTATTTTTTTATTTCTCACAAATTTTATTACAATATTTGTCATAGGTAATTATATATGTACAAATATTGTAATTAAATTTATTTAAGACAAAACAAAATAGAAAGGAAAAAGGTACACCGATAGTTTACCGTTATTATATATGATTATAATCAATGTTCTATCGAGATAAAGGACAAATTTTAACAAAATCATTCTTTTCTATATAAAAATAACGTATTATTAATTAATAGAAAAGCTCAGCACAGAATCCGATAGCGTAGACAGCAGAATGTCATCATCACCAGATTTTTTTATTCTGTCAAGATGATTACTAAACGCACTCAAATGGTCTTCCTCGTTACACTTTTTGTCTACCAATGCAGAACCAGAGTCAGATTCTTGAAAAATCGACAGTACTCGACTGTACTTTTTACTGTTGTCGATATATTTTTTACTAAGCACCTAAAAAAAAACAAATTAACTACTTGGAACTATATATTATGACTATCAAGACAAAGATTCAAATAACTTTTAAATTCAGATAACTTTTTAAATTTTCTGTTCGTATATTTCCCATTGCCACTTCTGCAAGGCTAACGTGCTGCCTGTGACAAATTGAAACAACTCAACAGCTCCAGCTACTAAGAATAACAACAATCTATGCACTTATAATAATTTAATTTAAACGAAACAAAATATCGGGTCTCAAAGACCCAACGCCGCTGACGCCGAGTATAACCATAATTAATAATTTCAAAAAACTGTAGACACACATACGCTTGGAAGCCTTAAATAGATTTACCACATTTAAATATTAACCAAAAACTACAAAACCTCCTTTCTATGAATCAGGTTAAAAATAAACAAACTCGAGGTATATTTTATAAGCAATCATGTTACTTAACTGAATCACTTTTGACCTATCACGAAATCTTCAATTTTCCAAAGTAAAATAGAAAGGAAAAAGGTACACCGATAGTTCAAGGGCCAATATCAATAGAGTTTTTGAATAACTAACTCAATAAGTTTGATTATTTATTGCTATTATTGGTCGCTGATGCAAGTCTCAGTTGATGGTATAGAGCATTGTGTGAATCTACTAATAAGATACTACGTTCTCCATTAAGATACTTCTCTTCCCTACTCTCCGCCGAATTGTTAAGACATTGCGCGTTAAGTGGAGTAAATGAACGTTACCAGAGCGAACATATAAACAATTTCATTTCGTAGAGGAATCGAATCAACATCCTGTCGCGTTTACAGTCTCACGTTTGTGCTCCTGCACCACGACGACCTCGTTACATAGAGTGCAAATATAAAAAATATGTATATTTGTGTATATGTACAACCAGGTATTTCTCCACTATCGTTAGACAAAGCGGCGTTAACGTCTTAGCTCGCGAACACTTGAAAGATATAAAAAAATATTTGCTTTGTCCCAACCCGACATGTTCCAGTTTCAAAGGTATCACGGTAAGACGGTAAGAATTCTACGCGTCGCTCTAACATCTCTTTGATATAGAGCACTCAGTGCTGCAAATATCAAAACTAATGTTTTTTGTGAGGCTGGTATGTTTACTACGAGATTTGTGCGATGGTTGTTGGTTCGATCCCTCAGGGGAATGATTATGTTTAAATTATTTTCATTTCTCCATTTTGGTAGACGAAGGGCGGTGTTTCTTTTCGGCGCTCAGCACAGGCGCAGAAACTGGGGAAAGGTAACTAACAATAGGTTCCTTCTATGTTTTGTGAGAAAATCAACTCTATTTTTTTATTAAAAGTGAATTGTTTTTTATTACATTTTTACTAACTAACTTACAAGAAATATAAGCATAATATTATCAATTGATATTAAAATCTTATTCTTCTAAAATTTATACGTACATATATATGTAATTGTGATTTACCATTTTATTTTTTCTTCATGGTGTGAAGATAAAAATGGTCAAAAGTTAACCTCTGATGCCCATCATTTTATATCATGGATTTTTTATATCATTATAGTAGTAACAGTATAAAAATATAATACTGTTATTTTGTTGCTGCAATTATTTTAAATAAAAATAATATTCAAAACCTTTACAAACTAATCTCGTAAAATGTGAATTAAAAATTATGAACTACTTGAAATCTAGACCATATAGTTTTTCAATTGTGATCAAAAAAAATAAATTTGCATTACAAATAAAATATCGAAGTCCATACATCCGTTATGTGTTTTAAAAAGTTATTAAGAATGGATGGTCAAAATTTTCTATTTAAAGCATGTTTTTGTAAATAAAATAATATTTCATTTTTCATCAAAATATTAAAATTGAAGAGGAAATAAGTTTCGTATACACATATACAAAATATAAATATTAGTATAATATTCTGTTACGATAGAGTCATCAAACCGAAATATCTGAAAGAATCATCTCTTACCGCAAAATTCTATTGTATTTTTTTCTTTCAAAGTGCGAATATTACTCAATCTTTCATACAATTTGGTCCGATCGTTCACTCTCACATGAGTACGTTTTCAATTTTCTTTTTGTTACTTCGAAACAGACGATATAGCGAAAACTTTATAGAAGAATGATATGTCGTACATATAATTGTTCACTTTAATAGTAAATTTTTTTTGAACACGGTTTTAGATTTTTTAGATAAGCTGTATCCCGCACGTAGAAGAAGAAGTAGAAGAAGCCTGTGAACCTAGTGTTAAGACACTCTGTTTTCATTAAGAAACTTCCATTTCGGACTTTCCGCTGAATGCTGGAAGCATTGCGTATCAAGTAAGTAAACTCATCACCGCGCTTTTGCCTCGTTATCAGATAGAGAAAATTAAAATATTAAATATTTAATTTCCTCGAGTAGGAATCGAACCCACAACACATCGCGCCAACAGTCGCATAATATTCTTGGACTAACTCTTGTTAAAGTTTTAAAGAATTTTAAAGCGTTATTCCACACTTAGGAAAGAAAAATACTTATTTAGAAAACGTACAAAAATTTGAACGTAGCGGGACTCGAACCCGCGCCTCCTGGAAACCGACCTGGTCGGTTCTTCGACAACAAATATCTTGTTAAAGTTATTTACAGTAATATAACGCGGCATACTATTATAGACACATAATATATTTATATACTTCTTGTTCCCATTCTCCGCAAAAGTGACCAAACACTGCTAGATATTCACATTGTCACACTGAACTATGCAGAAACTTATATTCCACGCGATAAAAAAGCACCAAAAACAATTTTATTTCAAAATTCCAAAATCCTATCAAAATGTGCTAATTCAACACTTTTCTTTCAAAAACTAAAAGTATGAACCTATTTGTTCCTCCGATATTCGATTAACATTTTCCTGCCGTCAAATATTCACTTTAATATGTTGAAAAGCCAAATTGAATTCTCGATTAGTATAATAAAGTCCATTTTTGGATGAAAAGGGAATTAATTTATAAGTAAATTTAGTCCGCTCTCCGAAGTCTGCAATCGCAATATCTTATCTATAGAGCAACCATAAATCCTCGGTTTACATATTTTAAAGGAAAACGCGAAAGTTAGATTTATATATTTTTTTACTATTTTTTCATTTATAATTTTTTTTAATAGCCAAATTCATTTTATTCTTCATTTTTTAATATGTCTCTAGAGAACGACGTGTACTTTGTAATAACTATGTAACTTTGTAATAAAATTGTAGAAAACAAAATTGACTCACTTTTAATAATTGTGTTATATACAAAAGGATATATGTACGCTTGGTTTATGTATGAATCTGTATGTATATGTATGTATATATCTACGTGTGTATTTTTGTATGTATGTATCTATGTATGTATTTGTGTATGTATGTATCTATGTATGTATTTGTGTATGTATTAATCTATATATATGTCATTCTATTTATTTATTAAGCTATATATGTTATTTATGTATATATCAATGTAACTTTTGCACCGTTCTGTTTTTATTTCATTAATCCTATATTGTTGGTTGCCTGTAAGAGATCGCTCTTAGCGATAAGGCCGCCATTGCACATTGATCCTATGTACTTATGAAAGAAATGTATAATCCAATTGTAAACGTGCAATAAAGTGTTATTATTATTATTATTATTATTATTACAAAAGTGAGCAATTCTATGTAACTTGGGTGACAGTACAGTAATGTGGTAACATCGAGCTGGTATGATGATGCAGCCATGACCTGAATAGTTGAGCTCTTCTCAGCAGTGGGCGCACCTGTGGGTGTTATATGGTTCAAATAAACGTATGAATATTTTTTTACTAAGCTCTTACATTATACATATTTGTTTAGTTTCAGGCTGTATTCCGCACATAGCGGAGTGGGCAGAGGTAACCTTACTACGGGACTAACGGGATACAGCGTGAAAGTAAAAAAATCTTTATTATATTGGTTAGGTTTCTTTATTTATCTGTTTAACCCTTAAAGGCTATATGGGAGTAAAAACACGCAGGTAGATTTTGTTTTCGGTCGCCACGCTCTTTAATTTTTGTCACACCGCGTTGCACTTTTGTGTATCTTCATAAATTGTGTGTAGCACCTGAATGCGCGGGGCAAGTGGTCGTTCGCACGCACTATTTTTACCACATGCATGCCCCCGGGAGTACCGACATCCATAATAGTCATCGATAGGGCACTATCGATTAACAACGTAAGTGTTGACCTTTTCTATGATTTTTATTGGAAAATGGAGATGGAGTCTACGATGGTAGTAGTAACTAGTATCTACAAAAATTGAAAATCAAAGCCATACTAGAGTCTGCCAAGGAGCCGACTGACGAAGATAACTTATTAGAAGAAGATATTCATCAAGTTGATTTCCAAAGTGATGGCGATTAAGAGAAACTTCTGTCTCATCTCTACAAGAACACTTTGTAAATGAAAATAGAAAAAAATATTTGAAAATGACTGAAAAAAAAATCCCTAAGAATTTTAATTTTTTTTTGTCACACTTGGGAGGAATAAATTCTGTATATGTTTTTAATATTTAATTTATTAAAGTTAGCCAGGTTAAGGACAGCATATTGTGCTTAACGAAATAAAAACTTTTGAAATAAAAATTTATATTTGATTTTCATTTCGTTATAAAAAGAAAACTTTATGGTCTCCTCTTGTATAGCCAGCTGTATAAGTCATATTTTTAATTTTCATTTTTTCCTAGATTTTTTTACCAAAATGTATACATATATTTATTAACATAAGTCCAAACTAACTGTTAAATGTAGATTCTTTTTTTTTTTAGAATAAATCAATAACTTCAGTACTTTTTAATATAAGGTGTTCTTACACCCCTCATAGACTTAGTGGGTCATTTCATTATAGCGCTTAAGGATTAACTTAATTTTTTCCATCTCTATATGAGATGGACAGTTCATATATTGAACATTTTTTTACAGTCATATATTAAATGACTATAAAAAAATATTTAATTACTTTTATTACTAATTACTTATTACATATTATATAACTGCACACCATTTTTTTATTTAATTGTTTAACTTTTGCTTTAGTACAAGTGATTATTTTTAATTGGCGTTGAGTTCCGCCATTAAACGTGCAATGCTTTCATATTTCAGAAGAAAACGTGGACTGGAACGTGGAAAGTGGAATATTCAGTGGAATGCGGAAATATCTTAATGGGAACCGAGTGTCTTAACAATAGATTCCGAGGCACCTACCCTTTGCCTACCTCGCTGCGTAAGGAATACATCGTAATGGTAAAAATAACGCTAATTTACACAAACACTTAAAATATCTCTATAAAATAAAAAAATATCATTTATCTTCTGAATACTGTCGACAAAGCTACCCTAACTCTTATTATCTTTCCGCTTTCATTTAGCTAGCTAAACGTTTTTTTTTTCAACTGCCATTAGATAGAGTGGATAACGAGAGTCACGAAACCTAAGCATTTAATTAAATAACCCTTACATAAATTATAGTGTTTTTGTAAATATTTACAATTTTTTGCAATGCAATGCAATGCGCGTGTTGGATAACGTCTAACTGTAAACACGATGGTTATACGTTTGATTCCCTCTCGAAGGTTTATTTTAATTCTTTTTCATCTAAAACGAAACACGACGTTCATTCAGTTCTGCTACTCAAGCGGCTATATGTGCTCGTACTTCTCCAAGGGTGATCAACACTCCCTTCCCCACCCCGTGCCGCCAGGATAACCTCGTTCGCAACACATCATCAATACGGGAGCCGCTGGCAGGCCGGTTGGTCGATCTATGCTTTTAGTGCGGATACGAGCGTATGAAATACATACTTACCGTAAAGGATCGACTTTACACAAATTTATATTGGTGTCAAGAAAATTGTGTAGGAGTGATTGATTGCCCAAATTCTAAGTTAATTGATTGATTGATCGAGGGACTAAAACTGTCAACTGTCAAAGAACCGTGTTTTTCCAAGTGTATATATATACGCGCATCAGCGTGTCCAGCCAAGTTAAAAAGCCGAATTTCACTCGAACTATTTCAACTTTTTCTTTTTTCTTTCTTTTTCAAAAAAATATCGTCTGATATATTTTTTTTATTTACTTATTACATAGAACACAACAGATTTTGCTTCCTTTTAAGGCAATTATTTTTTAGGATTTAACCATATTTATGGTTCTATACATTTGTATAGTTTTCAGATTTTTTCCTGAACTAGTACTTCTAGGTTAAATTTTATAATTCTAGGTCAATTGGTATCCTATTAATTTTGAGTCCCCATATAGTGTGGAATAAACGGCAATATCTTGTTTCAGTGTAGAAAAACATTTTCTTTCAGGTCAATCATGGGGTCGTAGTTCTGAATTTTGAATTTCAAATAAGTTTTTAAGTGTTCCTGACATATAGAGTCCTTACAGACAGATAGACGGAAAATAAAGTGATCTTATATGGATTCTTTTTTTCCTTAAAAGGTATATTTATATAGCCAAATATTTATATTGGAATTTATTTATATAATACAAGCAAATTCAAGAAGCAAAATGGAAAATTCAATTTTCAAAATTCCATTCCATGGAAAATTCCAATTTTCTCATTCCCTAATTACTTAAAAAAAATCCAGCATAATTAATTAATATTAATAAAATTTTTATTTTTCAAATATTTATCTAAATATTCAAGAGCATTATAACATTAATATAACAAAACATTTGTGCCAAGACTTTTTCTAAAACAAACAGTTTTACTATGAAAGTTGTCCCAACAAGTGTTATCGTTTTATAACGCCGTTAGGTGTCACCCTCAAGGGAAATCGGAAAAACAAAGCTTCAAAATCTTTTTGTGTTTATGCTTACATAACTTTTGGCGTATGGGTAAGCAGTGATGAATGTTGGTTGGTTATGAATTCGGCATCATGGATATCATTTTGAAGCCTTCATTAAAGGCGATGGTTGGAAGTTCGATCTCATATCGCGGAAAGATTTTTTTTTCATTTCCCAGGAGTGGTAAGCCAAAACGAGGCGTTGAGGTCGGTCACTAAACATGCTAGAATTCGCGTGAAGCGGTGAATTGTATGTCTTAACGCTAGCTTCATTCCGCCTATCCTATTGTGTGTGGGATACAGCGTGCAGCTGAAAGTAAAATTTATACAAGACGTTTAAATATCAGGTTTTGCACAATCTTTTATATTTCAACTATTTACATTTAACTATTCTTATAAAGTGGTATAAAGAAAGACTAACTTTTGTATCTAAAATTTATATATTAATAAAAATTGTTTATCCTTATATTTTTTTTCAGCTTCACGCGTGATGCATGTAGCAGGGTAGAACCTAGAGCTATGACACCTTTCGCCGAATTATGGCGGCATCGCGTGTTAAGAGGCAGAACTCAACACCTCGCTTTGCCTCAACACCCACCCGTTATGTATTTCATTTCCTCGAGTGGGAGTCGAACCCACAACCTGTTACGTTTACAGTCACATGCTTGTGCCCTGTGTCACGACTATCCTCAATTGCTTTCATTTCTATTAAGAAAATATTCTTACAATTATACAGCCTTTTACATTCAAAAGCTTTCCAAAGGAATCAAACGAAACTTTTTTAGTTAGAACTAAGTGTCTTTAACTTTTCACTATGATCTCTTAACTTAATGCAATAAGAGTAAAAAATTATATTTTTTTTAAAGAAAAAATTCAACAATTACTTGAGGTATTTAGAGAGTCTACAGACTAATTAGAGAGTATTAATTAGTCTTTTTTTCAAAAGTTTCTTTTACAATTTATATAAATTAAATTAAAAAAATATTTTTACTAAAAGTAACTTTTTACTAAAAGCTAAAAAATAATTCGGTAAGTCCTAGCTACCAGATCTTTTTTTTATGGAAGAGACACGGCAAACGAGGTTTCGGGTCACCCGATGGTAAGTGACTACCGCCGCCCACGATCCCATGCAACACCAGAGGAGTTACAGGTGCGTTGCCGGCCTTTAAGGTGGGTTGGGCGCCGGGGCCCGTCATTACCTGATGCAAAACGCAGTGGCATTCAGCCACTACTTCACGCCGGTTTTAAATGCCGGGAGTGGTAATGATCCGGTCGAGTCTGCCCATGCGTGTTGCCATTGCTGGCGACGTGACTCTACCACACGTACTTTAGTCGCCTCTTACGACACCGCCACAACCAGGATGATCCTATTCTAAGCCGGGATCACACGACAAATCGCATCAATCGCACCAATCTTCAAATCAATCTGGGGTATTGATCAGACAAATAATAAAATCGTTGGGCGTTGCGTATATAGAATTAATATATGATAGTTTCATATAACAATCGGTTGTGGGTTCGATATCCATTCAAAGAATAAACCATTTTCATTTACTTTGATTGGTAACAAGAAAAAGCGCTGCTTTGAGTTCCGTCATCTTAACACTCAATGTTTCAACACTTAGGAGGAAAAGGAGGAACAGAGTGTCTTGACACCAGGTTCCTCCTCCCTACCCTGCAGTATGCAAGATATCACGTGAAGCCAAGTAAAATATTTAGCTCTATAAAAAAACATCAAATTAACGTTTTCAAAAGCTTACAGCGAACAAATATTAGCATTTTTCAAAACACGCAAAACTCTCAATCGAACCAGAAAATTATTCATGAAAATGTCGAATCGGTGGTTAAAACTTCTAAAATCCTATTTGAATAATTAACAATTTGAATTTTAGTTCCGATTTAAAATTATTTTCGTTCATGAATAATAATTTACGTTCATTATGATGTTCACTAAATTTGTAACGAAGTCAAAATTAAACGATTGTTGTGGTTTTTAATTACACACATATTATCGAAGAGAAATCAATATTAATTTGATAGAAATTGAATTTCAAATAACTAATGCGTACTAGAGACCAGTGGCGCAGAGGTTGTGGTTTGATTCTCACTTGCGTTGTTTCTTTGCTCTGCCGAGGTGAAGCGCGGCGTCTAGTTCCGCCACTCATCATGCAATGCTTCCTGAATTCAGCGAAAATAGGAAACTTAAGCCGCAATTTTTCATAAAACACTAACAATCCCACTCCTATCATCGATCTTCAAAATTTCTGAAACTCAGTCTCAACACTCAACTATGTGTTTCGCTCTATTGTATGACATTCAATTAGTTTCACTAATAGTAACTGTTTTATAATAAATAATGGATAATAAGTAATGGAGTTATTTGCTACATTAGGCATTTTTTTTTGTTTCTAAATAAAAAGAGGACTTGTTGTCATTTTGCTGTCCGAATTTTGATCTGGGTACGAGATATTCTGGAACGTGGGCCCGTGGTGCTGTTATGGAGAGAATGAAAAGCGCACTGGACGAAAACATTGGCAGGTATTAGCAGGTTAAATGTACACAAGGGAGTCTTAAAACTAGGTTTCCGGGTTACCTCTACCCTACCCTGCAATATGCAAGATATAGAAGAGAGTTAGAAAAATAGAAGAATTCCTAGTGGTTTTTATTACTCCCTAATCTATCTCATGCTAAATTTTAACTTTCTTAGTATACTATTATAATTTCTTCGGGACTTTGTCTGTGAGTAGTTCAGGGTTTCTTAGGTATACTCTTACATAAAATGTAGCATTGCATTTTAAAATATTGAAAATAACATCATTAAATTTATTTAAATTTTGCTATTTTTATATCAAACTTATCAATTTGCGAGGACAAGAAGCGTATCTCTCAGTCTCATTAAAATACTTTTAAAAGGAATCAAATAGGAAAAAGATTTTTGTACGTAAACGAGATTTCCTCTTCCTTTTTACAACGTTTCAGTTTAAAGTGAAACTAAATCAGTGAATGGCAAGAGCGAAATTTTATTTTATTTTGCGTGTATTTTTAATATTGCATAAATTTTTCTGCCAGATTTTCTTTTTGATGGGTTTCTGTTTAAAAATGTTTTTCTTGATATTACTTTAATTTTATCTAGATATTAGAAAAAAAAACAATTTAAAAGTAATATACAAATACGTAGATATTTTTTATTTTATTAACCATCACTCTTACTTTTGACACTCGTATGAAACATAGGTTTTTCATAAATTATACTGGCAATATATGTTTTTAATGAGTAACCAGCTTTACTTATAAAAATATTGCAGAGAGAGATTTTTTACTAGATTATCTTTACCTACTCTAAAAAATCAAGGTATACATGTAAATACGTGTAGAGAGTACAAATCCCCGAATTAACCTTAACGACATCAAAATTAAAGATAATGGCGGTCATTATTTTTTTCCTTTCACCTCCTGTCTTTAGTTTAATTTACGATCGTTAGATGGTAATAATTCTGTATAAAGCACAATTTAGTAGGCCGAAAAGTATTACGGCGATAAAAGCGTTTCAAATTTCTGTACCGGACGAAAAATGTGGTTATTTATTACTATTATTTACATATTTTTGTACTAGCAATAATTTGGGAGGCCATCGTGAATTTTTTGTTAATCTGAACGTGGTGTATGTAGGTTCAATATTTCTTATAATGTAGTAAAATATAAGAAAATAAATAGTATTCCATGGATTCGCCGTGCTGGTGCCATCGCAGTATGGTGAGGAGTGACTGGTCCATGAAACTTGTATTTGGAACTGGCAACCCAAGAAAAGGTTAAGTAGCCCACTTTAAATGCATATGAGCATTTTTTTTTCTAATATAATAAAACAAAACCAGCTGACGTTTTTATTTATTCAAAACAGTATGTAAACAAGTCTCTGACACATTTTCAACTGACTATTATCATTTGACAAATTTTCAGTCGGTAGTAAATAACTGAAAATATTTCTTTTAACTTGATTAAGAGACTGCAGCGGCCCTAACCACCCACGCTGTGGCAGCTAACGTTGGCCATGCCTTATAATACAAGTCTCAAAAGCATTTCGCTTAAGAGAAAATTAGTTATGAAAATCAATCGCTGGCTTACAGACCACTAGTGCTGTTATCAACGTACATTCTAGAAATATTCATAGATGGAAAAAAATGACATTCGTCTTGTATCCTATTGTTAAGACACTCCATTTCTCATTAAGTTCCATTCCTCACTCTCCGTGGAATATCTAAGTTTGCCTTGTTACCACTTCATTTCTTCGAGTGGAAATTTTACACACTGCCTTCGTCACACGCCTGTGACCCTGCGCCACAATAGCCTCAGTGTTGAGCGTAAATTAAAGGAATTTCATATCGAGGGCACTGTCTAATTGTAAGCACGAAAGATTTGATCTCAACAGGGACGATTATACGTACGTACACACAAACACATGGTACACGGCGTTGAGCTCCGCTGACATTCACATGTATACGGGAAAGGAATAAAGTGAAACAATTTAATTCAATCCCTCTAATTTGTGAGCCCTTTAATATACTTCAAGGGTTTAAGAATTGATCACCGCGCGGGCGTCTATGATAAAGAAAGTTCAACCATAAATTGCGTAGGCACAGCGATAAGTAGCTCCTCCTCCTCCAGCCCTGAGAATACTTACACTGAAAGGTATTGAATAATTGTTGATTCTTAAATTCGCTAAAATAAATTTACTTCAGTTTAATTATACAAAATACGACGTCACTTTTTACATTTTTTTTTATAATTCGTTATGATTTGTAAAATATTTACGATTTTTATGCTAAGGAAACTTAGTGTCAAAGCACTTTCCGCTCAATTTTTAAGACACTGCGTGTTGAGCGGAACTCAACGTCGCCCTTGTCTGCCAGAGCGGAGAAATAAATATAATTAACGCCTTAATTGGGAATCAGACCCACAAAACTAGGTATTATAGGTTCAATCCAGAAATTCTACTTAATATTTCGTAATAAATAAAGAACATTACGGTGTAACATGCCCCTTAGATTGCAAACAATTTATGGTAATGGAATTAGTAAGTCACGACTTGTCCCTCGAAGGGTTGCTCGAGTACAGGTCTCCACCTCGAGTGAAGCGGGCCCGCTGAGGACCACATTGAAATCTCGAGAGAAAACTGTATATGTTCTTGTATTTCCACCAATAAATAGTAGGGTGGAAAGGACTGAGCGAGCAAAAAGAGTTGAAATAAACTGGCTCAGTACTAGGAGTCTAGCAAAGATATTACAAAACACAAAACTCGCGTTTGCGGAAAAGTAAATTTATTTTATTTAAAAAGACTCCCTTCCGCCTAAGTATTACCGGCTCATGTCTCTTTCGCAGTGTAAACCAGGCTTTAGTAGGAAAATCAATAGTCAGCTTCGTAGTGGCGTAGCTCGCTAATGTGGGGTACAGCTCCACGCTATACCCCACATATAGGAGGCAGAGAGGACTTAGTGTTGAAGCACTCTCTTCTTCTAGCACTGAGTAATTTTTCGGTCGTTGTTAATTCATTTCGAAACATACTCGTACCATGTTGAATTGAATAGCTCGACGCAAATAACACGAAAATGAAAATAATTCATTTTCCGGAGGAAAATCGAACTCGTAATATAAAATAATTAAATCTTGTTTAATTAAGTCTTGAACAATAAAACATTAAAGTCTTGAAAATTGAGAACAGAGTATCTTACACTAGGTTCCCTATGTCTACCCTGCTAAGCGGTACAAAGTGGTGGTCTAAAAAAATAAACAGTAATTTAATTTATAATTTTAAAAAAAATATTATAATATAATTTAAATATAAAAAAAAAAACAGTATGTTTACCGCAACAAATTCTACGTCATGTAATCTCCTTTAATAATCCAATAGGCTTACTATGTAAGCTCATAACTCCTTTTAAAAATATGTATTCAGTCAAGAATTGAAAACTATGTGATTACACAGTATACATGCAGCGGCAGACCTTCTGACTGTCAACGCTACGGTCGTGGGTTCGATGACTACTCGGGGGATCATTATTGTTTCTTCGTTGGAATCCGCTACTTGACATGCAATATCTAGATAATTGGGTGAAATGCGGAGAAGGGTGTGTCTTAGCGTGTCTGCTATTTGCGAAATACATCATGAATCTGAATATAATATTTCAAACTAACTACTAAGAAACTGATTTTCGATTTGCCCACTAAGTGATGGTAAAATGAAATTGAAAAAATTATAATAAGAAAAGAGTTAAAAATAAAATATATTATAAATCAATATTTACTTTAAGACTATGGATTTGCTTCGCACTTCGCACGATGTAGGAGAGAAACAATAATTAATTATAATATTTTTTCCTGCTTTCTTTAGACAAAGGCCAGCGTTAAGTTCCGCTACAGAAAAGATAATTGTAACTCTAATTTTTATTTGCCTACTCCACTAAAAAAATCCGTAAAAAGAAAATAAACAATAATTTGAAGCAACAATATCCCTTATATTCCGTTGTTAGGGAAGTAAATTTGCCAATCTGACAAACAGTTCAGAGGATTACGCGAGATAAAAACGCCTCCTCTGATGTATTAGGATACGATTTATTTATTTTTACATTGAAAAAAGAACAGAAGGTATTTTCTTCTTTGTATGGATAATTTCAGCCGTAGTAGAGCAGTGGGACAATGCCTGACTGTAAGCGCAATGTTTGGAGTTTGACCTCACTTAGAAGAATAATTGTATTTAACCTATTACGGTTTCTCGCTCTGGTAGATACATTACGTGTAGTGAGAGATTGCGTATTAATTGGCGTAGCTTATAAAGCCAATTAATACGCAATCTGTCGTAATTTGGGTGGAAAGTGGGGAAAAGAGTATCATAAAGTCCCTCCCTTAGCCTATCCTGCTGTACATGGAAATCGATATACAACGTGAAGTTGAAAAGCAGTTTACAATATCCTAGCTCAATTCATTATTTTATACAATATAAGAAATAATTTTCAATTCGAACCAGTAGCTTCTAAGATTATAGTATTCAGCCCAACAAACACTTGACCTTTAAAATATTTGTATATAATAGTTTTAGTAAATTACATACACATTTAAGTGCAAAAAGACTACAAAAGTATTTACAACTAAAATAGAAATAGGAAGCAGCGTATTATCAGGGATATGTTTTGAATCTAAAATAGGTTTGGTGCAAAGCCTAAGCAGTCAGAACCTTGAGTCAAGGTATTCCGTCGTCCACCAGAAACTAAAATAAAATTAGATACATTATGATATGGTCGGCGGAGTTCAACGCCTCACTTTGTCTACCATGAATGAGAATTGGATTTAAAAATAAGTTATTTCTCTGAGTAGAATCCCCAAGATAATGCAAGAAACTATAAAAGCAATTTTTCGAGAAACTACGCGGGATGGAGTATCTTAAAAATAAAATTTATTTTTAATGATATTAATGTGTAGAAATAAATGCTTCTGATGTTTCACTCGGGAAGCTGATGAATGTTATACATTTATTGTGAATTATATATTAAAAGAGGCTCTTCTCACCAGAACTCCTATCTAGGCCGAATCTTGACGATTTAAAAGTTCGTGTACTGAGCAAATTGAATAAAAAACCTGTAGATTTAGATTTTTGATTCTTCACATACGGCTTTTTATATATTACCTAAGCTTATAGTTTGGACCTAGTTTTGTGATTCGTACAGCATTCGGTAAGCAGTGGTGCACTTGTAGACAATATTACTTGTTTATATTTTACTCGCCACCCAACCGGAGTTTGGTCTAATTCTACAATTTAAAAAAACACAGCTTCACGCTTTATCTCGCATAACAGAGAAAGTAAAGAAAACTAGAAATAAAACACTCCGTAATATATTTAACATTTTCTCAATTGGGATTTGAACCCACAATTTGTTGCATGTACAGCCGCACGCTTGTGCCTCTGCACGAAAACTGGCCTCAAGCTACATTTAAATATTATAATTCTCTTTTATATATGTGGCATACAGCGTGAAACGCAAAAAAAAATATTTATGAAGATAAATAATTCTCAATTTGAGGCCAGTCGCGGCGTTGTGTTACGCCGCTTAACATTCAATGTCTCCAGAATTCGGCGGCCAGTGGAGGACGAAAGTGTCTTTACAAAAGGTTCCCAGGTTCCCCTTGCCTACCATGCTATGTGCGAGATACATCGAAAATCTAAAAAAAAAGAGATAAAAGCTTTCAAACTTTTATATATAAAATAGCATTTTCACAAGAAACGCTTTCTAAAAGTATAATAATAGACGGTTTTAAGCAAAAAACCATTTTGATATATTGTTTCCTTGCTCAGTTTAGAGGGCCGGTGCGAGTGGGAAGGATCGCGTGAAAAAATTCAGTGTGCCATAAAATTGAATTATATGAGATACATTTGGGAGGATACTGTACGATAGACCTTTAGTTGTGGGTTCAAACCTTATATGGAGAAAATTGTATTCTAATATAATAAAGCTTGAGGATTGTTTGGTTGAACGAGCTTATCTCAGCAACTTACGTTAATGCAAATGTTTGGGATTGAAAATATCCTTAATTTTGAATCGACAGAGCGAGAAAATGAAAATAATTCATTCCCCTGTGTTGGAAACAAACCCACAATCATAACGTTACGTTAAATAGTATACAATTCTTCTTTTTAGGTACTTAATTAAATAAGCTGAAATAGGAATTTATTTGATTAATGATTAATAATTTTCATTTTAAAAGCGTTATTCCACACTTAAGAAAGAAAATGTATAAAAATTTTAACGTAGCGGGACTCAAACCCGCGCCCCCTAGAAACCGACCAAGCGCTCTGACCACTAAGCCATACGTTTTCATCAAGCGTCGAAATTTTTATTCGCTTGTTACAATTGGTGTTGTTAGCATCTCTGTAGGGATAGTTTTTCAAATTTGATTAATCATTGTTACACTAAAATTCAAATTAGGTAATAGTAAATATTACGATTCTTCAGCTTATCCTGTTAGATGCGATTTAAAAGTAATATCGCCCTAAAATTAAATCACTCACGATATTCTGTAATTTTGTGAAGAGCTCTTAAAACGTACTCGGCTTAAGTATCTCATTTACCCTTACCAGGAAACAATTATGAAAAACTCCATAATTATAATACTAAAAGATTACATTTGAGGCCAGTCGTGGCGCAGAGGCACAAGAGAGCGAAAGTAAACTCAACGAGTTGTGGGTTTTATTCCCAATCGAGGAAATGAAATATTTAATGTTTTCATTTCCTCGCTGTAGTAACGAAAACAAACCGTGGTGAGTTCTGCCAGTTAACACTCAATGCCTCCAGAGTTCAGTGGAAAGTAGGGAACGGAAGTGTCTTGACATTATCTAGCTAACAACATAAATAAGTTGTAATAAGCGTATAAGAATTTCGACGTAACTTGGCGAGAACGTATGGCTCAGTGGTCAGAGCGCCTGGTCGGTTTCCAGGAGGCGCGGGTTCGAGTCCCGCTACGTTCAAATTTTTATACGTTTTCTAATTAAGTATTTATCTTTCCTAAGTGTGGATTAACACTTTAAAAATGTTTAAAAAAACTATCTAGTGTTCCCTCTGCCTATTCTGCTATATGCGTTATACAGCGTTAAGCTGATAAAAAAAGACTGAATTTAGGTAAGAACATGAAATAAATGTTTAAATATACTTTCAATTCACATTTTCAATTTTGTTCGAAAAATGTATACATTAAAAACTTTTTCGCTATTGTCTGACAGTACCAGAAGAGTAATGGCGCAGATTAAGTATTTTTTGTATCATAAAAACTAGAAAGTTAAAATTTGGTATGTAGGGATATTAAGAAGAGGGATGCTAAACCGATTTTAATAGATAAGGTGTGTTGTGTTATATAGTAATATAATGTTTGTGTTTAAAGGAATTCGTATATATATAATATATTGGTTCCATAATATAACACGACAATGTACTAATATGGCTTTAATTTCAACTAATTATTTTGATTGATTCTGAATAATATCTCTATAATGGAGTGAAAGTAGAGAATGAAGAATCCTATCGTAATTTTTTTGATCTTTCACAATATAACCTAATCTTTTAACTTTTATTATCTGTATCTCTAAGTCAAATGTCACTTTTCAGAAAAAGATAACAACGTTCCAAGATCACAATAGCACTTGTCGTTTAGTACAAATCCAAACATTTCTTACAAACCTCTTATCTCCTTCTAAATGATTTACTTCGCAAAACATTTGAAGTGCCTTCAAGTTATTATGTGTCCTTTTGCACATAGACTATAAAATTAGAGATGATATCAACTAAACTTGTTTTTATTACTTATTAAGAGAAAAAAAACAATTACTTAACTTATGTGTTTAAATAAGATTAAATGATTCATAAAAAAAGATCTCAAACTATCTAGAATTATTTCTAGATCGCATTTGGATGGCGGTACTGGCTAGACACTAGCATTTCATGAATTGACCATCGAGAAAAGCTAGTTAATTTAAAATTAAAACAAAAACATTAAATCGGCTTCACTCTGTATGCGGGACAGCAGAGAAGGCAGTACCTAGTACTAAGACACTCAACTCCCAACTTACCGCCGAATATTGGAGGCATTGCGTGTTGAGTGGTGAAACTCTACGCCGCGCTTTGCCTCAACACCAGAGCGAAGAAATGGGAATATAAATATAAATAAATAAATAAATTCCTCGAGTGGGGATCGAACCCATAACCAGTCGTTGACAGTTACAGTTTGTGCCCTGCGCCACGATTGGCCCCGTTAATTTCTTCTCTTATATTCAATATTATAATGAATTTTCTCTAATGATAGATCTCATTACGAAACATTACGTTTTAAGTGGCGATACTCAACGCCTTACTGCATTTTGTTACTACAGAACCATTGGTCAGAGCCAGTCGCAGTCGCTGAGCCACGACGGTCTTGAATTAAAAGAAAAAAACAATTTTTGCTTTAAAAAATGTGAAAATGCTATTTCTATAATTTTTATTCTTAATCCGTTTCTATTTCATTACAGAGTAGGTACTTTTCATTCCATTTAATAAATATTTGGGGGTTTATTGAATTCACTCGTAACTTGTAAACTGAACTTATTATCTTTTCGTTATACGATTATAAATGATATTTGAAGATATTAAGTAGTATGGTTCATATTTTAATAAATATACGATAACATTGATTTCATGATATACATTGAAAGTTTAATATAAAATTCTTGAATTGATTTGAAGTTGGGTTCGATCCTCACTTGGAAAAGTTAATTATCTTAATTTTCCTCGCTCTGGTGATGAGTTCTGAGACATTCGAGTTGTTTTAACTTCACGCTTTATCCCGCATATAGCAGTATATGCCGGTTCCCTCTGCCTTAAAACTTAGTTCCATTCCAGAGACTTCGTTCCTTTAAGAAATTATCGTTCTATAAATTTTAGGTCCGACTGTCAACGCGACAGGTTGAGGGTTCGATTCCCACTCGAGGAAAATAAATATTAAATTGTATTAGTAAAAAAAATATTTTCATTTCTTCACTTTCGTAATGGGTAAAAGGCGACATCATCACCACAACAGTCTCTCCTAAGTCTTATATTTACTTATTTTACATAGTATATATTCAAATATACAATGAAATCGCTACCATAAACGCATTAAACCTCAACCCCGAAGAAATCCCTCGGAAAAATATAATGAAATAGCCCGCTCTAATCTCACGCTTGTGTTGGGCAGATAATGATGTCGCTGAGAAGTAAGAGTGTGGTCTAAGTTATAAGACATCAACCAGCTTCACGCTGTTTCCCGCATACTCTTACGTGAAGGGAATCTTATACGCTTAATGCACAAGTTTACTTATTATAATTAGACCAAGATCCCAAGGCCTCCAGACCCACGTTATTTTAGAAAAGCTGAAATTTTGAGGATTGTTAGTGTAATATATAATTACGACGGTATGCGTACTCACTAACTAGAAAGTGCAGCCCTTTTGGATATATAATCGGTATGTAAAATCCACGCTCATCTACACTAAAGTAAAAACGCTCGGAAATCAATATATCTTTAAGAATAAAAAAAAACTAGTCTAATGCGAGTCGGACTCGCCTACTGTGGATCAACGTACTTCGTATAAAATGCAGCAAAAATTATGCACAATTGCTTATATTTTTTGATTCTCTTAACTTAGAAGCTTGATTTTTTCCGCGCCAAGGGACAGTGGACCTGAAATATTTGATACAAGTTTCAGCTTGATACTTCCAACCTATCTAAAAATACCCTTTGTTTCGAGATCGGTTGGATGAAGTTATCGACAGACAGACGACAAAGTGACGACTGTGTGAAAGTGATGATGAATCCTACAAGGGTTCGTTCTGTTTTTTCCTTGTAAGAACTTTGATAATATCCACAAAATAATTTAACTAACACAACATAATATGTGTAATGCAAATTAAAATATATATTAACGTATGGAAATAATAATTATTTAGTATTTATGCCGTGTAATCCCGGCCTAGAATAGGATCATCCTGGTACTGGTGGTGTCGTAAGAGGCGACTAAAGTACGTGTGGTAGAGTCACGTCGCCAGCAATGGCAACACGCATGGGCAGACTCGACCGGATCATTACCACCCCCGGCATTTAAAACCGGCGTGAAGTAGTGGTTTTATGCCACTGCGTTTCGCATCAGGTAATGCCGGGCCCCGGCGCCCAACCCATCTTAAAGGCCGGCAACGCACCTGTAGGTCCTCTGGTGTTGCACGGGGCTGTGGGCGGCGGTAATCACTTACCATCAGGTGACCCGCACGCTCGTTTGCCGTGTCTTTTCCATAAAAAAAAAATTACAATGTCCAAAAACAAATATTCATTGTTAGCGTAGTAATAACGTGTAGCAGAAATATTTGTATATACTGTCAATGTTGTTTGTAAAGAAGGAGCTTCACATTTTTTCACAACCAAAAAGTAAGGCAGACGAAGCGTTATGACATTCCGCTCTCCGATTTCCACAAAATAATGCATCATATTGATTGGTACCTAAAATTTAACTTTTATTTTGACAGAGCAGAAATTAATTTCACGCCGGCTGGGGATTGAACCTACAACCATCACGCTCATATTTAGACGTTGCACTATTCCACTGCGCCACGTTACCTCAATTTTATATCTACTACTTCTCTTTTAGCCTTCTTTTATTACTTTTCGCTTTTAACTTAGAACGATTTTACGATTTTCGCAAGTCGCTTATATAGGATTCAGAGTAATATAATTTCTCCGATTATGACCTTTTTTCGGGTTCCAGAGTGAGATGATGGAATACTAACATTTTTTGTTCTAAGAAACTGAGCAATAAATGAATTTCAATCAATTTTGTAACTATTATTTTTTTCATACGGGACGCTATAATCGAAAGACAGAATAGAACTGAAGATATAAAAATAAAACTAAAATACAAATATATTTTAAGATACACCCAACACCCAAAAACAACACCCAAAAACTGTTAATAAAGTGAACTTTACGAACGGATAACATTTTCTTGGTACAACTACGTGGGTTCTGCAAAATCAACATTTAAAGTAAATCCTACCTCCTACCTACGTGAGAACGACATGACGAAGCCAATAAAATATTGGTATTATTCAATTTTACCACAGATTCGTGACGATTTTTTGTTTTGGAAATAATATTATATTATACTTTGTATTATGTTTACTCAGTTAAGTATGGAGAACGTACTAGTATCCACTTCGTTTTCTGCCGATGTGGCGGAACCAAACGCCGAGCTTTGTGTTACCAGAGCAGATTTTATTTTATTTTTTTGCTTTACGCTATATTTTACATATAGCCCCTAAGCAAAAAGAACCTGTGAACCTTGTGTTAAGGTGTTTCGTCGGGGAATGTGAGGAACTGAATATATTGGTACTAGGTTCCTTTTCACACATTTTATGTAGGATACAACGTGAAAAACAACGTTATGGAATCAAAAATAAAACAAATCTACAGATAGATACGACAAACGCTAAATCGATATTTCAAATCAGTGATTTCTATGCAATACATAGAATTGTGATTTGTAGCTGAGACGATCGTTACATTTACATATTATTTCTTTACCTAATATTAGGTTTCTTGCTATTATACCTTATCAGGCCAACTGACCTTGAAAGGAATAAATGGTATAATAGGAAAATTTGAGGAAAAATTAACGTACACTGGAACTAATGTACTGACGCAGTGATACAGCGTGGTACTGAATATAATGGTTGAGGGTTCGGTCTCCACTACGGTGGATGAAGCACAGCGATGTGCTCCACCACTCAGAATGCAATATCTAAATTTGAATTTTACGTTTTATACATAGGCTGTACTTAATAATTTTATAGTTACAAAATCTTTATTCCAATCTTCTGTGTTAATTCTCTCGACAAAACCATCATTCCTATCATTCTAATCAAATCAAATCATTCATACTGTGGATGTCCCCGTTGGTACTTACTTTCTAGTTTTAAGTTCTGATATATTTTGATTAATATTTTTTCTCCTTTTAACATTTTAAATACACAATGAACCAAGATCTTTACTGCACTCAATTCTCAGTAAATGCTCAAAAGCTAAGCACTCGTAATATTATCTTGCTTAAAGGCCTTGCATCTCAAACATCCAATTAGGCAACATCGATTCAGCATTGCCTCTATAGCTATATAGATATGCATGTATTATGTAACAGTGGCAATTCGAGAACAGGCCAGGACGAGTGACGACGAGAAGACCACGACGAGACGTTCGAGTTACACAAGAGTGTGACTGTAATAAGATTATGGATTCGATCCCCACTCGAAGGAATGAGTTATTATTTCTTTATATTTTCATTTCTTCCCTTTGGCACCAATGTAAAAGCCCGACGTTAAGTTCCACCATTCAACGCGTATGCCTTGAAAAATTCGGCGTGTGGGAAACGGAGTGTCTCGACACTAAGTTCCCTCTGCCTACCCTTCCGTATGCAGGATACAGCGTGAAGCTGATTTATTTGATTTGATTTGTTTTTTTTATTTATGTTATAGTGCATATATTTTCTTTACTAATTAAACATTATTTTCTCATGACTTGGTTTTTTTTTAATAACATAGTGTCTAACTTGATATGTTGTTCAAACAGGCAGAAACAACCATATAAAAGATTAACCGCGACATACAAAGCTTATACAAAAGAAATCAGAGAGGAAAATTTCCTTCAAAGCCATCCTTGGATTCAGTCCTGTCCCGCTAAACTATCCTTTATTCAGATTGGCCCTTGAGGAGTCTTTTGTCAGATAGCTTACTTAGAGCTTAGAAGATCTTAGACTGTACTCTATAATTTAATGAAGGATTTTTTAAAGGCGAAAGGCGGAAAGGCCAAGGTATGTTATCTATTTGATCGAGCTCAATGGTTGCGGGTTCTTATCTCAATTGATATTTTAGTATATGTGTAGTTTTAATATGGAACACCAAATGCGGCGTGAGTATCCACCACCCTAAGCTTAATATCTGAGTGAAGCGGTAACCATTGACCGACAGAGTAATTGTTGACAATTGAATAATCAACTCTTGCTGTTTCTCTATCTTGTTGTTTCTTTGTTTATATGAGCTTTATAAAATGAACATTAAACTCTATAACAATAGACGAAAAATCCTAAAACCTTAGAATGAGATTTATTTATTTACTTTTTTTTTACAATATCTAAATTACAGGATCTCAATGGCAAATTAAATTCTTTACAGCAGCTTTATGTTTTACTTGATAGCTAAATAAGAGTAGGTTATTACACAGATAGAAGAAATGGAAATAGAGGCTTTTGGGTCAAAAGAGAACCTAGTGTTGAGACACTTTTTTTTCTCACTTTCCACCAATATTCTTTTACATAACATAATTTAGACAAAGCGTTCGTCTAAGTTATATGCCATGTCTAATTATTTGTAATACCTTTACATCGAATACGTATACAGATCGGGACGGACTCATATTGTAAGCTGTAGAACTGAAAGTGGGTTCAAGTATTGCTTTGAAGCAAACGATGCCAATAAATTCTCTTTGGAACTTCTGATGTTGAGAGATTTTGTGTATCTAATTACCCCTAGCTAGTTTTTATAATTTTGTTTAATGATGTTGTTATTTTTCTTAATAATATTTATGATATTCTTAGATATGATAAAAATAAATAATATATTTCTTCTTTTTTTAGCTTAACGCTGCATCCCTCATATGGTATGAGTAAACAGGAGGAACTTAGTGTTGAGACACTTCGTCTTTACAATAGGTTCGTCTCACGTGCCGCTCAATTTTCAAGACAAATTTTCATGTTTAGAGGAAACACACAACGTCGAATTTTATCTTGTTACCAAAGCGAGGAAAATGAAAATAGGTCATTTTCTACGAGTAGAAATCGAATACAAAATAGTCGCGTCCACATTGAAGTGCTGTGCCGTCGTGTCACGATGGCCACACGATCATTATTAAAAGTATTTCTGATTCTTTGAAACGTGATTTAATTTTACTTATAGATAGATATATTTATTTTTCAATACTATGTAGTATAATAAATTATTTTATGTATATCCTTAAAATTAAATAAATTACATATTACTGACCTCATTTCGTTCAACTGCAAACGCAACAGATTTGAGTTCTATTCTCCCTGGGGGGAATTAACAACGTTTATTTATTTGCTTTGGTAATAAGAAAGAGCGCGACGTTAACTTCCGCCACACAACACGCAATGTCTCAAAAACTTATCTCGGGCAGAAAGTGAGTAACAGAGTGTCTTATCACCAAGAGCCCTCTGAGTACTCTGCTATATGCGAACGAGAATACAGCGTGAATCTAAAAAAAGTGGGTGATTTTTTGCATAAATCTAATGACGTAAAGTCAATAAAAAAAACGGCCTTTACCTGAAAACACTAAAAACTATGAGCAACTGACGTATTCCTATCATTTTTTTACCAACCTGTAGAAGATCGATATTCCGTTGGACAATCAAAAGAACGCCTTTACATGCATATGCAAAAATGCAAATGCTAAAAGGCATACGTGTAAAGCTAACTGATTGGTACGGCTACTAGTGTTTTAGCACTACGTGCTTTATATCGGTTATTTGGTGTATTATTAACATTAGAGAAAGAGGAACCTAAGATTTGTCTAAAAAGCCAACTTTCCACCACGAGTAGAGATGTTCCATTAAGTACTACGTTGCTCTGACAAGAGTAAAATGCATATTTGTATTTCTACTAAGAAAAAGTCGGGTACAAATGGACCGAGCGAGCAGAAATGGTTGTAACAAACTCCCTAAATTCCCTAGGAAAAAGCCGAAGTAATTACAAAATGCGAAACTCTTTGTTGTTTTATTTAAAAACTCTAAGCCTTGCCCGCTGGTGGAAACCGACCTTAGCACATGACAAGTGACGAGAGATAAATCTGTCCCTGATCAGACTTATAGCTGTGTACTATTGGTTAGATCGAAACGGTTAACGCCATATAGCCTTTGTGACACAGAGGCACAAGGGTGTGACTGGAACGCTTTGATTGTGGGTTCGATTTCCACTTGACGAAATTAATTATTATTTATTATTATTTTTATTTCTTCAGTCTGGCACCAAGGCAATGAGTTCCGCCATTCTATCACAAAATGCCCCGAAAAAATTGATTTTTTTTAACACTATGTTTCCTCTGCCTACTCTGCTGTGTGCGGAATACAACAACTGCATAACAGCTGAAGCTGTTTTTTTATAATTACAAAATTTATTTTCTTCATATATGTTTCATAATATATATTTACAATATCTCACAGCCACTATTAAACTTAAAAAATTGTTAGAAATTTTAAAATTAAACGAAAAATCTCCAAAGAGTCTAAAAAATCTTGGGTAATTCCTTTAGCAATGTTTCAAGTTAGTACATCGTAAATGATTTATAAGGTTGTACGACAATTTAGGGGCTCAAGGATCTATATACTGGGATACAAGATATCTCAACGCCGAAAGACATAAAAATGTCTCGGAGTAGATTCAAAGGTATAGCCCTTCCGGGAGGCTATAAAATTGTGAGATCTCGTATTTTACATACAGACGAATCGGATGTGGAACTTTTTATATGTTTTATCTTTTTTAAATCAATATGTATTTAGACTCTTTCGTTTCTTATTGACTAATAAATCGCACAACAGAAACTGCGTAGCCTAGAACGGGGAGCACTAATTGAGATATTTACAAAATAGATAGAATAAAATCCTAGAAGGAATGGAAAGAAACGAGTTAATACGTTCCGTAGTATACGGAAACGGCGTAGCGAGGTGCGACTAGTATAATAATAAAAACGAATTGTCAAAATGTTTCATCCAGTAGACTTATAGACAAAACAATAATTTCCACGAATGGTTATCGAACCGTCACGTTTACAGTCAACGTTTACGCTTTGCTGATTGTATGTGATATTCAAATATCTAATCATATTAACAGACAGTGTTGTCCAAACTTTTAATCCGTATGAAAGCAATGTTTCATTAAAATTCACCCAGTGGGTTTTGTAGCGAGAATAGGCGCCAACTCAATTTTATTGCATGTAGCTTAATATCCGCCGCCGGCTTCTCTCATAAATTTAGACAATTTAATTTTATAATTTTTTTCGAATGACATTCTATTAGAAAGTAAGAGTTCATATTAAAATGAGATATTATGACATATTTTTTGGCATTTTCTATATAGTGGAGTAGGCTGCTATGAAATAAAAAAAAATAATACACCACCATTTAGTAACAGCAAAGGGAGTCAATTTTACGTTACACATACTGTTCGCCGTGCAGCAACCAGTTTTCAAGATAAATCAAAAAAATCTTAATCAAAATATAAAGAATATCATTCAATATTAAAATCGGCTTCACGCTGTATTCCGCACACAGCAGGGTAGGCAAACCTAGTGTTAAGACACTCCGTTCCCCACTTTCCGCCGAATTCTAGAGGCATAGCGTGCTGAGTGGTGAAACTCAAATCGGAAGAAATGAAAATATAAATGTAAATAAATATTTCACTTCCTCGAGTGGGGATCGAACCCACAACCAGTCGATTTTACAGTTACACTTTGTGCCTCTGCGCCACGATCGGTCTCAATATAATACAATATTCAATTAGGCACTTTTGAATCGTAAAGTCACATAGCAATGTCAGTACCTTGTGTCAGACCTAAAGTAGTTACTTCGGCTCGGAAGGAAGACAATGTGTCAAGTATTAACCCTATATAGGGCCAAGGTTCGGCCTTATATGGAGTACTGTTCTCATCTCTGGGCCAGTGCACCTCAGTATCAGGTTGAAGCAATTTATCGCATACAACGTAAAGCCATCCGGATCGTTAAAGACGCAATGATCTGTAAAAGGCTTGACACTCTGGCTTTGCGTTTATACGTTTGCTATGCATCTTCTGCCGTATTTATCATGGGGAGTGTTCTGGAGAACTGTTTGACCTGTTACCTGCAGCCGAATTTTCTCACCGTACAGTACGTCACAAGCTAAAACACCATCCACATCAATTGGATACGTGGCATCGCCATCTTATAGGCTGGCAACGCACCTATAGCTCCACTGGTTCTACAATGGGTCGTGGACGGCGGGGATCACTTACCATCAGGTGACCCGTACGCTCTATTGCCTTGTTTTATTTCCATAAAAAAAAACAAGTGTCTTAATGCTAGGTTCACTCTGCCTACCCTGCTGTGTGGGGGTGTATCCCGCTGAAAAACTTAAAAAAAATATACTATTCACTCAATATACCGTGAGTTCGAAAAAGGAATTTTCAATATAAAATCGACTGTTAGCCAGTCTTGTACATCAAAGAATACTTTGTAATTATTTAGTTTACTTTATACTGTTGATTTATAACATGTATCTGCTGGATATTTTTTTCAACAACTTAAATAGCTACTTAATTAGAAAACGTATAAAAATTCGAACGTAGCAGGACTCGAACCCGCGCCTCCTGGAAACCGACCAGGCGCTTTGACCACTGAGCCATACGTTCTCGCCAAGCTATGTCGAAATTCTTATACGCTTGTTACAACTTATGTTGTTAGTAAAAACTTAAATAGCTTAAACGGTTAAAGTTCAAGCACTGAATAAAGACCAAATGCAAAAATTCTAAAATAGTTACACTACTTTGTTTTATAAAAGTTATAAAAATTTGAACGTAACCTGGGATCGAGCCCGCGCCCTGGACGTTGTCCAAGTGGCGCGGGTTCAACTTCCGTTACGCTCCTTTTTAGCGTTTTCGATAAGGTTCTCTATTTAAATTGTGAAATAACACTAAAAATATAAAAAAATGTTGTCGTGACGTCGTTATAAAGTAGATAAGTGATGATTGCGGGTTCTTATCACGATTTGAACCAATCATCACTTTTTTCACAATTTTAAATATATATATCAATATTAAAATATAAACTTAATTCAAATTAAATAAGTAAAATTTTCACACTTATTTATTTTGAACAAAGCGTCTTTACATTACTTGAGTAATGTTAAGACGCTTCGTTCCCCACTTTACGCCCGATTTTAGAAATATGCAAATAATAAAGAAACACACGCCGTATTTTGTCTTTGTCAATCAGAGCGGAGAAATGAAATAATAATCAATATTATTCCGAGTATGGATCGAACTCACAACCAACGTGCTTACAATTACAACGATAGCCAACTACAATCACCACGACAGCCCCAATCACACAGACAGAAGACAGTCCTTTCCAATGACATCAAATTATTCTAAGTAACTTACTTAGTGACACTCTAACAAACTTCAAAATTTTGCCTCAAATTTAATTTCAAAAATCACAAAAAAAAAAATTTATATATTATAAATTTCGAACGAATATCATGAATATTATAATTTACTCCAAGAAGACGCCTTGAGGGCAGTTAACAAGAAAATGCAATCAAAACTTATTATAACTTTCAAAGGGTGAATCGTTGCAGTGTAATAAAAAATCAAAGTAAATCAAAATAAATCAAGAAGAATCAAACTAAATCAAAGTTATGGTTCGTGGCTAATTAAGAAAAATGCGACTCGGTTATAAACTCTTTTTGTTTCAACTTTAAAGTAAAGCCTTAATCAAAGTTAACTATGCTGGAGCTGGGGCAGTGATGCGATTAGAAAAAAAATTGGAATGCGATATAGTATAAGTATTAAATATTTTTTCATCTTTACTCTTCATGGCGGAATAGGCAAGACGAAGTGACTGGATACTCTGTTCCTTCCCGAGCATAAGGAAGATCATTGTTCATTGAGTGGCGAAAGCTTAAAGACTAAAGAAAAATAATTCGTTTCTGTTCCCCATTAAGACAGTCACTTCCCCACTTTCCGCTGAATCTTCGATCCATTGCGTGCTGTGTAGCGGAAATCAAATATTTCGCTCCCCCAAGTGGAAATCATACTCACAATCGTTGCGTACAGTCACACCCTTATGCCACTTGGTCACGGCGATGCTCTGCTCCTGCTATTTAAAATGGCATATCCACTTTTATTACTCCATGTATTATACAACTATTCATTTGATGAGTTTATCTAGTTATTTCAAGTATCTAGGTGGTGTTTGATCGATATGATAGCAGATGCCTTTCACAATAAATTACTCTAGATACATAGATATTATATAAACATTGTCGACGGCAGCATGCGCAGTGGAATGGACTCATCTGAATGTATTTTTTTTTTTTTTTTTTTATGGAAAAGACATGGCAAACGAGCGTGCGGGTCACCTGATGGTAAGTGATTACCGCCGCCCACAACCCCGTGCAACCCCAGAGGAGCTACAGGTGCGTTGCCGGCCTTTAAGACGGGTTGGGCACCGGGGCCCGGCATTACCTGATGCGAAACGCAATGGCATAAAGCCACTACTTCACGCCGGTTTTAAATGCCGGGGGTGGTAAAGATCCGGTCGAGTCTGCCCATGCGTGTTGCCATTGCTGGCGACGTGACTCTACCACACGTACTTTATTCGCCTCTTACGACACCACCAGTACCAGGATGATCCTATTCTAGGCCGGGATCACACGGCACAAAATGTAGTAGTGCGTTCGACTGATAGTTGAGGGAAAATTTATATATTTTTTTTATTTTGCTTACTGTACCCTGTATATAACCGAGTACGCAAAGGGAACCTAATATTATGAGAATCATAATCTTTCCCCAATTTCTGTCCAATTTTTGAGACATTGCGTGTTTAGTGGTAGAACTCAACGTCTCGCTTTGTTTTCATCACGTGGTAGCTCTAACCGCAGATATTATAAGCCACGTAGAAATGATTATGGCGATGCAATATGACCTTCCCCAATTAATTTATTCTCTGACACTAAAATAATTTTCCACTACGAACGATGAGTTACTAACGTTAGCGAATTCAACGGAACCAACTCTTCAACATTATAATATTAAGTATAGATAAAATTAATCCTAAGACGAATAGAATCAAAAAAAATATCATTAAAAGAAAAGTGAAGAACACAAGTGTCTTAATGGGAACAGAGTGTCTTAGCACTAAGGTCTCTGGTTCCCGCTGTCTACATTGCAATGTAGACAGCGGGAACCAGGGAACCAGTTTAGTAATAACTAAACTAACCTAAACTATACTATATTACTGCAAATACAACTTGAATTTAACGTTCTCTTGTTACTTGACAGACGTTGTCTGCTATCGACATATGTAGGATCCTCGCAAGATAACCGTAGATTGACAATATCATAAGAGTTACCACAACCAAATATCTATTAATTTTACTGAATTTCGTAATAAGACAATTTTGTTAATAAACTTTTTTCACCACTCCGCTGAATTTTGTAAGAAAATCTTGACATCATATTTAAACACTATGCGTGATAATTGGCGGAATTAAACGCTGTGAACGCACTATACACAAGCTACAAGCTTCTCTTTACCACTCTCTTAAGTCCGATAAATGTTTAAATAGTCAATACTTCACTCAGTTTAATAACTATTAGTTGCTAGTTCAAAGGGATTTTTTTGTATACATTTTTCCAATACGATGCGATTGACGCAATCACCTAATGGTCTAGACGGTTCTTTTTTATATATTTATTTACTTAAATAGATAAATATAAAAGTAAGAAAAACTTTAATGTTAAAAATGAATAAGAGTCGACGTTTAAAAGCGTCCAACGTTAGCGTCCTTTTTTTTTTTCTTTTACCTTCATGCCGTATCCTGCACGTAGCTGGTAGACCTGGATTCCCAGATTAAAGTTAAAACACTCCGTTCACTTTAAGGAATTTCAGTTCCTCACTTTCTGAAATGAAAATATTAAACATTTCGTTTCCTCTAATCGGAATCGAACCCACCACCCACGCGCCAACGCGGCTGCGCCACGACTAGCCTTGTTATTCTTTCTTTATATTTTATATTATTTGGTTCATTATGTATCCCGTAAAGAGTAGGGAAAGCCGAAGAACCTTGTATTAAGACGCTCCGTTCTCTTGGCAACTGCGACTGCTACCTTGATATATGCAAGATGCTACCTTGATATACAGCAAGAATTCATACAGAGTGTGGACATTTGGATAGGAAGATAACAAAAACAAAATTTTTATCGCCATTTTAAAAATATCCATTATCTAAATTAAATGAAACCCCTAAAAACAAACATATAAATCGACGGTTATCGATTCATATCGTGTAAGCCGATGGCACTCGTAAATTATTTTTATTGCTTTGAAACGACCGTAGAATTAGCTGTTTCGAGTTATGTCTTGGATTTGTTTTGGATTTCGAGATATTATTTCATTTTATAATCGTGTTCAGTGTTACCAAGGTATTTTTTTAGTTTCACACTCTATCGCACATAGTAGAGTACGCAGAGTTAACCTGGAAACCTAGTGTTCACCTAGTGAACCTACACTCCGTTCCTCACTTTCTATCGAATTCTGGGAGCATTGAGCGCTTTTGCGTTACCAGAGCGAAGAAATTGTTGAAAATATTAAATGTTTCATTTTCTTAACATTAAATCAAACCCACAACATGGCAAGTAAAGTATACATAAAATAGGTTGTAACAAGCGTATAAAAATTTCTACGTAGCTCGACGAGAACCTATGGCTTAGTGGTCAGAGCGCCTGGTCGGTTTCCAGGAGGCGCGGGTGGGAGTGCCGCTACGTTCAAATTTTTATACGTTTTCTAAATAAGTATTTTTCTTTCCTAAGTGTAATAAGTGTACTAACACTTTAAAAATATACAAAATATATATATTTCATTTTATGATAATTTCCCATATTTACCTCGAACCCTAAACTTAACCTAATACTATTGTAGTACATAATGTATATATTAAAGCGATCAATTACTTTTATGAAATATAAATTCGTATAATATCCAAATAATAAATAACATAAAAACCAATACCAATAAAAAATGTATACAAAAGTTATTTTAATACAAAATTTTCTATGGAAACCACAAAGTAACGGTATACTTAAGGCGAAATCCGATTACGGGAGCGATCGTTGTTTATTTTCCTGATTCTGGTGGAACAATTTATAAATTATATTAGGATTCGTGTATTTTGACGGCCTTACAAGAAAGTCTTGTTTAGAATAAATTAAATATTAATTCTGTATTTGTGTACAGGCGACCCGCTCGAGACGCTAAATTGAAGTTACTTTTTTATTGATGAACCAATTAAAATAAACCAAACACTTAATGTTAAGGAAAAAACATCAGTCAAAATTGCATTTCGCTTTAAGTTAAGTTTCTGAGATTAAGGTGCACAAAGCACAAAAAAACAGTTAAAAATTATTAAAATTTTGTTTCATACCTATTATATCGATAAATGCCCCCGAAAGCAGATTTTTATCATCATCATTTTCATATATATTTCATGTATAGATAGCGATCACGTACATTTTGATTGTGTATACATGATACGTACGCCAGGTGGCTTCTACGTTACTTGCCGAGCTTAACGCCACGATTTTTTTTATCAGCGAATAGAAATGGAAATAATATTAACAAGCCAATACTGTCATTCCGCAGTGGGACGTCTGACTTTAAATTATATCCCCAAATGGGAATCGAAGTCACTGCCGTCGCGTTTACATTCAGACATACATGTTAATATGCTATCAAAATCACATAAACGTTTTAATTTATACAAACAGATAATAAGATTTCTAACTTAAGCTAATAACATCGTTCATTCATTCATAACTTGAAACATAAAACCGGTACGTGGGTGAAATTTCTGTCTAATTAACCCTCTTAAAGGTTGACTTCCACCTTGAACGTGATATTTTTTTATTCACTAGTCGTCGCCAGCAACATTGTTCTCGTGGACTTTAACTCATATATAGATATAGAAAAAATACTTTTAACACGTTTTTATTAGGTCGAAATGTAATTAAGTAACTTTGTAATAAAATAAATCTAAGAAATATAAAATAAATTTGGCCAATTTTTTATAATTGTATCATAATGAAAATTGGAAGCACAATAATATGATGTCATCAAACTGGTCTAATGGTGGCCCCAGGACCTGAGTAGTGGAACTTTTCACGGGTTACTAATAAGCCACCCGAGTTTCGGCTCACAAGATTTATAGCTTTGAGTACATTCCTTAGCATTTATAGCATTAGGTGAAGAAAAACGAGATTTTTAGTTATTTTTAAACTATGTAATTATTTAGTAGAAATTATAGGAGAATCTCCCGACTAGTACCCACCCACTTGCACTCACTAACCGAGCTGTGCGTTCATCAATCATTAACAGAAGAGTTATTTAATAAGTGATACTGTGAAAAATAAAATTCACATAATATTATCACTTGTATATACTAGTATTTTTTAACTGAATACAGCAAACAGCAATACTATGAACTATATCTTTCTATATTTATTGGATCAGAAGGCTAACATGAAAATGAACTTGAAAATCAGTATTTTGACTCTACAATATCTTTATTGTTACTTGTTGTCAAATTAATTAAGTCGCCATAATATTATAATATATAAATAATAGTGAGGCCAGTCAAGGCGCAGGGGCCTAAAATGTGACTGTAAACGCGACTGGTTGTGGATTCGATCCCCACTTAAACACATAAAATATTTATTTAAATTTATGTTTCCATTTCTTTGTTCTGAAGTCGAGGCGTGGCGTTGAGTTCCGCCACCCAATACGCAATACCTCCAGAGTTTGGCGGAAAGTGGGAAACGGAGTGTCTTAACATTAGGTTCCCTCTGCCTATTCTACTGTGTGCGGGATAAAAGCGTAAAGTTGATGTAAATAGTAAATTACCACTGTGTTTATGTCTAAATAAAAAGAATAAAATATTGGTAAAGTTTTAGAAATGCCTTTATCTGACATTTGACTATAAACGCGACGATTGTGGATTCGAAGCCCTTACGAGGCGTGACTATGAAATTTGAATTATTTTGATGTCTCCACTCTGGCGACGAAAGGCGTTGGATTCCGTTTCGTTCCACCCAACGCGCAATGTCTCGAAAATTGCTAGTAAGTCGGGAATATAATGTCTAAGCCCTAGGTTCCCACAACCAACGCTGTTATAAGCGGGAAGCTGGAAAAAAGAATAAAAATATCTATCTAACGTGCGCTTTCTACAATCAATAAATTTAATTTCTTCGATCACAAACATTTTAACGCATTTTATTCTCACGTTTCACGTTTTATTTGTTTAATCTCGCAAACATAGTCATAAGCCACATTTCAAACCGCGGCGTTGAGTTTCGCCACTAAACACGCAATGCCTTCAGAATTAGGAACGGAAGTGCATTTATGGGAGTTTCTAACATTAAGTTACCCAAGTTTTCCCTGCCTACCTTGCTGTGTGTGGGATACAGAGTAAAGCTAAAATTGTTATAAAATAAATTGTAATATATAATTATAATTTATTTTATAACAATTTTAGCAAAATTGTAATATATAAGTAACTGATAGACGAAACTGTACTTAGAAAATTTCAATTTGGCGTTTAGATAGGTCAGGGAGTGTAGGGAAGCACTAGGACAGGGTTTTCTCGAAATTCCTACGCGAACAGGAAAACGACAGGATTTCCATTTTAAATTTAAACTCATTTTACAACATTTTACAAGTAAAGTCAACGCAATTTTAGTATAGTTACATGTAAAGTTTACGCAAATAGTAGAGTTAGTCAATAAAAAGTAAATAGATAAATCAGCTTCACGCTGTATCCCGCACATAGCAGGGTAGGCGGAAGGAACCTAGTGTTAAGACACTCCGTTCCCCATTTTCCGCCGAAGGAGGAGGAGGCATGGCTTCTGGAGGCATTGCGTGCTGAGTAGTGGGACTCAACGCCGCGCAACACCAGAACGAAAAAATGAAAATATATAAGTTAATAAATATTTCACTTCCTCGAATAGGGATCGAACCCACAACCAGTCGATTTTACAGTCACACTTTGTGCCTCTGCGCCACGACCGGCCGGGCCTCAAAGACGATTAGTTAATACAATAGTAGTTGCAGGCAACGCCTAGTAGGTATATTTCATTACTCACTAATAACCTATTTAAACCATAACCCTTCGTTCTAGGTGAAACCGTATGAAGTACGTCAAAAGCTAATTACCTACACTCGATCTATGCCTAGCGTTCCTCCATACATCATGTTGATTGAAGTCGAGATTATAATAAAAGTGCCCTTTCTTGAACACAATTTGAATTTTTTTATTGATATTTCTGGCCGTTTTACTGTAAACTATTGCAGTGACTATTGATTCGATTCCCGCTTTTGAATTGTTAACGAGACTGGTGTCTGGTTCCTACTAAGGGTAACGGAAGTTTATTAATTAAGGAATCGATAAAAGTATGTCTAGTAGAAAAATGCCTTGTTACCAGATGGGGAAGATCTGTAAATATTTAGTATATTTATTACCCCGAGTAAGAATCGAACTCACAAATTATGTTTACAGTCACACTCTGATGCCTCACTGACGGCCTCACATGTGGAATACAAAGCGAAGCTAAAATAGTTGACAAAGAACCCACAACCTCCGCACATGCAATATCATAATACTAAAACTCAGTTTGAATTCAACTATGAATGGCAGAGAAATTTTCAGTGACATTTTGAAACGAAACAGTACAGCACAATCAGAGCGGACTGAGTCAAAGACACTCGTTAGCAACCTGGAGACACAAAGGTTTAGTAATTAGGTCATTTTCTGGCATCCAAATTGAGTATTCCTACATAGTACATACCTATAATATAACATGATATTATACTATTTTTTTACCAGCGTCTTCACCTCCGTTGTCAAATAGAAATAACTTTTACATAATAATTATAAATTTGATGTGATAGCGTTTATGGGATTACCGCGGCTTAATATTAGAGTACATCCTATTTACATAAAATAAAATAATATAGAATAGTATTTCACCTACATTAAAATTGAATTCTCACTCTTAAATTGGGAATGTCGATGATAAGGGTGTATTGACACTAGGCACTCTTTACCTACCCTTATAGTATATGTGATTAAAAACGTAAATTGGAAAATATGCGTAATTATGAAATAGTAAAATATTTTCTTCGTGAAATAAAATATTTTCTTGCTAAGATTTGAATCTACAAGCATAATCAAAAAAAAAATATTATAAAAGTAATTAATTGGTGGTTTGATAACAAGTAGGAAATGACAAATTGTTTTAAAATTTAAAAAAAAAAAACCTTTGAGTTAGGTAAGGTAGAGCACGGCGTTATATTCTATCATGAAATGGCCAAAATAACGGAAAAAGAGGAAATCGCGATATTTTCGACATTGCGTTTGAGTAGCGGAACTAAACACCGCACTTTATCTTGCCATTGCTGGGATTTCCCAACTAATTAATGCCCTAGATTGGAGATGAGGGAAGGCTGGAGGGAGCGAGGGAGTCCTGAGTTAAAGTTAAAGCTATTAACGGACTTGCCTTTAGAGCTAGTAACTCTATGTGGAAACCCAATGGAAGCCCATACTGAGCGTCGACTACAATACGATACACCGATTGGGCTCGGAACAATTGAACTTAATTATAGCATCGGTATTTGCTAGTTAGCGTCCAAATGCAATGCAACTTTACGATTTTACATCTCTAATGAAATAAATTTCGATGTAAAATATATATTGTCATATATTTTAATATACATAGCAAATTTTTCATTCACTTGCGAATGATTCACGCAGCAATCACGCAGCTTGTGAATGATTTCATCATTTTTGGGCACATTCTCAGGTAATCAACGCAGAAATGCTATCAAAAAATTTTAATAAAAAAATATTGCACTTATTAACAATTAAAATTAATAAACTCGGTCAACTAGGTACTATTAAAATCTCGATAACATTGTCATAAGAGAGCAGTTAGTATGATAGGTATTTTTACTGTCATCGCTGGATCTTTTCAATGCTTTGTTTGTTGGCTTGACGCTGTATTCCGCGCATAGTAGGGTACGAAGAAGGAACCTGGAAGTTACCTAGTGTTATGGCACGTTCCCACTAAGACACTTTCCCAGTTTTCGGCGAATTCTGGAGGCATTGCATGTACCAAACGAAACACAGACCACCAAGTCCGCAGTCCCCAATTAGAAGTACTTACACAAAATAGGTAGCCGAGGGTAGGAAGAAGAAAATATATTTCTGGCATAATTTTTAATTTTGCTGTATAAAAAACAATATATCTATAACATGAACCTAATGTTCTTACCAAAAAGACGTAAGCAACAAAAGTTTTTATAACTCTTTTGTATCTTTTAAATGGTAAATTATCGTCAAATAGATTTCCAAGTGACACCAGTTCAAATCCAGCTGAGTTCCAACTTTATGCGATTTTTAAACATTAAATCTTAAAAGTCTTTTTTATGTAGGTATATAAAAAAATATTCTGTCAAAATTTCTGTCAAAAGCATCTCTTACATTTTAATAGGCTACTCCGTGAGGACGGACTAGATTCTAATAATAGCGACTCGTTAGTTCCCTTCGTCTTCAGAATCATAAAATGGTGAAACTTTCAAGTTTCTCATACTATCGTGGCAAAAATCTGAACGTGATTCGATCGTTGTAGGTTCGATTCCTACTTCAAAGAATAATTCTTCAAAGAATGATTGAAATGATGATGATTGAAAGTATTAAAAACTACGATATCCTGTATAATATTAATCATCGTAGAAACTCGCTTTGGCCTATTTTAAGTAACACATTTACGAAGTTTTTTATGGATACTATAAGTCAATTTTTTCATTTTTAGGGTTCCGTACTTCTAAAAGAAAAGGCGGAACCTATCCCTATAGGATCACTTCGTTGCCCATCTATCTATCTTAAAATCATTAACGTCAAGAAGACATAGAGATATCAAGCTGAAATTAGTATATTCAAGAATATGATCCTCTAAAGCAAAAAATCAAGCTCCTAAGTCTATACAATCAAAAACTACGAGGATATGCACTGAAATGTGAAAATCTGAAGGTATTTCGTAGAAAAAATTATTACAAATTTATATTTGTAGTTCATTTCATACAAAATAATGCGTTTATAAGTTGTACTTTTTGTGGACTTAAAATCGTGTTTTAGTACTGAACCCTCTCTGGGTGAGTCTGATTCGTACTTGACCGGTTTTTTGAAACTTTTTTATGATTAAAACCTTTTTGTTCTAGTGTAAAGAGAGTTAAGTGCCATGAAATAAAAATTTTCAAGTGCTTTTATCTTTTTATGTAGTATTGGACGTATTTTCATAATTTTTTCTGAGACCAGTTGGGGTGCAAAAGCACAAGCGCTTGATTGTAAACACGACAGGCTGTGGGTTCAATTCTTACTCATCAAAATTAAATATTTCATATTTTAATTTCCCTTTCCGCTTTGTAACAAGGCTATACGCGGCGGCATTACCACAGCCTCCAGAATTCGGCAAAAATTGGGCAAGGTAAAATAATATTATATATTTTTACGACGAGCGACTAAAAAATATTACATATCTCATGTCCTCGAGTGGAGGTGAGCCCAAAATCTGTCGTGTTTACAGTTCCACGCAAGTGCTAAGTTTCCAGGTTCCCTTGGTGCCTACCTCGCCCGGGACACAGCGTGAAGGCAAAATAAAAGTATGTAATTAATAAATATAATAATAAATAAATATATGTTATTAATTATACAAATAGATAAGTTTACATTTTAATACCTAATTATATAAATATACACATCACAAATATTTTCCTAAAGAGACCTCCGCCCATAAACTTTTACTTTTACACGACACATTATAAACTGTCAACAGAGACGTTTAATCTATTTATCGAGGACTCATAAAAGCTCGCTATTACGAGTGAAACGTTGTTCCGTAACAATGAAATTATGTAACGTCAACTTGGTCGTTCAGTAAATTAGAAGTTTACGAATATATACGTTAAATTGAGTTTTTTTTTATATAAATTTCAGTCATATATTGATTTTACATTAGAAGTCGTCGTGGCACAAGCGTGTACTGTAAAATGATTCGATTTTATCTCTATTTATTAATATTTTAATTTCCGCCACTGAACATGTAATGCCTCGAAAATTTGGAGGAAAATGGAGAACAGAGTACCTTAATATGCCTTACCAGCGTGAGCTGATGAAATAAATATTTTTAATTTTACCCGACATAACTCTCAAAACAGAAAACAAATGGACCTAAAATGCAATTTTATTTCATTAGAAGATATAGTTCCCTAGATTAGCTGGTTCAGATAACAATTTTTTTATTTAAAATTTATATTTCCATTTCTTCGCTCTGGTGTCAAGGCAAAGGGCGAGGAATTGTGTGTAGCGAACCCACAACTGTCGCGTTTACAGATATCGCCCCTGCGCCACAACGCCCTGCTACATTCGAAAAATTTTGCATAAAGATTAAATTTCTAAGAGACTTTACACTGCGATAAGTTTCAGTAAACCCTAAAGAAACTAAATAGCCGACTCGCTACTTGCGAGCACACATTGCAAATCCCCGCCCAAGATAACTTTATATCTATTTTATTTGCTTTCTCCGCTTCGAGATCTTGAAATCTTTGTACATAAGAATCTTTTAGCTAGTTTGTTTGAGGAAAATCTGAGAAAATGGTACATATAGGAATGAAACGTAGATATCAGTCATGAGGCCGTGAAATTATTCATTTTTTTACATAAATTGTTGATTGTAGGTTTCTCTCATGTATTACTGTAAAGTTTCATCTAAATCCGTTCTTACAAACTTGTATATTTATAATTTTAGTAGGATGTCGCATTTTTTATATTAAAAAGACGATACCGTCGGGGCTTCGTGGGATAGCGTCTGGTCGTAAATACGACGGTTATGACTCCGAGTCCCATGAGGGGGAATAAATTATTTACATTTTCCTCCTCTGGTAAGTACTAAGTGTAATGTTGACTTCCGTTACCGAAGAGACTCGTTCCCGACCCAAAGTACTTTCTGCCAAGCGTGTTGTATTCGAGAAGAAACGTGAAGCAAAGAAACAAAATAAGAAATAGAAAAATGTTCGCGCGAGAATCGAATCCACGACCGTTGTGGACATCGCCAGATCTTTTCCAATTTCTTATACTAATGATGTATTAAAAACTTATTTAGGCAACATATTCTAAATGGCCCAGACATTTTCTATTACATTGTTTGATAGGATCTTCACTAGTGATGTCAATTTTCGACAGTTTGAAAATATTTGTGACGAAACCGAAACAAATTTTGTAGTTTTGATTATATACTTCAGACTTCGCTGTGTGGCTTCGCCCACATGCTTAAATAGATTTTTTTATTTAGCTTGACGCTGTATCTCGCACATAGCAAGATAGGCAGAGGAGACTTGGAAACCTAGTGTTAAGACACTCTTTCCGTCAAATTCTGGAGGCATTGCGTGTTCACTGGCAGGTCTCAACGCCGCGCTTTTGCCTCATTACCAAACGAGTAAAAGATAATTTTTTTCCTGGTGTGGGAAGCGAACCCACAACCTGCCTGCCAACTGTTCTCTTAGTGAACACATAAAGAATTTTTCAATTTAAACCAATAGTTTTTGAGTTTAATGTGTTTAACCAGACAAACTTTTCAGCTTTATAGTATTAGTGTAGGAATATAAAATTTTAATAATTTTAATCAAATTTCAATCGTTTCAATTTCCTAACTGGCAACACTAACAACCCACTGACGTAACCTACCTAATATCCAATGGAACATTTTAAGTAATTTTTCAAGACATCCAATGTTCAAAGTAGTTTCGTAATTTCGTTTATTATGGCAATATTTAAATTTTATAAAGTGATTCAGATAGAAGATTATCTTGAATAGCGAAGTAAACATATTTTTAGTTTAAAATGAAAATATAAAGTGTGGATTTGTTTTTATTTTTTGACTAGTTTTTACCCGCATCTTTGTTTACATGAACTTTAAGACTTAAAATGGAAAATCCTCGTTTCCCGTTTCCGTGGGTATTTCGAGAAGTGCTGTCTTATCGAAATTTTTATGTTATATGGCGGAACATAATACCAAGCTTTGTCTTGTTACCAGAGCGAGAAATAGAAAATAATTCATTCCGTAGAAAAGGAATCGCATCCACTACTGTCACGTTTACAGTCAGACGCTGTAATGCTGCGCCATAGAGGCTTCTTTGATTAATCTTTTTGCAATAAATCTCATCTCATATTGCGATCGCAAAATCAAACATTTTCAAACTTCATACAACGGAGTTCATTGAAACTTTATATTAAAAAATGTTTCTTCACAATTTATAAGCAAAATATATTGAAAATACTTAGTGCTTAACATATTTTTATTAAAATTCTTATAAGAAATTATTAAATAAAAGCAATTTTAGTTATTTTTTTCTCGTATAGCAGGCAGAGGTAGCGTAAGAACTCTTCATTCTCCTATTTCTGTGCAACCTTCGTGACATTGAATGGCAGAACTCAACGCTGCACTATATCTACCAGAGATGATTTTTTCAGTGTCACGCTGTGTCCCGCACGGAGTAGGATGGAAGAAATGGAAGAAATGAATATATCAAATTATTAATTATTAAAAGAACCCACAACCGTCGCATTTACAATTGGATGGCGAGGAAATTAAAATCTCCATATATAATAATAAGACAGAAAGACTGAAGAGGATAATCCTCTTCATTCTTTCTGTCCTCCATCTCTATCCTCTAGCAGCTCCTCAAGAATTCCACTTTTCAGATCTTGACTTCACCTGGTCTAATAACAGCTCGATGTCATAAAATTATTGTATTGCTAAGATAAGCTGTGTATAAGTCACAAGTTTCATCATTATACAATTACTAAATGAAAATCTTATTTTGTTTCTTAGTTTTTATTACACATACAAGTTACAAGTCGACTAGACAGAGGGGGAGAATGGTGACCTTCCTTCTTTCCTCCACCTTTCCTTAGCTCTCTTCTTTCTTTTACCTATCCTAATCGCCGGATATATAAACCGGCCCCACTAGTACTAACTGTGAAGTATTCGATATTTATTTGTCACAAGAATACCTTAGAATCTACTCCAATATCGAAGAAAAAAGGTTTTTGAATTTGCAACTTAGTTTATCTTTATAAATAAATCAACTTCACGCTGTATCCCGCACACAGCAGGATGGAAGAAGGTGTGGGCTACTCCCACTAATTTATTTAATTTATTTAATAATTTATTTTATATTATTAATACTAAATTTTAATGTCACATATTTATTTATTCTGAATCTTGTTTTTTATATAAATATCAAAAAATATACACTAGAAAGTTATTTATTTAATTAAATATATAGAATTAAACACACAACCCACAAATCACCGACGTCGGTTAAAATGATTTATTATCTGCACGGCAATTGCTACCTGAGCCGTGTGACGTTTTGGGTCGTCCACAGCCGATCGCGCGAGACAATTCGCCAGCCAGTGAGTCGCAAACACCCAACCGTCGCGGATTCCTTGCACTTGCTTTACTATCGGCCACTACGTCACGTACCTACCTTTTAGTGAACGTTCTTGTAGTTTTGTCTCCGATATATGTACACTCTTAATTTTCACTCCTTCTGTATTATTGGTAAACTGTGTGGACTATCTTTCTTTGTGTTTCTTCGTATATATGTGACTTTCTTTATATGTGTAATAAATATTTTGTGTTGTATATAAGACTTGATTATTGATACTAATCGTCTACAAACTCTAAATATCCACCGCACACCGCCACCAAACTGGTGACCCCGAACAGTGCACAATATGAGTGATAGCAGTGAATCCGTTAAAACCGCCGGCTCGCGTAACGGTGACCACGTCACCGCACGTCGCACGCGTAAAGTGCGCGTTTCAAGTGAACGACACGATTCGTCGTTGGGATGTCGGAATAATTTTAAAATTCCACAATTTTCTGCGGATGATCCTGAGATATGGTTCGCATTATTGGAAGGACAGTTCGACAATTATAATATTACTAATGACCACACTAAATTTACATGTGTCATCACCAACCTGGACATGTCGGTTGCAAAAGCGGTGAAAGATATTATTATCAATCCTCCAAAGGAAAACAAATATAATAAAATTAAAACAGAGTTAATTCGTCGACTCACGGCTTCTCAAGAAAAGAAGATTAAACAATTACTTACGCATGAGGAGCTTGGGGACAGGAAGCCTTCGCAGTTTTTGAGACACCTTCAGGACCTAGCAGGACCTTCGGTCCCAGAAGATTTTATTAAAACAATTTAGTGTGACCGTTTACCGAAGAACATTCAAACCATACTGGCTTCTCAGACTACCCACACCATTGACCAATTATCGGATTTGGCGGATCGAATACAGGAAATTACTTCATCCTGCAACATCGCATCAACATCGACGAGTTGCCAGTACATCCGCCCAGTCAGATCCTGAGCTTAATCAACTTTTAGACGGTGAATCATCACTCCGCCTAGAAGAACTACCACTCAGGAGGAAGTAAAAACTCGCTCTGGACGCGTAGTTCGCTTCCCTGACTACTTTCACCCGTAAGACGGTCTCTGGGGGGGAGTGATGTGGGCTACTCCCACTAATTTATTTAATTTATTTAATAATTTATTTTATATTATTAATACTAAATTTTAATGTCACATATTTATTTATTCTGAATCTTGTTTTTTATATAAATATCAAAAAATATACACTAGAAAGTTATTTATTTAATTAAATATATAGAATTAAACACACAACCCACAAATCACCGACGTCGGTTAAAATGATTTATTATCTGCACGGCAATTGCTACCTGAGCCGTGTGACGTTTTGGGTCGTCCACAGCCGATCGCGCGAGACAATTCGCCAGCCAGTGAGTCGCAAACACCCAACCGTCGCGGATTCCTTGCACTTGCTTTACTATCGGCCACTACGTCACGTACCTACCTTTTAGTGAACGTTCTTGTAGTTTTGTCTCCGATATATGTACACTCTTAATTTTCACTCCTTCTGTATTATTGGTAAACTGTGTGGACTATCTTTCTTTGTGTTTCTTCGTATATATGTGACTTTCTTTATATGTGTAATAAATATTTTGTGTTGTATATAAGACTTGATTATTGATACTAATCGTCTACAAACTCTAAATATCCACCGCACACCAACCACCAAAAAGGAAACTAGTGTTAATATTTGAGTGCCTCAAGTGCTAATCTAGTCGATTTTACAATCACACTATGTACACCTGAACCACGACTGTCCTCAATCTTTTCTTTATATTTCAATCCTAATACTGCCAACAAGCAAGTTGGGCAAAGGAAACCAAGCATTGTGATACTACATTTCATCTATCTTCTAATCAATTCTTCTTAATATCCATATTGAATCCACAACCATCTCGTATACAATTATACGCAAGTCTGTGCTGCTGCGCCACGACGATATCACATTTCATTATTAATTATTAAATATATTATTATTACGTTCTAATAAAAAATAATAATATTTTCACCATAATCTAGGTTAGTCTATCCCTGAGCTTTTTGGAATATAATATAAAAATATTATTCTTCACTTCATTTTCATCTTTCGAGACATTTAGATAATTCTAATGTAAATTATTTTAGAAAGTTTGGTGCGGCTAATTACACTTGTTTCTTTTAAACGGAAAGCTTCTAATTACTTCGGTAATGAGGATAGTTATCTCAGTGTTTTTATTTATCTTATTTTTTAGCTTCTTACTAAATCCCGCTTGTAGCAGAGTACGCAAAGAGAACATCGTGATAAGATTAACCGCGGACCCTCCAATTTTCGAGAAATTGCGTGTAGAGTGATGGAACTTAATGCAGCTTTTTGTCTAGTTACTAGTGCAGAGCAAATATGGTTTCGCTGAATCGGAAACAAACTCACAACCGAAGCGTTTAAATTCGGCGCTTACCATATAAGACAATTATACAATAAAGATTTTAACTTTTATTTTACCGATCCATTAACCACAGATTTTTCAATTTTACGCGTAAATACAATTTTATTGGATAACAGTGTGCAAATTATGACATGCCCTCAATAATATTGAATTTGCGCGATTTTCGACGATATAATTATCGTCTTTACGTAAGCCGATGTGTGGTTGTAATAACATTTTGATTCTGGCATTTATTATGGTAGTGGCTATTATGTTTACAGCCAACGATGAAATAAGGCTAATAAAAAGAAAAAGATAACCTCCCGTTTTTATAGCATAGCAGAGCAGGCAGAGGAAGCCCAACGTTCATTTCTCCGTTTTCCACTCCCCGCCTCAATTTTCTTCCGCACAGTGGGATTTAACCCACAAACATTTGAAAATAAAAGAACTGACAGAGTCCAAAACTAGAAGTTATATATATATATATAGCACTCTCGTATTATAGGCACGTAAAGTGATCACGTAATTTCCTTCCGGTCACGTCAAATTATGTCATGGAGTCCCATAGGACTATAATAAGTGAATGACAGATGAATCTACCATCGTTGACTATGGGAAATCATCAATATAGAGAACTAACATGATAATCTTCTTTGAATTTTTTAGCTTTCTTTAGCTTCACGCTGTATCCCGCACATAACGGCATTGGCAGGGAGAACCTGGAAGACTAGTGTTAGGACATTCTATTCCCATTAAAACACTTCCGTTCCCAACTTTCCACTGAATTCTGCATGTATAAAAGAATTTAATATACTTATTTGCTATTAGCTTTATTCTTTGTCTTTGTTAGGTGGTTAAATAGAAAAAATAACAGTTGTTTAGGATACATGACACATTCTGAGTGCCGAATGTATCTCTGACCCACTCTGATTTTCAATTTGAACCTATTCGATTCCCACTTGGAGGAACCTGCTCTAGTAACGAGGCAAAGCGCAGCGTTGAGTTCCGCCATTCAACATGCAATTCCTAGAGCCGACTGAAAGTGAGGAACGGAAGTGTCTAACGGAGCGGAGTCTCTTAACACTAGGCTCCCAGATTCCCCTCTATAGCGTGAAGTAAATTTGAACCTGTACTTTATGTGATCAATACAATTTTAAATATAGATGGTAGTAGATATAGATATAAATTATCTTACTTGTTTAAATATATATTAGTAACGAAATTTAACTCAACACATCCCAATTTTTCTAATTACTTAGATTGCATACGAGTATTTTTCTAGTTAGAAATCTAAGGCATCTTTGCAAGCGGCGTAACTTAAGTCCACGCTAAATGTATGCCAGAACTAAAAAATTAAAATAATTTAAATACAATTCGTCCGAATGGAGATGGAACCAACAACCGTAACCCACGATAATATCGACATTACCGTAATTACTATACAAATATGTACATACACAAAATAGTAATCGACAAACTATTGGCATTTCCATTAATTAGGCGTCAGTTGATAGCCGCCTGATGAATTATTCAAACACATACGATTGAAAACCAATTTCGGTACCCTTGCGTAGGTGTGAGCTCTCATAAATATATTATGAATATTTATATCTTAACTATTTTATGCTATGACTTTGCTTACATGTTGCTATAAGATGTATATAGATAAGTGTTTACATATAACTATTGAGTTTCTTGATGGCTCTTCTCGGTAGAATCGGGAGCCGGTGGTAGCTTCCTGTAGTTGAAAACTGCAATTTTAAAATATCTGTGTGTATAAATATTGATGTAGTGGGAGTTGTGGTAAGAAGATTTATCAACGTCACGTACCCCGTATAAAGACTCCATTCCCCATTTTCCACTAAATTTTCAAGACATTGTGTGTTCAGCGGTGGAACTCAACACTTCTTTGTCTTGTCACCAATACGAGGAACTAACAAAAAATATACTTTTTTTAAACATTATTAAAGTTTTAATCCACACTTCGGAAAGATTTTTATACGTTTTCTAAATAAGTATTTATCTTTCCGAAGTGTGGATTAACACTTTAAAAATGTTTAAAAGATATTTAAGAAATAGTATTCTCTCTCGCCAAACGATAATTCTTAGTAATTATCTTTGGGTAGCGGAAATTTGTAAAAATCTCCCTACAGAGATGCTAACAACATAAATAAGTTGTAACAAGCGTATAAGAATTTCGACGTAGCTTGGTGAGAACGTATGGCTCAGTGGTCGGAGCGCCTGGTCGGTTTCCAGGAGGCGCGGGTTCGAGTCCCGCTACGTTCAAATTTTTATACGTTTTCTAAATAAGTAAAAAATATACTCTCAGAAACGAATCAGACCCATAGGAAACCCTCTTAAAAAGATCTTACCTACTGATAGCTTGACAAAGTTACTATCTACATAATCAGCTTTTTATACAATTTTTTCCCGATAAAGAATGGTAGACAACAAAACCTAGCCTTAAGAAATGTTGGAACAAAAGAAAATTTAATTATGATAAGAACCTCAGAGCAGATCGAACTCACAACCATCAGGTAATCAGACTTATTTTTCCATGGCGCAGTGACGGTTTTACCTATATGTAGGTGTGATACTAGAGAGACATTTTTTTTTACTACCTTATAGAAAAGTTCAAATAATGCCTTGTCAAGCCGGCCGCTATATTCTATAGTAACAACAACCAAGTTTGACTTAGAGGTCTCTACTCTTACTTTCAACGAAGTCTTTAATATGATAATGATTTAATATCTCTATACTAATACTATAAATTGCCCACTCTAATCTAAACATGGCTATCTCTCATAGAGACCAAGAGGCGACAAATAAATTACGAATAAACACAGAACATGGAACCCAAAACAAGGCAACCACCGGAATAGAGCAACTATAAAAAATTTAATCTTCAATTCTTGTGTTATGTAAAGGAGTATATTGAAATATAAATAAAAAAAAGTCAACCTCACAACAAAACACAAAAGTAAAAAATAGCATATAAAAAACAGAAAAGGGCACGGAACACCAATGTGCGTTGTATATTTTATTTAATAATTTAAAAGTTAACACTCAGAAACTGCTGGTTTGTATTAAACACAAAAAGTATGTTCATTTACCAGAGCAAGTCTAAAATTTATTGAGATTGCCAATCAATTTTATACGCAAATTGAGAAAGAAATATTTATAATTACTTATCAGCTCCGTTCTATACTTTTCATCACATCACATCAAGGACATTTTATTATTAATTTAGCAAAGATTATACGTACGGTTATCCCGTTATAATCTCATGGCTATATTCAACGGCTGCGATGGGTGTGCCATTTAAACTTAAAACTGTTTGGACCAACGTATAACTTTAACTAAAGATCAGTTTTAGTGTTTTGTTCCACTGGAAGCTTATTTTACTTTTACATGTTTTTTCAGAGGAGGCCAGAAGTGACAACGGGGTGCAAGTGTAAGGTTGTATACGTAACAGGTGGTGGGTTCGATTCCCACTCGAGAAAATGAATTGTTTCATATTTTCATTTCCTCGCTGTCCGACCGGGTCAAAGCGGGCGTTGATTTCTTTCACTAAACATCTCCAGAATTGGGAAAAAGTTGTGAATGGAACTCTCTTAATGGAAACGAAATGTCTTAGCACTAAGTTCCCGGATTCCCTTTGCCGACTCTGCTAAGTGTAGGATACAGCGTGAAACTAAAAAAATATTTTTTTTTTTAATTCACGCAGTATCCTGCCGAAAAATACGGAAAAAAAAGGAGAATTTGGAAATTTACATTCTAAGCCAACAATATAATTATTTCCTCAAGTGGATATCGAATCTACAATCACTTCGTATAAAGTCATGCTCTGGCATATTATGTATTAAAGTCAGCTGTGACTATAAAATAGATATACATACTTATAATAAACAAAAAATATAGGACAAAATTTCTATTCCTATTCGTTTTCCTTACGTAGAAAATAATATATTTTTATACTAATACTATTAAAAAGATTGTTTGTCCCTGCGCTCAGAGTTAACTCGGGCTCTATGAACATTTTTTCATACAAAACTCTTAGCTATTTCCATTGATCACACAGGCGAAGCTGTAGGATATAAGCTTGTATAAGATAAGGATAAAATCTCCCCACATAGCGCTTTATTTAGTGTAGCACAATTTAAAAGTTTTGAAAGGGAAGACATCTTATGCAAATCTTAGGGGCAGCCGACTTGGTTTAATGAAAGCCGTCTAATGGCTGTCATGACCTACATACAGCATGTAAGAAGCATTGTTTATTTAGATACTATAGTTATAGCGATGAAACAAAAATATATCGATTTCTACTGCGAAAATAATTATTTTCGTATCGTGGCTCGGAGGATAAAAAAGAGACAAAACGCGATATTGAGTTCCGCCCTTCGGCCCCTAATGTCTTGAAAATTTGGAATGAAGTGCGAAAAGGAGTGTATTAACTGGGCTTTCCTCTGCCTACCCCTCTATATGGAAAATACAGTGTAAAGCTTACAAAAATTACACAATACAAATATGGTCGCAATAGACATATTGTCTTTATTCGTATATTTAAATATATTTTAGAAACAAGCGCTTTAATTTTTAATAGGGAGAATAATTACGAATGTGATCGATTACAGATTCGTTTGGCCCTACGACGACGTTGCGATGTTAACATAACTTTTTTTTTGTTGTATTCGCCTGTAGTTTTATTTTAGCAATACATATCAATTTATTTTTGCGTTTTAATTTTAAAAGAATATATTTTTTCGCATGCAGCAGTGTAGATAGAGAAAATTCTGAGTTAAAACACTCCGCTATACTCTCCACTAGCAAACTTGCCGACTTTTATGACCAATTTAACCAAATCTTAAACTAAATAAAATACTTAATACAAATTTATCTTATATCAAAATAATATCTCTCAAATGCTACATATAAAACTTTAAGAACTAAAACTTTTTCGTTGTATTTTGTACTTTTTAATGTCAACTCTTTAACTGTAAACTAAAAAGGTTGTGGTTTTGGTTCCCAATCGAGGAAATAAAATATTTAATATTTTCATTTCCTCGCTCTGGTAACGAGCCAAAGCGCGGCGTTGGGTTCCCCCACTCAACTCAACTCAGAATTCAGCGGAAAATGAGGAACGGAGTTTCCTTACACTTTGTTCCCAGGTTCACTCTGCCTACCCTGCTATTTGCGGCACACGGCGTGAAGCTAAAAAAAAGAAATTGACGTGTCGCCCATATTAACTCTCACTCCAGGATAGTAAATGGGAGTGTCTAATGTACCTTAGTAATTATATATACTCGTATGTACCTAAGCATTATGTTGATTAATAACATGCTTAAAGCTACATTACAAAAAAATTGTGACGCAGAAACCTACATTATCCCAATATTCGAACCCACTACAGTCACACTATACAATAAGCTAGGATTAGAATATAATCTTATTCATAAAGGCTGGTTATCCTACTAATTATATTATAATTCCTATTATAATAGGAAACGTTTGTGAGGATGGATGTTTGTTCCACTTTTACGTAAAAACTATTGAAACTATTAGGATAAAACTTTACAGTAATAGCTTATATTATATCAAAATAACAGGCTACAGTTTACGGGAAGATTTTGTATAATTTGGCTATAATATAACAATAAGCTTAAACGGGCGAAGCCGCTGAGTTGCTAGTAAGTAATAAAACGAAGCCATTATTCCACTTAGAACTTTAACTGTCCTTGTTCATATAAAATAAACTGTAGAATAAAGTTAGTATAAAAGTGATAAAAGGCCCATATAATGAAAAGTTTAGAATCACTAAAGTTGTGGTTGTGGCGAATAAAAATGTTTTTACGGTATCTTTTAGTAGCTTTCGTTCCATTTCATGTGCATAATTTTGGACATAAATTGTCTAAAAGTTTTCTTATACTTTATATCGATTAACTCTTAATATGCCAATAATACTGAACGACAATTTTTTTTTTATTCACTACTTGCATCTATTTGATGTGATGATAAATGGGCTGCTAAGAAGTTTGTCGTTTTGTCTAAAATAAAACAATAACGTTTTTTTTAATTACTTTTCTTTCTTATATTTATGTATAATATAATTTAACCTTTTTACAAAAATATTTTAATATTTAATAAGGTTCTAATACTGAATAATATTACAAAAGTAATTTAATATACTTCTACACATCATATATAAAAAACAACGGCTGGTCCTGTACTATAATGTATACATCGGGTGGATTGTTATATGATACTTATAACATACATTATCTTTTAGATATACAATAAAAAAAAACTTAGTCTTAAAAAAATAAACCATGGCCTTTCAAAAGCTTAGAGAGCTTTTAAAAGGCCATGTTTTATCTTTTATTCATGAATATTGTGTGACAAAAAATATTAATTTGATATTATAGTAAAAATGTGTAACAACTCCCTCTTTTATTTTGATAATATAATTATAAGAACTATTTTATTGATTTTACATTTTTTTTAAATACAGAACTATTAATTTATTCAAACAATTATTCAGTATTTTCAATAAAAACAAAACAAATAAATGACAATAAGTCGTAGAATAAAAACGTATTCAACAACTATTAATGTTTATTATTTGCTATAAAGGACTAGGGTTATTGTGAGTTAATTTAACCCCCTAGTCAATTATTTACTTATTTTTAATTAATTAAATAATTTTTATACATTAAAAATGTGAATATTAAAATGGTCTCACACACAAATTCAAATAAAAATGTACCTTATAATATACAAACATATTTTATTATATTAATATGAAATATGATTATTATTATTAATTATATTTGTTACTGCAGTTATATTATATATTTTTTGTTTTGTATATTATTGTTAAAAGAAAAATAATTTGAGCTACTTAATATTTGCGGTTTCAATAATATTATTAAATAGTTAAAAACTATTAATTGCAAATATGTACATTAAATCGAACTGTGTTGTTTAAATATCATACAATCTAATATACGTTTCTACTTAAACAACTAAATTCGGATTCATTTATCTACAAATTATTCTACTATCACAACTTTCATATGCACAATATGGCCATTATTATTTATACAAATATAAGTGAAAACAATTATTTTTTTTTTGAAAAAAATAGAATGAATCACTTTCTACTAAGTAATAATTATATATATAATTAAATATATAAGCTACAATATAATCATTAAACCTTTATGTATGCACATATGTGATATACATAAAAACTCTTATGAGTAATAAATTCTTTGAATGGATCAAAAAAACCGAATAAAATAAAAAAGAAAACAAATTTAAAAAACGAAAAAAATATAACATTTTTAAATGCATCTTTTAAAAATATTAGTGACGACTGATGAACCTAATAAACTGATATTCTCAAATAAGTTTTATGCGATTTATTGAATAAAATTTATAAATGTGTATGTAAATATTATTCAATTTATCGAATAAGTATTTGATAAGCTGTCAAAATTTTACATACATCCAAAAATATTATACGAAAGAATTACATCAAATGTAAGCATTATTTCCTACACTTTGGATATTCAAATGCTTGTACATTAATTAAATTAATAATAAAAAAACTTAACTTAAATGTTCTTGTGGCAAAGTGATTTTAACAATCCCACTTACTTATATGTAGGTATACATATAAGACGTCAATTTCTGCCACTCAATATCTCTCAAAAGAGATGGAAAGATAGTGTTTTGACGCGTGGTACTAGGATAAAAGGCGAAGTTAAGAAGATAATTTGTTTTGCTTATTTCTATGTGTACTTAAACTTTACAACTTGCATTTTTTTATATACCTATCATCATACATCAAAACAAAGTTCAATAAAACATATTAACGTTTATATTTTTATAGATAATATAACGGATTACAAAAGCTAAAATGTTATTATTTTTACACCCCTCATTTTATATATTTACTTAATAGTTAACTTTAGACCGTTATAACTATAAGTCCATGTAAATCAATTATCTAAATAAGTCCATTTTTTATAATCTTTATTAACAAAAATAATATTCAAGTTATCAAAAACAACATTTCTTGCAATATATAAAATTTTACATAATTTGATTTGATGAATATGCATAAAAGAGGCGCAGGTCCAAGTCCCACAACGTTGAATTAATAATTTCGTTAAACTCATTTACGTTACTTATTTATAAAAAAATAAATTATGCCTTTCAAAATTTTTGAGACCCGTCAAGTTACTAAGAAATAGGTAAAATAGAAAGCTACTATATCATTCAATAGTTATGTAACATCTGATCTCACCCTATCACGAAAGCTACTTAACCTACATAATAATATTATAAAGCGGAGGAGTTCGTTTGTTTGACGACGTTTATCTCAGGAACTATTTGGCTCGAATTTAAAAAATATTTTTGGGTAGAATGTGTCCCATGTATCTAAAGGCTATTACATCACAGTAATTGTTTCGATCTAACTTAGTTATTATTTACGTTTACCCACAGTGAAACGACGGGTACAAGCTAGTATCAGATAAAAAGAAGAACAGAGTATTGTCACCCTAGGTTCTCTTCCTATCCCGCTATGTAGGCTAAAGTAAAAGGAGCCATTTCAATCACAAATGTGTTCTTATTGGAACATTATTATTTTCATATACACCACTACTACTCGTTGTAAATATCTTATCATCTATAGATTCTTCTGCTTTCGCTTCTTTTTCTGCTTGACTGGTAAATGTGCGACATTTTCCGGGCATTTTTCTGGATAATTTGGCAATTAATGGATGTAGGAGTTTTTCGTCGAATTTATCGCTATCACTGCTAGTGAGAAAGCCTATCACTACGCCAATTGTGATACAAGTGACAGTGCCTATCACAGCGTACCACATATACGATATTGAATACATTTTCATGAGAGCTGTAAATCTGTAATAAAGAATTTTGTTTATCAAAGCGTGAAGTTTAATTAACGTTGGAAGACATAGTGGAAAAGATATAGTAGATATTGAGGCTAGTCGTGGCCCACGGGCACAAAGTGAGTGAGACTATAAAAACGGCTGATTGTGTTCGATCCCCACTCGAAGAGATTAAATATTTATTTAAATTTATATTTAAATTTCTTTGCCCTTGTTGAGTTCCATCACTCAACCCGCACTGCCTGGAGTACTCGGCGGAAAGTGAGAAACGGAGTATTTTAACACAATGTTCCCCCTGCCTACCTCGCTGTGTGCGGGATACAGCGTGAAGCTGATAGGAAAAGATATTTGACTATAGGTGGTCAAATTTCTTAATTAATGTTTATATTTAAAAAATACTTAAGTAAGGCCATCACGGCGCAGTGACCAGCATCTGATTTTAAACGGTATGGTTGTAGGCTCTATACACATTTGAAGGAATGAACATTTTCATCATCATGAATTTGAATCACTTGAAAAAATGGGCGGCGTTCAATAATATCAAATAACGCGCATTGTCACGAAAAAATAACCAGAAAGTGGAAACACATAGTGTCCTTACACTATGAAGCGAAGAGCTATGCGGAAAAAACATTAAGCTTTTTTTCAATAGTCTCTGATAACATACATGAGTTATTCTTTACAATCTATTTTTGATGCAGAGGCACGAGTGACAGCTATGGGAGGAAACCAAATATTTAATATTAAGTATATTAAATTTTCGTTTCTCTGTTAATGAGGCAAAGCGGCGGCAAAACGGCGTTGAGTTCCGTCCGCGAGTGTTTCTAGAACTCGGTGAAATGTAGAAAATGTAAATGCCTTAATTGCAACGTAGTATCTTAACATTAGGTTTTTACCGGTACCCTCTTCTTACCCTGGTATATGTAGGATAAAAAAAAGAAAAATATCTATCTTCAAATTTCTTAATATTAAGAAAAGACTTACACAGGAGATTCTTCAGGTTGATGAGAAACGTGCATTTTATCCAGAACTTGGAGTATTGGTGCAAATTGAGCTAAAGTTTGGTTCACTTCGACTGGGAGAGCTTTTGTTGTTAATACACTTTGCGTTATATTAGAACATTGCTGAAAGAAAACATTCGTATTATTTTTAATTAATTTAATTATTATATATATGTATGTATATATATATATCTTTATTTTAAATATAATAATTAGTTAATATCGTATTTTTTTTGTATGTTCTATAAAAGCTCCTTACAATATGATACCATAAAATCCCTGACGGTACTTTTAATTCTAGGTACTAAAAAAGTTATTCTAGATACATTAAAAATCAAGAGAAAACACATATATTGGGTTCCCTCTGCCTACTGCTCGAAGCTGGTTTATATATATTTTAATTTTTCATTGTAATTAACTATCATTTAAAAACTAACCTCCACAGACAAAGGCAGCATAGCGACCTTATCATTCACATACATTAACCTCCCAGCGGCCATCCAAGTTGTTATCACATGCGATGTTATCATACCCCATAACGCGCCTTTACCATTGGCCATGGGGAAAATGGCGGCTAGTAAAAATACACCCAAAAGAGCTCCAGATGTAGCTGAAGTGACTAGTAAGGATCCTTCGACCACGCCTCCGACGAGGCCAACGCAGAGTGATAAGCTCATAATTGTTATTGCTATGGAACAAATTGTTTTTATATTAATTTCTTTGAATACATTATTTTATTAGCTTCACGCTGTATCCTGCCAATTATAGGGTCACACCGTTACTCAAACGCCGCGCTTAATTTAATTTCTTGTTTATTAAAATATAAATATCGAATATTATGAAAATCAGAGGCGCACTAAGAGAATTGAGATATTTAATATTTTTATTTCCTTGCTCTGGTAACGATCGAAAGTGAGTTCCAACTCACTCAACACGCAATACCTCCAGAATTTGGCGGAAAATGAGAAATGGAAGAATATTAATAAAAACACAGTATCTTAACACTAGGCTACCAGTTTGTCGTTGCCTACCCTGCTATGTGCAGGAGACATAAATTTAGAAGCTATTCTCGATACAGTAATCAATTTATTATATAATAATACAATCAAATCTATAGATCACGTGATAATATTTAAAGACAGTAACTCCCACCGTATATAATTCCAATAATCTTAATTATAGTTAGTTGTTGTCTGTCACTTATTCCTTTGAACGCTGGAGCTGCTGATACAAAATCTTCCCAAGTAACCGTTGACAGGGAATTTACATTCGATACTAGAAAGCTGAAATAGAAATAAAAGAATAATTTAAAAATATGATTTTGACATCTCACTGGGACAGCGTCTCGCTATTAACAGGTCGGTTGTGAGTTCAAATTTCACTTGATATAATTAATTATTATCATTTCCCTGCTCCGATAGGATGCAATGTTTTTTTTATCTTCAAGCTGTATCTCGCACGTAGCAGGCGACGGTAGAGAGTAGTAGAGCACTCTGTTTCCCATTAAAATATCTTCGCTTCCCACCTTCCGCGTCTTGAATGTCTTGAAAAGTCTTGAAATATGGCGTGTTGAATAGCGGATATTAACGCTTAAGGTCTGTTCGGGGGTCTACGGGTAGAAATCCAACACATAGCTTGTCACATTTACAGTGACACTTAGTGTTCCTACGTCACGACTGGCCTCATTTATTTAAATTTGAGAACCATTTCAAGTAAATTATTTACAGTAGAAAAAAAATTATATTGAATTTTCATTACAAAACTCGGAATTTTAAAATTATAATAAATATTACTCATATACACTACTTACTTCTCATAGAGGTAGTTAAATATTAAAAAAACACAAATAAAAACAATGGTTCATACTAACCTCAAAGCCCCATTAAACAGACTGCCCAAAAACAGCCCCAACATTCCCGGCAAAAACGAAAACTGATCTTGCACATAGAAGGGCAACACTTCATCCGGGGCAACTATCTGTCCTGATTTTAGAGGATCACAATATCTATATACTGAATACAGTCCCATTCCAACTACCCAGGATAAGCTGAACAGGATAGCCACAGCTGGGACATTCGATAGTAATGTTCTCTTTACCCTGCTCTCGCTGGACATGGAACAGTAACGTTGAACGAATGTCTGTTGGCATCCATATATAGATACCGACATAAATAATTGTCCTATTAAGGCTGAGAGGGTGTCTACACGTACTGTAGGGTCCATTGTGAATCTGTAATTGAAATAATATGTTTTTGTATTAATAATTATAATACTTTGATTTCTAATCTAAACTAGACCAGTCGTGGCGCAGAGGCACAAGGGTGTGACTGTAACGCGAGGGTCGCGACGGACCCCGACTTAATTTAATGAATTATTATTTATTAATATTTTCATTTCTTCGCTCTGGCACTAAGGCAAAAACCCGGCGTTTAGTTCCGCCAATCCACACGCAACGCGTCGAATAATAATCTGCGGAAAGTGGGGAACGAAACTTTTTAACACACCCTTCCCTGTGTACTGACTATGGTAGTCAAAAGTCTGTCTGCAAAATATAGCATGAAGCAGGTTTATTTTCATTTTAGTTTAAAAAAACATAATCTTTACAGACCGAAAAATTGTTTCATTTTATTTTCCACACGATTGCATTAATGTTACACTAATAAGTAATTTAACATTTAACATTTAGACGGTTTTCTAATATACAAATTTATCATATTTTTTATGTTTTTCGTATAAAAAATGCTTTATGAGAAAAATTTTAAAAATTATTTAATATTTGTACTTACTTGAAAAACTCCAATCTGTTGCCGTCGATGTTATCAGCGATAACCTTTTCAGGACCTCCCGCCTTCACTGTAGATTGAATTATGAAGGCGCCGCTAACTAACACCATGGTTAGGGTTTGTATGACATCGGCCCTGAATAGAAGGAAAACTATTTTTAAAATAAACATTTTAATTTAATATGGGTGTGACTGGGTACATTCTCCAGATACGGTATCTAGACTTTAGCTTTGATCATATAAAGGTAAGTAAGTAAAAGTAACAATAAAGATACTCATTTAAATGTTTATTCTTTAATTCTCCAGGGCTAGCTTTTTGATAGGAAAATTTCTGGGATGGGCAAGACCTCTGTCGTGGGCACGAACCAAGACCCCCTCCCCAATTCCTACGCCCCTGTAATATCGTTCCTGTATAGCAGCTTAGGCAGAAAGAAGGCCTAGTATTTAAAACATAACGTTCGCCACACCGCTCTATTTTCAAACAAATGCGTGTTGAGTAGTGGAACTCAACGCCGCATTTTCTTATTATCAGATTGAGTGAAATGAATATTATAGTAATATAATCATTATCCTGAGCAGGGATCAAACCCACAGCTATAAAGCATAGTTAAATAAGTCTTAACTCGATATTACAATTTTAAATATTTATTTTGTCATTTATATAAGTTATACACATCTTTTTTTTCCAACACACTCAATTAAAACGCACTTTACTACTTCCATAGAGATATGAAAAACAATATTTAAGATAACGTCTTACAAATACTATACTATTATAAGAATTGTAAAAGTACTGCAGTAGGTATGTTACGTAAATAGTAACAACAGAAATTATTAGAAATAATATTTTATTTTATTCTTACATCACGAATTATAATGCGAATGTAAAAAAATAAAAATCAGCTTTACGCTGTATCCCGCACACAGCAGGGTAGGCAGAGGGAACCTAGTGTTAGGACACTCCGTTCCCCACTTTTCGCCGAGTTCTAGAAGCATTGCGTGTTGAGTGGCGAAACTCAACGCTTCGCTTAGCCTTGACACCAGAGCAAAGAAATGATAATATAAATGTAAATAAATATTTCATTTCCTCGAGTGGAGATCGAACTCACAACCGACTGATTGTACAGTCACATTGTACACCTGCGCCTTCAAAAAAATGGCCTCAAAAATATATATGATTGCTTTTATTGTTATTATAGGTTCACGCTTTTTCCCTCGTAACGGGATAGGCAAAGGGAATGTATTCTTAACACACCTACTCCGCTCCCCACGCACTGCCGAGTTTTCCATTCATTTCTTATTGAGTGTAGGAACTCAATGTCGCGCTTTGTTAACCAAAGCAGGGTAATTAAAATAATTTAAATATATTATAATCTCCAATCCTGGAGTAGTGGCACAAGCGTGCGATCGTAAATGCGACAGGTTATGGGTTCGATTGCCACTCGAGGCAAGGATATGTCATATGTTTCAACTTTCCGAATCCAATGGTTTCTGCGTCGCTGAAACCGAATGATATATGAAATCTTTACGTAAATTGGCTATGTGTTATTCTGATGTATAAATAATAGCTATATCATCTAAATCTGATAATTAGATTTTAAGCTAAACAACAAACATCTACCCTCAAAAAACTTTCACATTATATATAATATAGATTGGACATTGAACCCACTACCCTCACTAACCTTATAGCAGCAGCCAATCCGCCCAACAAATTAAACACAATAGCAACAACAGTCAAAGCGGCCGCTGAAGCCCAGTGCGGTAGCGCCAGTACTGCATGAAGAGCGACGGTAGGCGTATACACTGTTACAGCAAGATTGAGTGTCTGTCGGAGGAGGAAGGTAGCTGCTGCCATACGACGCACCCATATAGAGCCGAAACGCATCTGGAATTATATAGAAGTAGGGAAGACTTGGAAGTTACTTGGAAGATGTAAAATTAAGCATTTTTTTAAATAGCAGAGTAGGCAGAGGAAGCCTAGTCTGCTAGTACAGCTAGTACTGATCATCGTTTAATATATATTATAAATCGAGATTATGTATAATATACAAACATTTTTTTTATGTAAATGTCAATCAAAATAAAAACAAAATCAACTTAGCGGGACTCGAACCCGCGTCTCCTGAAAACCGACCAGGGAACCAGGGTACCTGCGCTACGTTCAAATTTTTATACGTTTTCTAAATAAGTATTTTTCTTTCCTAAGTGTAGAATAACACTTTAAAAATGTTTAAGAAATTAATAGAAACATGTTTAGTTATTTCACATCTGTCTAGGTAAATTGTAACTGCGCGCACACTACAAACGTAGTTTTTCCCGCATAAATTCCGATTCCGCAATAATTCTGGGTTAAACCATACATTATTAACTCCACAAATCTCTGTGTCATTGACAAATTGCAAGCACTACGTGGTCGCTTGAGAAGGTTACAACGGAGAATGCTAAATCTCTATTTTATAATCATACAATCTGGAAGTTTTTCTATCATCATAAAAATAATAATTTATAAACAATATTAAAAATAAAACATTGAAAACTGTTTGGTCCAATTTGATATAACAGTTGTATAAAATAACTGGTATAGCAATTAGCCTAATTATTATAGTCGATCTATGCAAGTACTTTTGAATTGATATAACTTCTTTTATGAACCGATTGTAATAAAATAAGCCTATAGGTTAATGGAAGCTTGCCAGTATCTAACAGTGAAAACTACATTTAAATTGGTTAAGCCGATCATGAGATTTGCATGAACAAACGCACTGACAAACAGACAAAATTTTTAAAAACTGTGAATTTATAAAATAAATACCTGTAAATATTCATAAACCGAGTTCGTGTTAAGCCTATAGTATACTGGTATAAAGATCCAGCACACTAGCGGGAAGGCCAACATCATGCCGTAGAGCGTCTCCCACATTGCTGAACCATAATACACAAGTTCAGATGGAAAACCTGAAACAAAAGGAAATAATATGTTAAAATAATTTCACTAGGTTAGTCCTCAAAAGCTTTGTATGTGAACTTTAAGCCGAATAAAAGAAAATCTTATTTTGTCCCGTTCCCGTAGAAATATTATGAAATCTTCTCTCAGTAGCTACCCTACACTCCCTAACCTATAGTTTTTCCCTTTTTTTTAGGTTCACGCTGTATCCCGAATAAAGAAGGGTAGACACCTCGTGTTAAAACGCTCCATTCCCATTCCTATGTTTCCGTTCCGTACTATCTAGAGACGGTTGCGGTTGCGCGGTTGAACTCAACGCCGACCGAATCTAACCCAATTTAATTGCCATACTTCAGTTTTCTAGTTCCCGTAGTTTTATATTTGCATTGTGCGTAACATTTCGTTGCCCAAGCACCATCCAATTTTCAAGATATTTTTCTTCCCCCACTTCATGTTCATGCCCCCGCGGTTTGATACGGGCGATACGGGTTATAGTTATATTAAAGTGTCAAATGGATTTGGAATATTTATTGTGTTGCATATTATATATACGTTGTTGATGTCTTGAACGGGTAAAATTTTCAAGATATCACATTTTGGGCGGCGGAACTCAACACCGCAACTTTGGCTTGTTCTGAGAGCGAGGAAATGAAAATAATTCATTTCTCTTTGTGGGACTAACGCCGTATTTACCGTCACACACTGAGGGACTACGTCACAATGGCTTCAACAATAATTAATTTTAATTTAATATTAAATGAAGCGCGTTATTAATTATAACGCGCTATTAATAAAACGTTATTAATTATAAATTTCAACGCTCAATTAAACCGTATAACGGAACAACCATAAACACTTTTACAAAATGTTATTGTATTAAGTACTGTATGTACTAAGTATGATTTATATTTAAAAAAATAATAGTAATCTCTGTTTTCAACAGAAAGTTAAAAAATGTCACACTTGTCTAAATAATTATTAACACTATTTAAAAGTAAATAAAACTTATTAGTAATGCTGAATGCAGTAAACTTACGTTTTGTAAGACAAACAAATGACGTCGCGTTTACAGTGACGCGATGATTGCGACTCGATTTCCACTTGGTGCAATGAATAATTTTCATTTTCTGGTAAGAAGACAAAGCACGGCAGTGGGTTCCACCAGCCATTACGCAATTATAAACGCCCGAAAATTGGGCGGTGCGCAGGAAAAGGAAGCTTCATAGGCTGCTATATGCGAGCAAAAGGAGGCTTATAATAATAATAAAAAGTTATTTTTATTTCGTTAAGTAAGTCAGACAATTCGCTCTTCGGTTTACCCAACTACCAGCCATTCTGGAGGATTAGTAGCGCAACTCAACGCCGTGCTTTGTCAAAGCACGGATATAAGATAATTTTCCTCTAGAAACTCCATCCCCAGGGAACTCTCGATCATCGCATTTATAGATAGACACAGAACTACAATAAAATTAAGAAATAAATATTGTTATATTTAATCTTACTTCAATTAATCCTTAAATATACAGTGTTTTGTCAACACCCTTTTCAACAAAAGCACAGTTTTAACTAACCCATAAAAGAGTAATACAATTAAAATAAAAGATTTTGCCAAAAATGAAAAAAAATATATTTTTTTAAACGTGTTCCGTGTTTTAAAAAATATAGTGTCGTAAGTAACCTCTATTCATAACTGCGTCACACGAAATACATTATATGGATATGTATAAAAATAGTGAAAAATCTCTTGCATCTAATCTGTTGACGAATCTTGATTACTTTTTTTTATGTATTTTGTCTTTGAAATATTTTACCCTATATGCTGTTCCCGTCAAAAGGAGCGCAGACGCTACCACCTGTATAATATTTAATAGGCTTATTTTCTACGGTTTCCTCTTCATACAGCATTTTGGCCACACGTGCTTAGATCGCGTGTTAAACGTGAAATGTATAAACATGACTAGACTTGTGCCTTGTGCCTTGTGAATTGTAATATGATACTGCAGTCTCGTATGTCGTGTTGTTTATATTGTATATAAAGTAGATAGGTGTGTATAATTGAAATGGATTTCATAAAATAACTGCATACATCTGCAAAATGTTGCGGAACTTTTAATTTTTTTTTTGTTTTTTTTTTTTTAATATATCAAGCTAGTATCTGTTGAAGTTATAATTATCGAGAAAAAAGAGTAAAATAATCAAATTTGTTGTTGAAATTTAAATTTTTATTTTTTCCTGTTTTTATAGCTATACATATTTAAGGTTATAGCGACAATAGAAAAACATCATTTGTAAAAATTTCAACTATCTAACTATGACGGTTTATGAGACAGCCTGGTGACAGACGGACAGACTAACCAACAGATGGAGTCCATTTAGTAATAAAGTAACTATTTAGTAAGAGGTCTTCTTGGCCCTCATGGTCCAGCAGCACAGTATCTGTTCTAGATGCGCTTCCCATTCGAGAAAAATTACAATTTATATCAATTATGTTTATTAATATGCTCCGGTTTAACACGCGAATTAAACGAACGAGAACGAAGTGTACACTAGGTTTTCTTTACTTTGTACACTATCCTGCTACAAGCGTGATACAACGTGAAGCTAAATAAATCAAAATAGTCAATTCAAATTTCAATCAGACCATTTTGCATTCTGAACGTGAACTTGACACGACAACTCAGTGTCAATGTGTCTCATTGACATTGCTACTTGAGTGAAGGTCGCGGGTTGGATTCTCAGTATTTCCAGACCTCGTATTTCTCTATGTTATTTAATATTGAGCTTCCGTAAATAAAGCGCAGCGGTTGTGGCTTCGATTCCCACTTGAGTGGAATGATTATTTTCATTTCCTCGCTTTGATAACAACAAAAACGTGGTGTTGCAATTTTTTAACTTCATACTGTATCCCGCACATAGCAGGGTAGGCAGAGAGAACATAGGAACCTACCGACGAACCGACGGAAGTGTCCGTGCTAGGACACTTCTGTCCGCCACTTTCCGTTGAATTCTGGTGGCATTGCATGTTGAATGGCAGAAACCAACGCCACGTTGAGGCAAACCAAATATTAATATAACGAAACCTTAACCTTGAGACCAGTCGTGGCGCAGGGGACAAAGTGTAGCTGTTAAGCCGACTGGTTGTGGGTTCGATCCCCACTCGAGGAGATGAGATATTTATTTAAATTTATATTTCCATTTCTTCGCTCTGGTGTCGAGGCAAAGCGCGGCGTTGGGTTCTGCCACTCAACACGCAATACCTCCGTAATTGGGCAGAAAGTGGAAAACGGAATGTCTTAACATTAGCTTCCCTCTGCCAACCCTGCTGTGTGCGGTATGCAGCGTAAAGCTGATTTGATTTTTTTTTGAAAGCTTAACAATTCATTGCAGCCAACTTTGAACCTATCCTATCCTATCTATCTATCGCTCATTTGGCGCAACAATGACGTATTTTCACTTTTTCAAATGATTGCAGGGGACGTATCTAATTAAAGTTAGTAAGTAGTATATCCGTATACTTAACTTATTACAAGAAAATAATCATTGTTGCACTAAGTCAACTAATCATGTATATTTTTAATTGGCTTCAACTTTTTAATGGAAAAGACAAGGCAAGCTCGCGTAGGTACGGGTCACGTGATGGTAAATGATCACCGACAGACACCCACAACTCCGTGTAACACCAGAGGAGCACCTGTAGAGGTGTGTTGCCGGTGCTTAAAGTAGATATAGGCACGTTTTTTGAAGGAACCCAGTTGGTATCGACCTGGAATCACCGCCGCAATTGCCCGACTCGTATGATGACTTAACTACGATAGTCAACGTGGCAATCATCCAATTCTAAACGAGATCATCAAAGCGCATATAAGTATTTAAGTACAGTAAAATTTATACCGTATATAAGTATAGTAAAAAATGTGGACCTTCCAAAAATTATATTCTAATATTCAACTGGTACAACAAGAAACCGACTTCAGAAAAAAGGATGTTACCAGTCTGTAATGTTGTTGGAAATGGATAATATTTGAGTATTATAATCTATTTATTCTTATTTAATTAATGAATGTATTTATTACAAAAAGGGGCAAGTATATTTAGAAACACTTGCATGTTGGCATCGTCGTATGAGTGACAATATTTCTCGGAAACTAAAATATCCAGATAATAGTCAGTTTATTTTTTTTATTACTTTTTAATAAACATAAAGACCACAAGTAAAACGTCCATTACACAACACCATACGGCAACATTTACCAGGTTACCGTGAAATTGATATATTATAATAATGTACATAAACACATTTATCTGGTCGTGATCTATCTAACAATACATAAACGATAAGGCGTGTTGTTGCATAATGCATAGATAACAGATTGTATTCGTGTGGATGTCTATTTTTGTCTCATCTCTTTTAGCGGAAATCAGAAACAAAAAAGAATGGAAAGAGAAAGGCTGTGTGTTGCTTACAATGTATCACGGCTTTGGCTTCCGACGCTCAACAAACTGTGTCTCGGATAGGGCCAGAGAGTGGAGAACGGAGTCTATTGAAAGTTGACACTGCCTACATTTTGTCTTCCTACTCTTTTTTTAGTCTTACACTGAATCCCGCACCATAAGAGGGTAAGTAGAGAGAACCTTTGTTTCCATTTAGGTCTTCTGGAAATGTAATGTAAATTCTGGAGGCATTGAGTGTTGAGTTTGCAATCGGACGCTTGTGCCCCAGCGTCAAATTGGAAATCGTAATAAAATAGTCGCGTTTACAGCCAAACGCCGTGCGTCGGTATGCCCTAAACTAAGTTTGTTTATAACAATAAATAACTTTAATCTCAAAATCGAACAACTTACCCAAAAACGATCTAACACCCAATGTACCCCTAGCAACTGATAATATCATTGATAGGGTAGATACTCCACCCCCCGCGAAGATATAGGCTCGTTTCACATCGCCCCCGGCAGCGGCGTCGCGTTTCCTCCTCCACAGTGGTGCACACGACGTGGCGCACACGAACAGTGCAAATACAATGCATTCCCACGCTAGCCAGCCTGTGTTCATTTTGTAGCTAGAAATAAAAGAAAAAAATGTAAGTTTTAATTAGAAAAATATATAAAACGAGTGGTAGCCCGCAACTTGGTTTGTGTGGATTTTAAGACAAAAACGAAAATATATCATATGTTTCCGTTCCCGCAGGATTTTCGGGAATAACTCTCGTAGTGCTCCCAGACCTCCTTAATGTAAATTACTAAACTATTGGAAATTCGCAATAAATGTAGGTCAAATTTAAAATTTCTACTTTGAAGTCCAGTCTACTTACTGCCTGTGGGTCACAGATCAGAGATACAAATCTATTTGAAAATTCTTCAGAATAATTGCATAATATTATAAAGTAAACTTAAGTCTGTAAACTTTTATAAGTTCTACTTCCCGTTGATGTAAAATCATTAAAATACGAAACAATGGTACGACGACGGACTGCGGAAAATGGGGAATGGAAGTGTTTTAATGGGAACGGAGTGTCTTAACACTAGGTTCCGAGGTTCCTCCTGCTTATACTCGTGTGTGAAGCTAAAGAATAATCTACCTCTACAGATGACATGTATATAAAAATATGCAGAAAATTGTAGAAAATATTGACGTAACTAATCAAGAGCTACATATAAACCCTTTGATCAAGAAATCACTTTGTTTATTTTCTAAAGAAATTTACATTAGATATCTTGAATAACCGTAACCGCAACCGGCTATCGTGACGCAGACAGCGTTTGAATATAAACACAATGACACACACAACACAATGGGTTCGATTCCCACTCGGTGAATGGATTATATAATTTTTTACAATTTCGAAGTGTTATTCCACACTTGAAAACATAAAAAATTTAATCCGCTACGTTCAATTTTTATGTTTTCTTTAAAATATTTTAAGATTATATTATATGAATATTTATTTCCTCGCTCCTATAATATAAAATGTGTCGTTGAGATTAACCCTTAAACACGAAATGTTTCGAAAGTTGCAAACACTAACTACCCTGCTACTCAATTATAGGGGAAGAAGCGTGAAGCTTATAAAAATTCTACTAAATGCGATTCAAACTAGTTTATTACAAATAGCAATAACATTCTTTTATCACGATAACTTAGATACGGATAGTTAAAATATTCTTAAGCCAACTCTTACTTGCGGCTTCGCCTGCATGGTCAAAATTTTTTTTTTTTTATGGAAAAGACACGGCAAACGAGCGTGCGGGATCACCTGATGGTAAGTGAACATCGCCGCCCACGACCCCGTGCAACCCCAGAGGAGCTGCAGGTGCGTTGCCGGCCTTTAAGATGGGTTGGGCGCCGGGGCCCGGCATTACCTGATGCGAAACGCAGTGGCATAAAGCCACTACTTCACGCCGGTTTTAAATGCCGGGGGTGGTAATGATCCGGTCGAGTCTGCCCATGCGTGTTACCATTGCTGGCGACGTGACTCTACCACACGTACTTTAGTCGCCTCTTACGACACCACCAGTACCAGGGTGATCCTATTCTAAGCCGGGATCACACGGTCAAAATGGGATGACTCAAACACACGACACATTCTAAATGCCCAAGGTAACCAAACGCAGGTACAGCGGAATAAGTCGAAGCGATTAGCGCTAAGAAATATAGCCTTTCTGATAGATAGACTACAAAAAACAGACCAGTAGTTCATAAGATTAGCACGCTGAACCAAACAAACTCTTTACCTTATGATATTAACATAGATTAAATCTACCTAGATTAAATCAATAGATATCAAGATATCAAGCATATATAAATATTAAATCGTTACTCCAGCTAGTCGTGGCGCAGCGACACAAAGTGTGACTGTGAATCGACTGGTTGTGGGTTTCGATCCCCATTGCCTCCAGAATTAGGCAGAAAGTGGGGAACGGAGTGTCTTAACACTAGGTTCCCTCTGCCTACCATGCTGTGTGCGGGATACAGCGTGAAGCTGATTTATTTATTTTATTTTATTTATTTATTCAACAGTTTTCCTTCCTACGAAAAGTAATCAAGTTATTTTTCGTACCCATTCATGCATTAAAATAGTGTAGACGCGTATAGAATATCAAACATAGAGAATAAATACTTTCAAGTGAGAAAACCTAATGGGATTTCGCATATACGTAACATTTACTTTGTACGTGTTATAAATTAAATATAAACTTACAGCGGTGTAATTGTAAGGAATAATAGAAAGACATTGTAGCGCAGTGGCAGTGTCTGATAGTAGAGTTCAGGACGAGATTATATTTAAAATATAATATAGTATTATATTTTATTCTTTTTATTATATTTCTTCTTTTTATTATACATTTCTTTTGTTTTTTGATTAAAGTATATTCACTTGCCTACACAAAGCGCAGCGTTGAGCTACGCTAATATTGAATTAAAATTTCTTATTATTCCATGGATTCATCGTGGAAGTTACCATCGCACTGTAGGAGAGGAGCTCGGATCACTACCTCGGACTTTCAATCCTAGTCCGGATTTTTTTAAAATTCAAGCTGTATCCTGCATATAGCAGGGTAGTCAAATCGAACCGCTTCTTGATAAGACATTTCGAGATATTGCGTATTGATTAGTAGAATTCAACGCCGCGCTTTGTCTTTTTACCTGAGTGAGGAAATGAATAGAACTGTTGCTGCACTATGACCTCCTAATTTAAACAATTACTAGATACCCAAAAGTGGCTTCACTCGCTTTAACTCATTATTTTATTATAGCTTATGGATATTTCTTTAATAGAAAATTGTATGTTCCTAATACCTCTATTCGTAGAAATATGTGTACTAAGTTGCAAGTTAAAAGGTTGGGTAGTTTTGGCATGGAAGCGTAACAAACAAACTTTCATTCACATTTATAATATTAGTATAATGAACGGAGTGTCTTAACACTGAGTTTTCTCTGCCTACCGTGCTATACGACTGACATTCGTGAACTATTTATAGGTGCCACGTTTCAGCCTATTACGTTGATGGTTCATTGAAATGTATAGTGGGTGGTCATACAGATTTGCCGCAATCATACTATAAAAGATATAATCTTTTTTTTTTAAATAACTGGCAAGAGTATTATTTTATTTTTTACCTTAATTCTCCTCCTTGTTGGGTTGAGAAAACTTGTGCTAAGACACTCTCATTTGTAATTTCAGTAGCTAGCAGAAGAATATAAATCTTGAGATCGTCCTGGTGGCAAATCATCTGACTGTAAACGCAACGGTTGTGAGTTCAATATCCACTTGAGGGGATAAGTTATTTTTATTTCTTTCCTTTCGCATCAAGACAATGCGCGACGTGAGTGTCACCCAATGTCTGTCTCTAAAATTGAGCAAAAACGAATGAACGGGGAACGGAGTGTTTTTTTCTCTCTCTCTTTTTATCTATTATCTATCTTTTTATCGGTAATAAAATATCTATTTAAATTTATATTTCCATTTTTTCGCTCTATTGTCAAGGCAAACCGCGGCGGCCTTCAGAGTTTGGAGGAAAGGGGAGAACGGACTGTCTTAACACTAGGTTCCCTCTGCTTACCCTGTGTGCGGGATACAACGTAAAGCTGATATTAAAATTAAAATATGGTGGAATATCTGATGAAGTTATCAAAAACCGTAAACTTGATATTAGAATCGACCCCACAACTACCGTAAATACTGCAGATAAGCAAGTCAAAGATAAGAGACAATGTTTTGTTGACATATGAGAATTATGTTATATTTTATATTAAAATTGTACTAAATCGTCATAACTACATGTGTTCTTTAAACGTGGGCAAAGAGCGTTAAATTACTGAGCGCTACTATTGAAGTAAGTATTATAATAATCACTTCTATTATTATATATATATTTAAAAAAACTTGCTTCACGCCTTTTCACGCATAAACAGGTTTGGCAGAGGAAACTTAGTGTTAAGTCACTCTGTTCTCCTCGCACCGCCAAAGTATTAAGAAACTTTGTTTTGAGTAGCGGAATTCAACGCTGAACTGCGTCTACCAGAGAGGTGAAATAAATCACATCCCAGTAGAATCGAACTCAGAGCTTTCACGTTTAAGACGCACTGCATCTAAGTATAAGTCTGACTGCGTCACGGCGACCTCATATATTTTATTTAAGCCCATATTGTGGCCGACGTGGCGCAGTGGCACAAGCATGCGGCTGTAAACGTGACAGGTCGTGGGTTCCCGCTGAGGCAATGAGGCAAAGCATGGAATTGAGTTCAGTTTGTCGTGATGGGAAATCGAGTGTCTTAATGCTAGGTTACTACGTTCCCGCTGCCTACCATGCTGAGTGCGGGATACAGCGTGAAACTATTATATCAACTTTTATGCAGTATTTAAATATACTGTTAAAATATTGCATGCGTGTTGTGGAACTTAACGCCGCGATATTAATCCTATTACACAATATATCAGAAATATAAAGACTCTTTTAGTTAGAATTAGAATCTACGACCATTTTGTACAGTCAGATATGTTACTACAGTGTCAATTTTTTTTAGCAAATATTATTTTTCTTATACGATATTGTTAAGTCGCTAGCGTATAGGTATAGGTAGTAGGGGCCTGTCGTCATGTTTAATGACTCAATCAAAATTTGTTCAATTGTTCGTATAATAACTATGTTTACTTTTCAAATTTATTATATAGGTGTATAGAATTTATTTCATATATATTTTTTATAATTTCGTTACGGGCAATGGGCAAGGGGGCTAGTGTTAAGGCACTCAGTTTTTTAATTTCCACCTGAATAACAGATATTGCATACTGAGTGGAGAAACTTAACGCCACATTTTGTCTTGTAAGCAAAGCGAGGGAATAAAAATAATTTATTCCCCCGAAGTGAACCCACCAGACGACGAAGGCCGCAAACGGTGAAAAATCATATATATAACAATAATAATTTCAATAAAACCGTAGATATTTATTTATTTTTCTATTTTTTGACATCATACTCCAGCCTAGAAATATAGTAGCTTATTTATTACAAGTAATTTGTCAACTAAAATAACAATTAACTTTAATAGCGATAGTTATTTTTAACCGACGCTATTTAACGTTACAGTGAAGAAGTAGAGTAAAAGTAACGTTACAAATAAGAAAGAGTTGTGGGTTTGAGTCCCACTTGTGGAAATTTATAAAATAAGGAAAGGGTAATGTGTAAATGGGAACAGAGTGTCTTAACACTAAGTTCCCAGGTTTCCTCTGCCTACAAGGATACATGAAGATATAAGATAAGAATTAAGAAGTACAGCTTTCTTTACACTGGTTGGTAGTTCAATCTTCAGGGACAGGAAAGTAGAGTAGATTCACAAAATAGTAGTAACTAATCCTTACGTATGATAAGTGACATATTCGAATGTACCCAAAATCAAATAAACAGACTATTCAATATATATTTTTTATTTCAACCAGAATGAACCTAAGACAAGCTTCTCAAGACAAGCAAATAAACTCTCCAGCTTTATCATTATTGTTGTTTAATTAACTTCACGCTCAATCCCTCACATAACAACGTGGTCATAGAGAACCTGGGAACCTTTTGTTAAGACATTGCCATTAAAGATATTTTTATTAAAAAATATGAGACATTGCAAATATAAAAAAATAATTTATGTGGTTATATTAAAACCAACCGACGGTGAGACCATTGTATCTCAACGGCGCAGAATTCGACTGCAATCGCGATGGGTGTGAGTTTGATTCCAACTCAGCGGATTTTTTTCATAACCCCGCTCTAATAACAAGACAAAGCGCGGTGTTCAGTTCCCAAAAATTTAAATTAAAGTGTGAAACGGCGTGTCTTGGCAATAGATTCGCCTTACCTACCCTGCTATATACGAGATTCAGTGATTATACAGTGTGAAGCTAAAAAATAAATTACAAAATAAGTCATTGAGCTCATATTTCTGAAATTTGCATGGGATATGAACTCGCGATCATGACGTAAAGCAGATTTTATATTCTAAGCGCACGTCACACATTACTCATAGGTACACTTACATAAAAGATTGTCCTTATCATTCGTAGGAAGTAGTTTCATTAGAGCAATGGCGTTACAAGATACTTCAGTGTAGTATTCTTTTACAAATATATATATATATATATATACATATACATATACACACACAAGGCAGACTGAGTGTGATCTGTGTGATCTAGTGTTAAGACACTCTGTTCCCCATTTTCCAACTCTGGAGTCTTTGCTTTTTGAGTGGCACCAGAACAAAAACATGAAAATGTAAATTTAAATAAATATTTCATATCTTCGATTGGGGAACAAATCATCGAATCCACAACGTTCGTCAGACACGTTATCAGTCACCCTCTTTACTATTATTTTAGGAAATTGCTTTTTATTCGAAATGTTTACGTGTTCATTTGATTAGTTCGTTAAATAAATTCTAACGTTGCGTACTTATCAATATAGTAATATATTTTAAATATACCTAACAATATATAGTTAAAAATACACTCCTTTCCACACAAACTAATACAAGAGATGGAATGTGCATGGTATACTAGTAACCTCTGAAGAGTTCCCGACTCCACCATCAGACCAGCTCGATGACATCGTATTATTGTATTGTCAGCTAGTCTACGTACAAATGCTAAGGCTTATGATAAAAGTTTTTCCTAGTGGGCCAAATTCAACTTCTTAGATTGTATTACAGACTAGTGACCCGAAACTATTAATTTACTAATCTGTATACTTTCATTTACTAATAATGTATATTGAAAGGTATTTTTTTATCTAATTCAATAAAATATTCATAGCAATTTAGTCGGACAACATTCTTTAAAATAGTATAACTTTTTTATTTATAAACCGATTGAAATAAAACACATTTGACATTTGAGGCTTGCCAAAGTACAACAATAAAAACTGCAATCAAATCAGTTAAGCCATTTCCGAGATGAGCGTGAACCGAACACAGACAAACAGAGAAACAGACAATTCTAAAAACCATTATATGTGGTGTTCATACGTAATTAAATGCCACCAATACCAGTTTTTCTTGGTGACACAGTTACAAGACGACCGATTAAAAGGTAAAAAATTAAAAAAAATGTTCATTTCCAATGACTCATTTACCTGCATTAGTCAAAATCAATGCGCAAGTTGGGAAATTACAAATACGGGGCTGTAAAAATTTTCCTATTGGAAAATATAGTACCTATTGTGTATCATAACCAACTTAAAAAAAGAGGTTATCAGTTTAAATTAATTTATTTCTGTTTCATTTTCCATCTACCATTGTTGTCTTAAAAACTATTCAATATTTTATTATAATCATTTCCTTGAATAATAAAAATACATACACATATAAACAAAGCTTATCAAGGAGTCACGCTTATTAATGGTAGTGAGTTCAATATGTCAATGACGTTTAACTTTAATTGTCCCACAACTGTCATGTTTATCTATAATAAATAGGTATGTAAAAGTATTTACTGGTTACTGTGTGACAGACAACGCACCAACGATACTACTGTATTTAGAAACTAGAAATTTATTAGATTAAATTTTCCAACGGGAATAAACGGGAATGTAAACAAACAAATTTGTAGACGGCCAGAGTTAAACTGACAACCTCTTTTTTTGTACATTGTAAATTATTATCTTTTTATCCTCACACAATTTATACTTTATACGGTTTATTTCTGACTTTCGGTAAGATGGGACTTACTGTTAAGACATTCCGATCTCATCCTGAATTTAGACATTGCTTTAGAGAGGCGGAACCCTATGCACTCATTTGAGTTCAAGAGTACGGAAACGATATATAATTATGCTAGCGAGTCAGAATCGAACCCACAACGATCACGCTCACAGTCAGTCACTGTCCATTGCACCATAACGCCCTCTACGTATGTGTGACGTTATTTATTTAATGCAGTACGTGACGATTGCAGATTCTAATCTCGCTCGGCGTAATTTATTATGATTATAGTTTATACGTTCTTATTTCAGATACTGAAATATGGATGAATATTTTGTAAATAATAATATTTAACGTTAAAGATTATGTTCGTGTTTAAATGCCTGGAAAATTAATAACTAACTTCCGACTTCTTAAGCAACAAATCCTGAAAAACGATGCCTTACCAACAACAAAAGTAGAAAATATATTTATACTATAATAGAAATATTTTTTGTTCGTTGACTGTAAATTCAATGATCGTGGGACCCACTCGATGCAATGTACAACTCATTTCATTTCTCCGCTCTGGAAAAATAAAGCACGACGTTACGTAGTCTCGAATTCGGACGGAAAGCGGAGAGCAAAGTGTCTTGACGTAGGATATTAATATATTTGAAGGGATCTTAGCGCTATAGCAATCTGGTAATAAACGCGATCGTTGTGAGTTTGATTCCTACTCAGAAGAATAATAATATTTAATATATTTTCATTTTCCTGCTTTTGTAGACGAACATACAATGTCTCAAAAATTCAATGGAAAGTGTAGAACTGAGTGTCTTAATACTAGGTTAACCTATAGACTTAAAAACATTACTAAAATGAGTACAGAAAATAGGCGCCGGTTGATTCCACAGTCCATACAAATAAAGTAGCTTACGTTATTATTGGCTCGAGATCTTGGCTGGTAGAGTGTGTTTACTAGTCAATATAATAATAATTATAGAATCATAATATTAAATATTAAATTTAATATATTAGTCGCTGTTATTATAAACAAATGACAAAGTCCGGAGTTGAGTTCCGTCATGTAACTTTCAACGTCCAGCAAATTAAGACGGAGAACGTGAAGTAACTGCTTTTTTTAGAAACAAGTTAAGAAATTTAATTATTTAGTTATATATGAATAAAAAATATCGACTATGACGTTTCAAATAAAAATAAAAAAATGAAAAGAAACTACTTAGCATTCCAAGAATGGACTGTTTTCACTTATTGCTTTGTAGGATGAGGAGTTCAAAGGAGTGCCTGGAACTACAACCTAAGTGGCAGATACATTTAAGGGGGCCTATTAAATAGATATGAATGTTCACCTTCCCAGTCCGAGCTCCTTTTCCTCCCCTATCCAACAAAATGATCCTACAAGCACTACCTTGGAAATACGTTTTGGAAATGATTTGAAGTAAGTACTAAAAGTTTCTTGACAGGAGGTGTCTTATCAATTGTATATTATTAAATAGCTTACATTCAAGAATTAAATTTGAAGTTCTCTATATCTATACAAGAATATTTCTTCTTTAATGCCAATATTTTCTTCAAATACCTAAAGAAGTGACGATAAACATGAAATTTCTGTAGAGAAAATAAATACAATCTTGGCGTCATTAGTTGTTCAGCCAAAAGCATAGTCATAAAATATTTTCCTTTCCCCGGACAGGTCAAGTTTTTTCCCAAACAATAGGTTAGATAGTATAGCGTCCGTTTTTAGCTTTCCTTACTAATTTGATATATTACGTGTTGAGTGGTGAAACTTGCCGCCACATTAACATTATTTACTGTAACGTAACTTAACGCCGCGTTTTATCTTGCCAGAAATCCCCGAAAGTTCAAATTCGGACTAGCACGTTTCTCTTAATGAAAAGCTTGTAATTATAATAGATCTCTTTAAAAAAAAATTAAAGAGCTTACAAGTCGATCTGAATTCACTATTTTATATTCTATAGAAGATCTTCAAACATGCACATCTCGAAAGGGACGCCTATTTTGTACAATTTGGCAGACGCCCAACTAGGAATGTACTGTCAGCTTGCGATAGCGTGATTCATATTGTTGGTAGAAATATTCACATATTATATTCACGTGTTATCTGACTGACTGACTGTGAGAGTAATTGGGTGTTGGTTCGATATCCACTGGGCGGGATTATTAAACTAAGTCTGTTTCACCTTGCGTTTTTTTAGCTTTTGTTCTATGTATTTAGTAGTTATTGAATAATTTAATCGTTACTGTGTACTTTTTTAATATCTATGAATAAATATAAATAAAACTATGCATTTATGTTATTTTTGCATATAGTTTTTTGCACCATAATAAAAAAAACAATTCCAATTATTTTAAGATTTTTATTTTTAAAGTTCCTTCTTTCCTTATTTCCAAATACTAACAACATGAATAAGTTGTAGCAACCGTATAAGAATTTCGACGTAGCTTAATGAGAAGGTATGGCTTAGTGGTCAGAACGCCTGGAGGGTTTCCAGACGGTGCGGGTTTAAGGTGCACTACGTTCAAATATTTATACGTTTTCTAAATAAGTACAATTCAAATTATTTTTTTTCCGTCTGTGATTGCCAACGTAGCCGCACGGGGGTCGCTAGTTAAAAAATATGTATATTTTTTGTAATAACATTTTTTCATATATTACTCATACGGTCATACCAGACATTACACTCGTACAAGGAAACAAAATTCGTAAAACTAAAAAAAACTTTAAATATAAATTTACATTATACGGACGTTTTGTAGACGATCGCTTATATGATATGCGGAGTCAGTGTAGATGAATGAATCTTTAAGGAAGAGATACATTTCATAAAGACAATAGCAACGAAGTGATAGTGATAACGAATAGAAACGTGTTCATTTGGTTAGGGAACGTCGAGTGAATTTGTAAAAAAAATGTGGCAATAAAGATTCATGAAACAAGAATTAGTAGTAAGAGGCAAGGAGAGGCCTTAGTTGAATGTAAAAATCATAAGGACTCCACGAAGGACATGATGAGACAACAGAGATATCCAGAGACCGTACTGTTTGACACTCCGTTCTCTCCACCTACCTCGCTAGAGATAAAGCGTGAGACAAAAAAACAGAATAGACTACAAATCGTAATATATAAAATGCTACAACATTTCTTGTTGCATACTTCGTCCATAATATTATGTTAATGATCCCCACATAGCTTTATAAATGAAAGAACATTATGTGTCTTCCTTTCAAACAGTTTTTGCTGACGTCAATATATGTTTATTGCAAAAAGTTGTTAAACTCAAGTCAGTCTTGCGAGTGGCTTCTATGGTTTATGATTATTTGTTTTTAATATATTTATTTCTTGCGGTATCGTGTATAGATAGAGGCATTCAATTGTTGAGACTCTCCGCTCTCCACTTTCTCTGTCACTTAATCTGTTTATCTCTATGAAAAAAAAATACATTATCTAATTGTGAACTAACTATATTAACCAACCATTTGCCTCAAAAAAAATTTTGCGCATATTTTTTTTTGTATCTAGCATGTCCTTTTTTTGTATCTTACTGTGTGCAGGATACAGCGTGAAACTGAGATAAACAGATAAAGACGTCTTAAACAATCAGGTAGCACGAGAAGTGTAGGCAGGAACGGGTTGTTCACGCTCAAATCATAATCCCTTGGGCGAATATAAATTATTAAGATGCCACATTAATCAATCAATTTTTTTGTATACAGTCTGTACTAATATTATAAAGTTGATATGCTGGTTTGGTTGATCGTACTTATCCCAGAAACTGTCTACTAGCCCATTTATTGAGAAAGGCTAAAAAATCACGTAAATTTTATATAGATCGTTAATACGTATCGATCTCACAACTATCATATGCACAATTACACACTTAAACATTTGGACTCGGCTATATTAAAATAAGCATATTTATTTTATTTACTTACTCTATATTTAATTTAGAGATGGAATGATGATTGATGTATCAAAAAAAAGTTTTTGAGATAAAAAAAATGAAACATGTAAACAAGTTTATTTATAAAATATTTTACCCATGACTTCTTAGAATTGAATGTGCAAAAAATATGAAGACAGGACGCATTGAACTCTTACTCGTATATTGGTGAAGAAGGCAAACTAAAACGAAATAATGAATGAATCCCTTTTAACATACGAAATTGTTTCTGTTATAATGAGTAAGTTTCTGTTTTATTTTTTTTACCCCTTGCAGTACAGATTTTAAGAGTCTGAATAATATAAAAGACGACAGTTGTCTATTCAAATCCTGAATCGCTGCTTATGTTTTTGTTTTTTAAGGAAAAACTACTTCCACAGAATCAAAAAGATATGGCCGTTTGTATAGCAAAACACGTGTATTCGACACTATAAAGAGAATCAAAATTAATAGGGTACTTCTGGTTAACCTAGAAATGAATTCGATAGCTAGCATCTACAGATAGTACTGGTTCAGAAAAAAATCAATAAACCTTTGGGTGTGAAATCTTAAACAATAGTAGATTTAGTAGCAGCGAAATAATGACGTTACTTTTTTTAGTCATATTATTGGTCTTTATTTTTACTTCGTATATTAGTTGACAAAGTAATACTGTATTATATCTTACTTGAACAAAGAAATCATTTAAATAAATTAATATGCACGCCCTGATTGAAAATGTATTTATTTATTTTTTCCTGAATAAGATTCAAAACCACAATCATCATTTGTAAAAATTATTTTTCGATTACTCCAAGAAGTGAAAGAACAGTCTCGTAAAACAAAAGTAATTGTGTTCAATACTTATGTACTATTTCTAAATCAGTCAAAATCAGGTCAAAAATCCAAACAATACTGTCGCATTAGCTTTGTTGGAAAATTGGCAGACGTATTGGAAAATTTCCTGAATTTATCATCAGTATAGCAAAATTGGCACAGAGTACAAACAAAGAAAAAAAATATACCTAACGAGCTTTAACTTACAAAACAAAAGACAAAGCGTATCGTTGAAGTCCCGCACTTAACGCAAAAAGAGGAGATCGAAGAGTTTAAGCTAGAGGCCCTCTCTCACACCTGCCCGCCGCCTCCTCCTCCTCTGCCTACCTTGCCACATGCGGGATACAACGTAAAGAATAAAAAAAAATATTTTTAACAATTTTAAAATGTTATTCCGAACTTGGGAAAGAAAAATACTTTTTAGAAAACGAATAAAAATTTAAACGTAGCAGGATTTGAACCCGCGCTTCTTGGAAATCGTCCGAGCGCTCTGACCGCTAAGCCATACGTTCAATGAACGTTTTCTAAAAAGAAAAAAAGATCGTAAAATATGCACGTGTTACATATTTGGAGATATGATATTGAAAGCCCAGTTTGGAAACATTGTGTTTTGAGTGACGGAACTTAACGCCGCGGTTTATAGTGAACCAACACATCATATTCCACTTAACATTTACTTAGATAAGTACCACGACGATTATGATAAAAAGAACTCGATTAATAGCTATTAAATGAACTCCCTGTAAATTTATTCTGTCGAACCGTTTAAGACACGATAAGATAAAACTGTTGTTGTTTAAAGAAGAGTTATGGTTAATGGTAACTTTAATTCAGTTTCTTTTACGAGGCGTGGTACGGTGTTTTGACTACAACAGCAGAGGGAACCTAGGAACCTTTTTTATTTTCTCAAGTGGGAATCGAGCCCACAACCAGTTGCGTTTACAGCTTCATGCTTATTTACCCCTGCGCCCAGACTGGTTTGAGAGAATTATTTTTATTTTTATTAACACGGCGTTCACCTCCGCCACTCAATATGTAATATTTTAAAATTAGGTAGAAAGGGGGAACGAAATTACACTAGTTTCCTTTCCACCTTTAGCCATATAACAGGTATTTTTATAAATAATCATTATTTGTTAAGGTCATACGATCAAAGTCTAATAATAACATCGATACAATATTATGTAAAGAAGTCGTCTACGTGACGTGGTAGTTAATTATCTTGTTCACGTAATAGTGTGGCTTCAAATTCTGTTCGAGTTTCATTCTAGAAAGCCATTAAATTAAAATATTTTAAAGGATTTCCTAGATAAGTCATATCCCCCAGTTGAAATCGAACTCACAGCCGTCGCAGATACAAACGCTGAGCCACCATCACGAAGACATTACCTACACTTTATTAGGACTAGACTAGCTTAGACTGAAGACGACGACTACTGATCAAATCTCATTCGTAATTATGTTAATAGTTATATATTGATTTAAATATTGCCATGGCTTATAAAAGTTGACAAACTTAAATTTTGGGCATTTTCACTCATTTTGTATGAAATGAATTACAAATCTAAGTTTGCAGTATTTTTTTATGTAATTCCTGTAAATATTCACTTTTCTAATTAATTTTAATATTTTTATTTATCTGCGATATAATGTTGACGAGCCGTTGCTTCGTACCAAACTTCAAGATTCTGAGTTCTGACGGTAAGTACTCTGTAGGTTTTGATTTTCTTGAAAGTTCCGAAAAGTTGCAGAGAGTTGCGGTTTAAATGGCTGTATCATTTGCTTGCTTTGGCTTAGAAGTTTGATTTTTATAACAGATAGTAAACTTGAGTATTTGATATAAATTTCAGCTTGATACCTCACGTTTTCAAGGACAAATGAACACTAAGGGAACATTTCCTCAAATTCCTACTAAAATATATTTCGTTTTGTTCGTTCACGTAAACGAAGTCGCGGTCTCCAAGTCGCTAAATATAAAACATTCACACCGGAAACAACACTCCCAATAAAAGCATTTTGAACCAACAGTCAACCCGATGGATGTTCTTAATTATTTCTATTTACGACCAACCGGTTAAACGTCCTCCCTTTCTTGGGAAGGTTCCATGGGACATATGTACTATGTACCCTTTAGTGGTATTCACTTTGATGGAAGTCTACAAATAACATTATTTACATACCTATACAAGTCGTCGCCGTTCAATTTTATTTGAAATTGAAAACCTTATTTTTTTCCGTTCCCGTAGGAATTTTGAGATATTTTCTCTTAGACCGATTTAGAGATGCTGTTTTGATTACTTTGAATTAAAACGGTGCCTCCAGTGCAATGTAGGAGAGCTCTAAGGCCCGTATTCTTTATAAATACGGGCCTCGGTGCTCTCCTACATTCCCTAATCTATTTTCATGTAAATTTTTAAGTTTCTAAGTCAGTTAGTTTAAGGAAAAATAAAAAAATATCACCTACAACCGTCGTGGTAACAGCCAGACACTGTGCCGCCACGACAGTATCGATGTGGGGAAATATTATACTCTTTCTGCCCTCTTTATCAAATAAAGAACAATAATGTAAGGAAACATATTTAAGAACATTATAATTTTAGTTAATTCTTGTAATATAAATGATTTATTAATATAATTAATTATTCGTGCTACAAGTACACGGCACAGGCAAGACGCTCAGTCGTAACTACAACAAAACTCATATTAAAATCAACACTAACAATTATTATATCTTGATGTAAAGTCAAGGACATTCAAGTTATAAGCATTATATATAGTACTAGCTCTCACCTCCGGCTTCGCTCGTATAGTCAAAGATAAAGAACTTATAGTTGTGTATAACACATAATTTGTGACACAAGAGTCATGACACAATATTAAAGGGGAAATTCATGTTAAGTATATATAATTTCAATTAAATAATATTGATCTATACATATAAATAATAATATTGAGTTGTCTGTCTGTGATTTCCAGATAAACGTGTTTTGTCAAGTGCATATATGTATAGCTACATATTTACAAGATAATAAGACAGAAATCATTTTCATTTTTTTGTTTGTCCGGGGCTAATCATCGGAGCAGCGGGGCCAAATTTTATGCAATTTTGTGATTTTTTAACAAAGCGCGGCGTTGAGTTCCACTACTCAACGCGCAATGACTCGGAAAGTTATGTGGACAATACAGAACGATGAACAATATTTTTTTCGACTTAATATTAAATAAACACAATTGAGGCCAGTCGTGGCCAGTGGTACAAATATGACTGTAAAACCGACTGGTTGTGGGTTCGATCCCCACTCGAGAAGATGAAATATTTACTTAAATTTATAATTTCATTTCTTCACTCTGGTGTCGAGGCAAAGCGCGGCGTTGAGTTCTACCACTCAACACGCATTGCCTCCAAAATTCGGGAGAAAATGGGGAACGGAGTGTCTTAACACTAGGTTCCCTCTGCCTAACCTGCTGTGTGCGGGATACACAGTGAAGTTAATTTAATTTAATTTTTAATTTAATTAAATAAAATTTCGTTGAGTTAGGAAGGCAACATTAAAAAAAGATTAAAACAATCATAGAAAAACAACAGTTAATTACAAAACAGCTGCAGTAGCTTATCTTAAATGATTATGCTTTACGATGTCATATAAAAGTCTATTAGTTCTAGTTAACAAACTACCATATTATACTATTCTAAACAAATGTAACTTTTTAAAACATCCCATTCCCATTTGTGATGAGGTGGGTAATAAACCAGCTTCACGCTGTATCCCGCACACAGCAGGGTAGGCAGAGGGAACCTAGTATTAAGACACTGCGTTGCCCACTTTCTGCCGACTTCTAGAGGTATTGCGTATTGAGTGGCAGAACTCAACGCCGCGCTTTGCTTCGATACCAGAGCGAAGAAATGGAAATATAAATTTAAGTAAATATTTCATCTCCTCGAGTGGGGATAAAACCCACAATCAGTCAGTTTTACAGTCACACTTTGTGCCTCTGCGCCATGACTTACCTCACACTGATCACTGTGGTGGGTAGTGAGTGATATTGTAAACTATGGATACTTTTTTGGTTTTATTAAGCTTTACGCTGCATCTTATATATAGAAGGGTAGGTAGAGGGAACCACTTAATAAAATACATCGTACCCCATGTGCTGCCCAATTTTCGAGACGTGCATGTTCACGGGGCGGAATTTAACGGCGGAATAATTCATTGGCCCGAGTGAGAATCGTACCCATAACCGTGCATATATTATATACAAATAAAAAAACAATTGTATTAATATTTGTATACCAAATATACATATATTAAATAAGTCCAGTTAGTTTTTGCCCGTGACCTCGTACAATGTCTGCGTCCGCGTCCGCGTGTTACATTTGTGTGCCAAATTGTAACGATACATATTACATACATACATGTACATTTTTATATACAAATATATTATAAAATCAGTTGTGGCTCAGTGGCACAAGAGTGCGACAGTAACGCGACAGATTGTGGGTTCGATTCACACTCGAGGAAATGAAATATTTTCATTTCTTCGCTCTGGTAACAAGGCAAGCGGCGTAGTCGAGATCTGCAACTTAATACGCAATGCCTCCAGTGCAATGACCCCAATGGAATGCCTACAATTCAAATAAAAACGGGGAACAGAATGGTCTCAATGGGAACGGAGTGTCTTAACCTAAGTTCCCACGTTCCTGCTTGCCTACCACGCTATACAGCGTGAAGCTAAAAAATATATATAGATATAAAGTAAAATTTTTGTTTGTTACAACGCGCTAATCTTGGAAACTATAAATAGTTTCCGAAAAGAACAAAAGAAAAAATGATTTTTTCATCACTCAAAAAAGCTACAAGCCTTCTAACTTTAAATGTGACAGTTGTTGGTCCGATGTCCATTCGGGGAAATGATATATTTATATTTCAGTCACTATGCACGTAGTGATCCCGAAAATTGAGGGTAGCGCTGGGAACGAAGTGTCTTAACACTAGACGCTCTCTCTCTACAATATGAAGATTAAAAAAATAAAGAAGCGTTAAGTTCTGGTCAAGTAATCTCACAAGCAAATCAAAATGGAGAATGGAGGATTTCAACGCTAGGTTTTTACCTACTCTGGTTTACAAAAAACGTAAAAATATGCGTGAACGTGTAATTGTGAATGAAACTGCATTTGGTACGGACATGAGTTTACGATGACTGGCTTGCGTTTTAAGAAAAATATATTATAGCTATTGAGGCTACCTAGGCGCAATGGAAAATCATTTGACTATAAATGATTGTGGATTTCAATGACCCACTAAGAAATTATTTCTTTCTGCCGCTCTCGCAAATCAAAAGGCGGCGTTAAGTTCCGCTACTCAATACGCAATGTCTCGATTTCAAGTGGATAGCGACTATTTACACACTATGTTCTCACATATGCGAGAGAAAAAAATGTGAAACTGCTATTTATATTATCACTGAGCTATAGAGGTGCTATATGTTTTAAATTATCATTAATCATATTGATGATCGACGGATTAACAATTGTCTATGGGTAGAGGACCTCAGTACCTATCCACCTCACCACCCTGTATGTGTGTTAGCTGATTTTTATGAAGTCGGCCGATATTTGAGATTTTGTGTTTTTTTGGTAAAAATAGGATTTTTGAAGAGAATTGCCAATTACAGCCCCACTGTTTAGTTCTGCGCTCGTGTTTTATTTTTTAATATAGCTAAATAGTGTTTGTATAGTCTAATATTTCAAAACTATCGGCTTATAAGTTTTAGAAAAATAACATGAAAAAAAAATCTTATTTAAATAAGCTAATTGTATTAAAAATTTTCAACTGAAGCGAAAAGCATTCTGTATATAATCATATTATGACCTGTAAATGTAGCTACTATATACTACTAGCTTACACCGCACTCCGTTTGACCGCACACAGTTCGATTCCGAATCTGTGGATTGTTAAAATATTATTTGTTGCTCCGGTCTGTTAATGTAATGTTAGGTTCTACCACTTAGTAAGAGGAAACCTAATCGATATGAAAAAAATCTAATATGGAAAAAGTAGTTAGAATCTCGACCTTTTTTGCCTAACCATTTGCTATACATGGTAAATTCACGAGAACAAACTAATTTACAATAACTTGTGTGTGTCATTATCAATAATTTAAACAATATATATACTTTTTTGATTATATATTTTCTCCTGATTGTACCCATCATTTTAACACTTCTGGCTCTAAAATCAAAAGGCTGTAGGATCAATTTTCATATGGAAAAGTGAATCACTTATTTTCATTTCATCGCTCTGATCACTCAACACTATGTTTCTGAGATATGGTCGAAAATGGGAAACGGAATGTTTTAATTTATTTATTTTTTTATTTATTTTTTTTTTTTTTTTTTATATTGGGAAACAAACAGCGCTTACAATACTTAAAGCTAGTACATATCTACATTACATTAGCCAATAAAGTTTCCACTTATACATCAGACATGGAGTGAACAAAAAAAAAAGAAAAAGAACATAATACATATGTAAAAGAAAATTACAATATATACATGTATACACCCTACATACACACACACGCATACATACATACACACATATGTGCACACATGCACGCACGCGTGCATGCGTACACGTATGCATGCATGCGCGCATGTCCATATATATATACATATACACATACACACATATACACAAATACACATGCATATATAAAGAAGATAAACAAGCTGCTTATTATAATTAAGTTTAACTTACTGGACTGAATATATATATTTTTTTAAATTGTACAAAAGAAAAGGTTAAGATTTTCATTTCAGGTGAATTTTGTCAATAATTCTGCGTGAAAATTGTTTAAAATTGTTATGAAATATATCTATATCGCTAAAACAGTTATTGTATGCCCTACAAGACCTAAGTAAAAAACAATTTTTGGCATAATTAGTTTTTCGAGCAGAAATGTAGAAGGTATCTCTAGATCGGGCACTAAAAGTTGGACATTTTATGTGAATATTACTTAGCAGATAGTTAGAATCTATAAGGTTGTGTAAGAGTTTTTACAAAAAAATTTGATCTCTATATCCTCTTCGTTTTTTTAATGATAAAATATTTAGATTCTGAGCATCGTCCAATTTAAATTTGTATAGTAATCGCCGTATAAATTTATTTTGGACGCTTTCAATTGCAAATATATATTTATCATACTGTGGGTTCCAGACAGGCGAAGCATACTCTAAATAAGATCTAACATATGAATTATACAAAAGATTAAATGTACGTATGTTCTTAAAATCACATCCCTGTCTAAATATAAATCCAAGCATTTTAAATGCTTTTCCTATAATATTGACAATGTGTTTGTCGAATAAAAGACCGGCATCCAATAATACACCAAGATCCTTAACAACGGAGACTCTTGATATGTTCCTGTTACGAATCAAATAATCGAATAAGATGGGAGATTTCTTTCTACAGAAACTTATTACACAGCATTTGTCAAGATTAAGGAATAATTCATTAGATGTGCAATATTTATCAAAATTTATTAGATCCATCTGTAGCTTTGTACAATCCTCACGTTCTCTTATAATTTTGAAGATTTTTGCATCATCAGCATAAAGTAGTGACTTAGAATGTTGAAAAGATTGTATAATGTCGTTAAGAAAAATGTTAAAAAGAAGAGGCCCAAGATGGGAACCCTGTGGCACACCAGAAGTAATAGGCACAAAGCTAGAAGTAAAGCCCCTCACAGCCACTGCTTGAGTTCTATCACGAAGATAAGATTCCAGCCATCTTAAAAGATCACCGTGAATACCAGCTTGTTTAATTTTATCAATTAACAGAGAATGCGAGATTTTGTCGAAAGCCTTCGAGAAGTCAGTATAGATAACATCAACTTGATACCCACAATTCATAGCGTTGAGGACTATATCTATAAATTCACACAGGTTAGTTTCTGTGGAGCGTTTGTTTATAAAACCATGTTGTTGGGGGATTAGTCGGGGACGTATAAGAGGAAATAGATTATCGTAAATAATTTTTTCTAATAATTTGGGAATAACAGAAAGTTTAGATATTCCCCGATAATTTTTTACATTTCGTTTATCACCGCTTTTATGGACTGGGACAATTGGGATTAATACTAGGTTTCCTCTGCCTACTCTGCTATGCGCGATACAGCGTGAACTAGCACAGGTAAAGCCGGTGTATAATTAAAACACATATTTACCTATATGTAAGTTGAAAATATTTATTGACTGGAAAAATATGAATTTGTTCAAAGAACAGAAAAAATAGTACAGCATTAGATTAATTTCATTATGTCATAAAAACATCTTAACCTAACAATTTTATATAAATATCTATATTTAAGAATAAATTTTCATTAATAAATAATAGATAATCGCATAGTCATTATCATAACAAAAAAAACAAAACAAAAAAAGGAGGAACAAAAGAAATCTGTTATTATGAAGTAGGTAAGTAAATATTCAATGTACATACTTACAAGAAATAAAATAATAAATAATTAAAAAAATTATCACCAGCCAGAATCACAAAAAAAAACAATAATAATAAAAAATATGTATTTAAAAACAACAAAACATTTCAGGCTTTCTCTGCCAATATAGTTCTAAAATTAATTTAAAAAATCTCTAAAAATTTAAATAAAAAAACTTACGCTTTATTTCCTTAAATAGTTTTTTTTTTATTTATACACTCAGTACTCAGTATTTATGGTAGTTACTGTCACACACGACCGCACGTTAAGACGCGCGAGCACCGAATGGTATTACAGACCGACATATTATATAAACATATTTTGTTTTCTAATATATATATAAATATATTTATACTAATATAGAATTAGGCGGGCGGAATGATTTCTTGTTTTATCTTTAGTCATTAAGAGATTATAGTGTATAATCACTGTGTTTTTAAATTTTGAACTAATAAATTGTGTATATTACATGTACATATTTTTTTAACTTCACGCTGAATCCCGCGTATAAATAAGTTTAATCCCTAACGGGGTAACAAAAACCTACTGTTAAGTACCCCACATTCTTCCGAATTTTCGAGACATTTGCGTGTTAAATGGTAGAACTTAACGCCGCGCTTTGTCTTGTTACTAGAGCGAAGAAATCAAAATATAAATATAAAATCCCAAGTAGAAATAGAATCCCTAACACGATGGCTCACTGCGCCTCGACGGCCTCCATTTACATATTTTATTTTCTAATATATTTTTGTGCTAATATAGAATTAGGCGGACGGAATAATCTCTTGTTTCATCCATGGTCATTAAGAAATTACAGTGATTAATCACTTTGTTTTTATTTCTGATATGAATAAAAGGATTGGGTCCCGAGCAAATGTCGCGGTTGGTGTTACCAAGAAAAAGAAAATATTTTTATCTGCAATAGCAGTGGGTTGGGTTATAGAAGGGTAGTCGAAAGTAGAAAACTTTATGACATTCCATTCTCCACTCTCCGCCTGAACTCCAGAATTGCGTTTGCCTTTGAGTGCATTTATTTAGCCATAAAAATAAAGAATGAAATCGAATGCGGCTTTTATTTTATGTAAATAAAATGTTATGAATAGTAGAATTAAGTTGAGGCCAGTCATGATGCAGAGGTACGAGCGTTTGACTGAAAACGCGACAGGATATGTGTTCGATTCCTACTCGAGCGAATAAAATATTTGACATTTTCATTTCTTCGCTCTGGCGTTGAGGCAAAGCGCTGGGTTGAATTCCGCCATTCAATATTTTTTTCGCATCTACTACACTGATTTTTTGCCGTGTGATCCCGGCTTAGAATAGGATCATCCTGGTACTGGTGGTGTCGTAAGAGGCGACTAAAGTACGTGTGGTAGAGTCACGTCGCCAGCAATGGCAACACGCATGGGCAGACTCACCGGATCATTACCACCCCCGGCATTTAAAACCGGCGTGAAGTAGTGGCTTTATGCCACTGCGTTTCGCATCAGGTAATGCCGGGCCCCGGCGCCCAACCCATCTTAAAGGCCGGCAACGCACCTGTACCCGTGGGCGGCGGTAATCACTTACCATCAGGTGACCCGCACGCTCGTTTGCCGTGTCTTTTCCATAAAAAAAAAACTGACGCCGAAGAAGACGCTATCGGCAGGTTCATTCGCTGGGAAATGAAGGTTCCGTGACCGATATAGTGGAACACAACATTAAAATGGCTATTTCCTATAGAGATAAAGAGGCAATAGATTTATTACGAAAACAACTAACGGATTTGACAAAAGTAACTCGGACTTGACAAAAGCTGACCATTCAAGATATTAACGTCCACTTCACATTTTAAAAAGAAAAAATAACATTTTTAATAAATCAATTAAGAACAAAAAGGCACGGACAACAAAAGTCTGTGGCGCATAACAATTCAACTATTAAAAAAAAACTTATTTAAATTAAGATAGAAGAGGACCAGTTACCTGACTGTCGTAAAACTGCTAGTTCCTTGGGTTTACAAATACAGTCAGACTGTAGATACACACAAATCTGAGTAAATTTCTTTTACTCATAAAAAAATTCTATATAAAATGAACCCACAATCACTTCATTTAATCAAAATTACAAACTGTGCCATAAGGGCTCAATCGTAACTTTTTTACCAACTATTAAAGTAAATTAAGACATGTGATGCAATTTTGGTCCACAAAATGATATAACAAGTTAATTTGTATTACGTAGATACAATCGTGAACTACTTTAGAGGTGAACTGAATGAATATTATTGGTAAAGAAAAAAAAATTGTGTCTGTTTTTTTTTCTTATTTAAGCTATGTAGAGTCAGTGGCGGTCTGACTGTAAACTTGACGGTTGTTGGTTCGATTTCCACTCGGTGGAATGAATTCGTCTCATTTTTCTCTGGTCGCAAGACAAGGCTTGCGGTATAGTTCTGCCACTCAGCACGCAATGTCTAGAAAGTTGAAAAGAAAGTAGAGATCATAGTGTCCTAACACTAGTTCCCTCTTGATCTAATTCCCTCTGCCTATTCTGCTGCATGCTGGATACAACGTGGAATAGGTTTGAATTCTATTTAATATCTATATAATAATATATTACAAAATTATGTATTATTAAATTGAGCCTCAGCAGAGATATATTACATTTTTTTATATATTTATATTCTTAAATAATTGTTCCCGCTGCCTACCCCGCATATAAGCGGGATACACCGTGAAGCTAAAAAAAGTAATTGGTTGAACTTTATATCCAAATAAGGACGTACGATGAGTAATAACTGTTAAGTTCAATATTTATTCAAAAAAGGGGAAATACATTTTAGGTATACTTTTTAATATGTGCATATGTATGTGTAAAGAACACGATACTAAAACACTAAGAAAGAGAAGAAGGAAGGAAAGGAAGAAGGGAAGGAACTTACAAGACAATTGTGGGTTCGATTTTCACTCGATTATTTTTTGCATTTCATAATAATATTGTTTAACTGACCTATATTGTTAACGAAGAAAACAAAATAAAACTTAATAGTCGTAGTCTATATTTTAATGTATATATAATACCTCACGTGATACTCTTTAAAAAAATACGTTTTATCTCCTCCGGATGACATTTGTCATTATCTTTTTCCTCACTCTGGTAACAAAACATAACGCAGCGTTGAGTTCCGCCACTCTGTATTGTGTGTAAATAATTTAATATTTATGCTCTTAAAATGTTATCAGGCACAGTTTTTAATTTGTTCCAGATATTATTTCTATTTAAAAACATATTATATATAAATAAACCTAATGTTAATACACTACGTTACTACTTTCCGCCGAATTCTGGAGGTATTGCGGGTAGATTGGTGGAACTCCGCGCTTTGAATCGACACCTGAGCGAAGAAAAAAATATATATTTAATGAATATTTCATCTCTTTGAGAGGGGATCGAACCCACAACAAGTAGATTTTACAGTCATGCTTCGTGCCCCTGCGCCACGACTGGCCCCATATTTTTTAAGCGAAAAATAATATCAAGAGATCTTTCTGTCTACATTACAATTCTTTATGTTCGCACATAGAGAGTAGGCAGATTTGTGCCTAGTTTTAAGAAACTTCTGTTCCTTAATTTTCGTCGAATTCTTGAGACATAGCGAGGAGATGAAACTATTAAATATTTCTTTCCCCCGAGTGGGAATCAAACCTGGCTGTCTAACTGTAAACGTGACGTGGGTTCCTTTCCACTTGGGTTGTTAATTGTTTTCATTTCCTTGCTCTAGCATCAAGACAAATCGCGGCGTTGAGTTCCGCCACTCAACACACAACTTCTCAGAAATTGAGCGGAAAATGTGTTGAAGGGCTTAATCTTATTATCATCAATTAAATTAATGATAAAGACAATTATTTTAATTAATTATTGTCTTATTTATGTTATTGTTTTATAAATCTCCATATTAAAATTATCTATAGGTTCGAATTCTATTCGGGTAAGTCCCAAAGGCTCTTATATTTATGATGCATAGTATTTAATATAAGCATTTTCCTGTGCGTGTGCGTAAGGCATGAGTTCCGCCGAGGACTCAACATTATATGTACTATATTATATATCTCCACGCGGTCACTCAATACAATAATATCTATAATACAATAAAACAATAAAAACGTATGTCTGTACATTAAATACTTTTACAAAAAAAATCATTTACGATAATGAAAAACACGAAACACGAATCTAATATTTTTAAGATTTTATCTGTATGTTTGTCTGTTTGTGCATGCATATGGTACATCCTCTATGCTGCTGGACTGATTTAAATGTAACTTTTTTATTGTATAGCTCTTAGTTATGGGCAGGATCTAAAATATAATTGATCAAGGTTTTTTTTACGAATGGCAATGGCTTAATGGCGGTAGCTACAACATACTATAAGAAATAATTAACAGCGTTTAAAAAAAAATTGAGTGAGTTGAGTATTTTTAATTGATATAAAAAAATTTAAGATTTCAAACATTTGATGAATAGCTCATACTCGTATGTATATCAGTCCAGCTGAACTGTAAGAAACAGTAAACTACCTCCTTCGTGAAAATTGTAAATCGAATCATAATGTTATATCACTTTGTTTTTTTTGTAATCTATTTTTTTATAAATATGAACTACTTCAATCCTCCGTGTGGAAATCGAACTCACAACCATCGTCTTAACACTCACATGCGTTTTTCAAATAAAAAAGTGAATAATTTTCATTAGACTCTTTAACTATACAAAGTAATAGCGATAGCGATAAATGATTTTTTTACGACGATATTATTTATATCTTATGTAAGTTGTTTATGTTAAATAATACTCAGTTATGGGTTTTCACGGAAATAACTTATTTATTATGTACTTATAATTGCAAATAAATTAAACGTTTGTTCTTTTGAATTATTTTTCTTAGTTTCACGCTTAATCTCGTATAAATATAGCAGGTTAGGAAGAGAGAACCTAGTGCTAAGATACTCCATCCCTCATGCACGCACCGCTAAATTTTGAGCATTTTTGTGGTGAGGAACTGAACTCCACGCTGTATTTTATATTAACAGGCAGGAAAATTAAAATAATTCATACAATAAATCAGGTCTCATCATTCGAATATGAATTCCCCCGGGGTGGGAATCAAACCCATATCGCCGCGTTCACAGTCGCAGAGTTGCCTTCGCGCTACGACTAGCCTCTTAAAAAGTAACATAAATGAAAAAATATATAAAATTTATAACACTGACACGTTAGGTCTACCTTCATAATCTTAACGCGGTGAAGTCACATGACGTCTTAGTACCACCGTTCAATATGCCACTCGAAGGAGAAGTCCGCATCGCTCGATCCCAATATTATAAGAACGACGCGTCATTCCCCCTACTTCCTTAAAATCTGTCAATTCAGACATTGACAACAGACAGTGTACTACACCCAAGTCAAACAACTTGACGTTCCGTATTCCTACTCTGCGACATATATATCACGTGACCTCACCACTTTTAAAGCAATCTCTGTCAGGAACTGTATGTGTAGTAGTAGGGAATGAAGGAGTAGTTTCATACATATTTTAGCTTCATACCCACAGCAGCAGAGCAGATCGAGAGAACTTAGTGTTTAAAGCACTCCGTTACATATTTTCCGCCGAATTGGGAGGCATTGCGTGTTGGGTGACGAAATTCAATGTCGCACTTTGCATCGACACCAGAGCGAAGAAATGAAAATATTAAATACCTATCCTACCACTAGTCATTTCCCCGAGTGACAATCTAACCCAAAATGTCGCGTTTACGGCAACAGAATAATATTATATTTAAAATATTCTGAAACTCAACGCCGTGACTGTCCCTCGACATCAGATGATATAAACAAAATATTAAATTTTCTCCTGTGGGTGTCGAACCCACAACCTGTCGCGTTTACAATCACACGCTTGTACTAAAAACTAAAATAATGATAAATTAAGTACACAAAACCAAATTCCTTGAATGTTTCCATTTTGTATCCTATAGACCGATGTCTAGTCACCGATCATTTCAAATTCCATTAACGAACTCAACACTGCATTTTATGAACTAGAAGAGATAATGGGAACCGAACCCACAACTATCTTGTAGAGACAAATACTTCCTAATCGTATAATATATTGAAATCTGTAATTACGGTAATTTCTCACTTCTTTGATATAATACGTACTCGTATATGTATGCAAAATCACGTTTATTTTATGGATCGTGCTAGTAAAGTTCACGATTCATAAATTAACATAATTAATTAATTAATGTTTACGTGAATATTAGAGTTTTTACTATATATTTATTTTTATCTTGTCCTTTTTCAATGTCGAGATAATTGAGTTTTCCATTTTCCGTTATTACTTGAAAAAATGTTTATATTATAGAAACGGCACAAAATATGACTGTAAACGCGACGGTTGTGAAATAATTATTTTAATTTCAAACACAAAGCGCGCCGTTGAGGTCTCCACTCAACAGGCAATGTCTCGAAAATTTGGTCTTAACACTAGGTTACTTTAGCCTACGTTTAGCTAAATTTTCGAATGTCTGAAGAGTGATGGTACCCAACGCTGTGCTTCGTCTACCAGAGTTGTATACATAAAATAAGTATAATAATTCTCCCGAATGAAAATCAGACCCACGTCCATTGCATTTATAGCCACACGTTGCCTGCTTGTCACGACGGCCTCTAATTTTCATGTAATGAAAGTCTTTTTCTTTTTTCCAGATTAAACATAAAATTTACGACGTATATTATAAATTATAAAAATTACTTCACAAAATAAAATTATTATGTATATAAAACACATAATGCAGATAATTTTTTTAGGGTACGCTCATACATCGTGTAAATGTATGCATAAGTAACGATTTTTAACATTCTATGAATATAATTGAATTTTTTGTATTGTTTTTACGCAATTTATGATATATCCGTATATTTTTTTGCCAGCTTCACGCAGTATCCCTTATGTATTCCCGCCTTTCCGCCGATTTGGAGCCAGGCCAGAAGGCCAGCCCCACCCCCTCTCTTGGAAAATATCTCTAAATTCGTTTAAAAATAATTATAGATTTCGGTTGACAATGAAACTGAATAAATAAGTAAATGAAAAAAATATTTTTTTTATTTAGCCGCGATTCGAACCGCAATATCTTCAAAATTGGGTTGAGACAACACGAAAAGACAAAAAAACACATAAAATCATAAACCACTAAACCTGTTTCACAAATTTAATAAGTATTCATACGTTTACAGTGAAATTGACACAATTAAACTACAATATTTGCACATCATCATCATCAAATCCTTGTTTACTGACTAAGACAATGTCAACATTATTATCGTTACAAGACGCACAGTAGACTCATCTCGTGATAATTAGTCACTGACCCACTAGTGCGGTGCGTGGGTGACGTATTGCAGGTGGGCTTAGGTTACTTCCCTCTGTAAACATTTTTTTTCAGCTTCACTTTATATCCGTCATTTAGCAGAGTAGCCGGAGGGAACCTAGCGTTAAGACGTTTTCTACATTCTGCCAAATTTTCGTGGTATGTAGCACGTGGCACGCAAGTGTTGAGTTGTTGAATTCAACGGTGCGTTTTTTTTGCCTTGCTACCGGAGCGAAGAAATGAAAATATAAAAAATAATAATTCATGACCGAATCCGCAATAAAGAGGTTTTTTTTTTTATGGAAAAGACACGGCAAACGAGCGTGCGGGTCACCTAAGTGATTACCGCCGCCCACGACCCCGTGCAACGCCAGAGGAGCTACAGGTGCGTTGCCGGCCTTTAAGATGGGTTGGGCGCCGGGGCCCGGCATTATCTGATGCGAAACGCAATGGCATAAAGCCACTACTTCACGCCGGTTTTAAATGCCGGGTAATTAAAATAATGGTAATGATCCGGTCGAGTCTGCCCATGCGTGTTGCCATTGCTGGCGACGTGACTCTACCACACGTACTTTAGTCGCCTTTTACGACACCACCAGTACCAGGATGATCGTATTTTAGGCCGGGATCACACGGCACAAAACACAGGTACACACACACGAGGTACACAGAATGGCACGTACTAGCGGATGTCACGGTGAGAATGAAAAGGAACGTGCTCAGCTGGTTTGGGCACGTCGAACGAATAAGTGATGAAAGAATGGCAAAAAAGTTTTGTAATGGAAAAGTGAGAGGTAGACCTTTGAAAATCCAGTATCAAAGATACTGGTGCAAAGTCACGTTAAAAGCAGGAGGATTCCTCGGAGGGCAAGTATGAAAAGGTTGATGACAGTGGACGAGGCGAAAGAGGTATATAGAGGCCGTATGTAAGACCGTAGGGATAAAGCGTGAAGCTAGTATAGTACAGAGTCTAAAGAGCAATTGCCCTAAAACTATTCTATAAGTTTTCAATTGCTCTTCTTTTTTAAGTTTCATGCTGTATCCCGTACTTAGCATGGCAGGCAAAGGGAACCTGAGAACCTAGTGTTAAAACATTTCTGTTCCTCATTTTCCGCCGCTGGAAGTCTTGCGTGATGAATGCTTTTTACCCGAGGAGAAAATGTCCCACAACCTGTCGCGCTTACAGTTACAAGTACGCTTGTGCCCCTGTTTTTGAGTGGCTTCCTTTTACTACTACTACTTACCATTTAATTTTGAAATATGGTGAATATCTTCATTTAAATTACGTTCGTAGTTACAAGTTCGGTATTTTGCTCATGACATTGTTTGTATTTCAAAACAGAATGTTTCTTTGTATTTGCATGCTTTTTCCGTATCGCAGGTTAGACGGAGGAAATTTAGTGCTAAAAGACTCCGTTTTCCACGCACCGCCCACGTTACTATGTGGGAAAAAACGTGAAGTAATTTTTAAATACATTTTATTATAATGAGTCACAACTCATTAGTAGGTACAGTGCGCGGACGCTGTAGTGTACACGAAGATGAATGGTTGATACATAATAAGTCTAGGGCTTAAGATTTATTTGGAAAATTTAACAAAAAAAATTGTTTTATTTAACTAAGGTTTTTATTTAAATAGTACGATAAAATCGTTGTATTTTTTATGTTTTGTAGTTTCACGCTACATCCTGCATATAGCTAGATAGGCAGAGAGAACCTAGAGTTAAAACACTCAGTTCTCCGCTTTTCACCTTGTTTCATGAAAACATGAAAAATTGTTTGTTTGTTTGTTTCATGAAAAATTGTTGAATCGTAAAACTCAACGCCGCTCTTTATCAGGGCGAAAATATCAAATGAATTCATTCCGCGAGCGGGAATCTAACTCACAAGCGTCGGGCTTACAGTTAATCGTTGAACCGCTGCGGTCTCAGGCGGACAATAAAAGAACACTTATATTTTTAGGCGTTTATCTTCACAATGACTAAAATCTAATATGAATATATTACAGTCTTAAGTATTCTTATTGTTGTACTAATTACAAGTATTAGTTGTATAAAAGTCTTGAAAACTGCGCGGAAAATGGAAATCGGAGTGTCTTAAAATTTATGTTTCTAGATTATTAATTAAGTCACCAATCATTCCGCGAATTCTATACAATGACGTAAACGTCTGTTCTCGCCTTATTCAGCAAATGAATGATTTCAACAGTCAACTTCTTACTTTTGTTATATAATTTATTTGAAAATATTATTTATAGCTTTACAATTGATTTTATTTTGCATTCATTTTAAATGAATGAATTTTAAATGAAACTCTTAATTTCAGCGATTTTTATACATTTCAAAATTAAATTTGTATGAATATCGAATGTACTCTGTGTAAGTATTTCCCGTACCACTTAATATCTCGCATACAGCAGGGTATGCAAACGTAACCTAATGTTAAGAGACGCCGTTGTTAGTATTACTTAAGAACATTATATTAATTTAAACTTGACTTATGGACTTGACTACAGTTCCTTAAAAAAACATTTTGTTAATTCCAGTTACAAACTTGACTGTACTTACATATTAAATTAAATCAAATAAGCTTCATGTATCCCGCAAACAGCAGGTTAGGTAGAGGGAGCCTGGTGTTAAGACACTCCGTTCACCACTTTCAGCCGTTTTCTGGAGGCCTTGCGTGTTGAGTGGCCGAACTCAACGCCGCGATTTGCCTCGATACCAGAGCGAAGAAATGGAAATATTTAATTTGGGATCGAACCCACAACCAGTACAGTCACACTTTGCGCCCCTGCACCACGACTGGCCTCAACATATAACAATTTAAAACTACATTTATAATCGAAATTGACCCGATTTATTGTCATTTATTAATTATACGTAATATATGCTGATATCAGACAGAACCAGATGTTGTGACTGTAACGTGATAGTTGTAGGTTCGATTCCCACCCGAAGAATTATTAATTATTAATATTTAAATTTCGCCGCATTTTACGCCGGGCATTTTAGCCCGGCGTTAAGTTCCGCTACTCGGTACGCAATGAAAACAAGAACAGACTGACTTATCACTAAGAATCATACGAAGATTTACTAAGGAAAATTATTATAAAAATACCCGCATCTTACAATCGTTTATATTATGCTTACAAGTTTTTAGGGTTCCGTATCCAAAGCGTAAAACAAAATCCTATTACTAAAACTTCGCTGTGTGTCTGGCTGTCTGTCTGTCACCAGGCTGTATCTCATGAACCATGATAGTTAGATAGTTAAAATTTTCCCACGTGATGTACTTCGGTTGCCGCTATAACAAGAAATATATAAAAATATAATAAAAGAAATATTTATATAGAAGCCCTATATAACAAACGAATTTTTGCCATTTTTAGAGATAACGTTTCGGAACCCTTATTGCGAGAGTCCGACTCGCACTTGGGGCAGTTTTTAATTTTTAGCGCCAACATCCGCAACGCGCGGTAAATAATTATCATCGAATACAATTATAGATGTTCACCTTTCGAGGAACCATAACATGACGTATTAAATTATATGTGCAGATAAACTATAAATATTGGGTATGGTTGTAAATCAAGTAGAAACCAAACAATTGGGAATCGAACCCACAATCGTCGTGTTTACAATCACTTGCTCGTGCACCTGCGCAACGACTGCCTCTTTAAAATATTAAGGTTATACAAAATCAAAAATGCCAAAAGAGATAGCCCTTCAAATTTTGTCGACACGGCCTCGATTTGGCAGCTTTTAAAAGAAATCCTATCCTGTCTTGATTTTATTAACAAAAGTTTTTTTTCGAACTCCTAAATTGCATATAATAAATCTATTATTAGCCCCACTAGCCAATTTTCGAAGCAATATGTGTACAGTAGCGGAACTCAACGACTTTGTAGTCTTACCAGTGAACGGAAATGAAAATAACTCATCCCCCAAATGGGAATTGAAGCCACAGTCGCACCGCTGCACCATAATAGTATTTCTTCTTAATTTTTATTGATTTACTTTTTAATTTTTTTTTTATATATTTAGCCAGTAAAATAAAACAAACAGTTGTTTTACCATAAACTGATTGATATCTTAGCTGTTATTATTATCACCACATGTTTTCACGCTTCGAACTACTTCACGTGCACAGTGCGGTTAGTGTAGATGCTAAATGATTATAATTAGGGATTTAAGTTAAGTATTGTTCGTTCTTATCATAGCAACGTCATTTTGTTAATTTTTACGTGTTTTTTTTATTATATAAAGTATTTTTTATTTATTTTATTATAATTTTTTTACTTGTATTTTTTATACTGTGGTTTTAAATTAGTGAAGTATATAACTATACTAAACTGGAGAACAGAATAAATTGACTCTGGGTTCTCTGATTTCAAATTTTCCTTTTTGGATGTCAATGTAAAATATATAACCATAAAATAAACTATGTTAATCTAAACTGTATTAAAATTTAAGAGATTGGTTGAACATGCTAAGTAAAAAATTTTTTGTGTTGAATAGTCCATTGAACTACGCGGGCGAAGCAGCTAGTTTATTTTTTTTTAATAATCGCTGTATCCCGTATATAGCAGGGTAAGTAGATGAGGACCAAGTATTAAGAAACGTAGTTTCCATATTCCGGTAAATATTCAGCATTCGAGGGAGAAAATGTATTATTAATTCGCTCCCTCAAGTGGTAATCGAACTCACACACGTCACGTTAACAGTCCCAAGACAGACGATTATAATATATGCATATATGTACCTATAGTTCTAAGGAAGAATGAATTGAGGTAAATATTTAATAGGCGTATCCGCGACGGTTAACGTCACGATTCAGTGGGATACGACTCGTTGTTCTTACGCAGTACTTCAAGTGTTGGTTTGAATTAAATACACCTTTTAGTTTATATGATGATAATAATTGTCTAGGGGATTTCCTTTTTCTAATCATTAATTTTTATGTTTTTTTAAGGTGGATAATATGTATAGTTATTATACATATTTTCTTGGGATGAGTTAAACAATTCATAATTGTAAGATGCGCGAATCGAAGGCGAAAGAATGGCACAAAAAGATTTAAGGAGAACTTCGCAAGCGGGTGGGGACCCCAGTTGACTTTAAATGATACTGGAGGGAGGCAAGTATAAAGAAGATGATAACAGTGTAAGCAAAAGAGAGACCACGTCTTCACGTTCATACCTAGATTTCGCTAGGGATAAACGTGAAGCTTAAAATAAGGAAATGTACATTTATTTACGTACTACATACTCGCTAGTAAAAACACAGAGAGCATCGTTGAGTTCCGCAACTTAACACGCGCAATAACAAAATAATAAGAGATAGTACAAAAACATCATAAACTCGCCTAATCCATATTTTCCTACACAAATCTAGTAGAGCGTCAGCAATTTAATTGCAACTTCACTTAAATATGTTTGTTTGTGGTTTAATAAATTGGAGCACGGCTAATACATTAGTACAAAGGTATGGTTAGCAAACAAAAATAGTATCGATATAATGATGTTTATTTTAACATTTAACTGTATTGACCTTGTATTTATCCATATATATTTTTTCAGCTGTTACAACATAACTAGTTATAAATGTATGTTTTATTTTGATCCGCTTAGAACTAAGCATGATTATCTCTGGGTATTTAATTTCTTAGCGAGTTCACATTCTTCACTTGTCCACTGTCTTTTTCTTACATTTACGCTGTTATACGGCATCGAGACGTGGGTATTACAGAAGAAGAATAAAAGAGGAGTGCTAAAAATGCAATATCTTCGTAGGATATAAAGATTCAGTTTAGGCGATGGAATCTACAATAAAGAGATATATAGAATGGCAGATACTAGCGAGGATGTCACATTGCAAATGAGGAAAAATATGCTCAGGTAATTACCCAAATTTGGGCACATCTAAAGAATTTCTAAAGAAAGAATAGCAAATAAATATTATGAACAAAGAGTGAATGTTAAAAGAGGTAAATGGTTTCGAAGAAACTTTCAAGAACACAGTATTGATGATATTCGAGAAAGATACACGCAGAAATCATGAAGAGCCACTGGACAGCACATGGCAAGTTGATGACAGTAAATGAGCCGATCTGCTAGAGATACAGCGCGAAACTAAAAAATATTACGGTTTTGAAGATATCGTAGCCAAGCGGTGTAATGTGTGACTGCAAAAGCGACGTCAACTGTCGCTTTCGACTTCAGGTCGGAGGAATAGATTATCTTCATTTCGTCGCTCTGATAACAACTTATTTTTCGAATTTTTTTGCAAAATTTTTTTGAAGAGAAAGTTGGGCGAAAAGTGGGAAACGAAATGTCTTGACACTGATTTCTACCTACATACAATGCTTATGCGGTGTACAGCGTGAAGTTAAAAACAATATTACAGTTTACAACTTTGCCTGCTAGCGCTACTCTACATTCCAACGTTATCAATCCTATGTTCCGTTAATAAATAACTATTTAGATGATGTTTTCTTCAATCAGTGGTTTTAATCTTTCGGTAAGCTATTATTTTTAAATTATGTTATGTCAACTCCGTTTTTTTATAGGTTTAGGTAGCAGTTAACTTTGCTAATTTATATAATCAGAAAGCCTTAGTACCGCAGTAGCCAAAATTCAATTCAATTCAATCAATTTAACAAAGCTTCACACTGTATCCTGCACATAGTAGGATAGGCAGAGGGAACCTAGTAAAAAATATTAAAAAATAGTGTTAATGTATTTTTTTTATATTTTTTACTAATAAAAATGAATTAAAACTCTCTTTTAAAATGAACAACAAGAAACACAATTTATCGGTACAATAAATTTGGGATATATCTAACTTTCCACATTAAATTAATGATGACGTACTTGAAGTAGATACTTGCATTATAAAAACGCGCGTGATCAATGAGTCATGTGACACTTCAATGGAACAGATGAACTCAATAACGCCGTATGAGTAGCGACGACTTTACTTTTTTACTTAGATATAGATTTTACTTTTGATACATTTTTTGGAGGCCGTCGTGGCGCAGTGGCGCAGCTTCTAACTGTTATTGAGTTGGTTGTAGGTTTCATTCCCACTGCGTCGAGTTTAGCGATAAAAAAACGTAAGGCTTTTACGTCGCGCCCCGAGTATCAAGGAAAGTGAAAATTCGTACCCCAGAGTGGGAATTGAACCAGCAACTATCGCGTTTACAACTAGACTCTAACTACAATCTTGTTGCGCCAGACGGCCTCTTCAGTAAATATCTGTATGATAAACAATAATAATTATACGCGATATCGACACAAACGCGTATATTGAAACCAACATACCTACTATGTATTAAGGACACACCACGTACCTATAAGTAACTCTGTATTACTTATTATATTATTTAACCTGAAAACAAGAAACTCGTTTAATATATAAATTACAGTTTACATAATTAACGAGAAGTTAAATAACTAAATTGTCAACGAGTGAAAGCCGAGATCGAACGTGAATGAATTGTTTTAATGTCCTTATTCGTTGATTTAATATATTTTTTATTGTTCTAGATCTAGATTAACGAAGTTGAAAAGCATTCGAATGTCGATGACGCGGTGGTAGTGGGGTAGATCCTCTCTAAGTTTTTTTTGTAGCTTCTTTTTGTTTTCGCTGTATCCCGCACATAGGAGGATAGGCAGAGGGAACCTAGTGTTTAGACGCTTCTCCCATCTTAGCATTAAGACACTTCACGTGTTGAGTGGCAGAGCGCAACGCCGCGCTTTGTCTCGTATCCCTCACGAGGAAATAAAAGAGTAAACATTTAATTTCTTTCAGCGAGAATGTGTGACAACTCTAGACTCGACTTTCTAACATGAATAAAAAATAAAGGACAGATTATCTTAACGCATTTTTTTACTATACTCTACTATATACGAAGAAAAAAGAACAAATTATATCATTATTTCGCTAAAATTCGTGCATCATACTACCAAAATACGTTATCACGTATCTAGGTGAAGGCCTACTAATAGCCGCTAAGCTTTAAAACACATAAAAATACATTTTTATTATTATATTGAAGTAATTTTGTCACAAATATTTGACTTTATATAGTGTATGTAGGTTAGAAATGTATACAGTGCGGTCGAGGAGTCCTGGCACCTCTGGAGTTCGGCTTTTTGAATTTTTACACATTGTTAACGAAGAAAATAATTATAAGTACGAAAAATCTACATATCAAATCTGCGCAGCCAACTATAGCTAGCTTCAGGGCGGCCACGACTCGACGACCGTACTATATATAGGTTAAAAATAAGTATATAAACTGATAATACACTGTTTTGTATGAGTCTTCTTCAAGAAAGTAGACGATTTTTTATTGCTATTTTATTCTAGACATAAAAAATGTTTTAGTATAACAATGCCATCAACGTCTGACTTTAAGCACGACGGTCGTGGATTCGGTTCCCACTCGGGCAAATTAATTATTAAATATTGTTATTTCCTCACTCTAGTAACAAGACAAAAAAGTTATACGATTTCTAAATAAGTATTTTTCTTTCCTGAGTGTGGATTAACACTTTCAAAATGTTAAAAATTATATAAATATTCTCTACATATTCTATAGTAGTAAAAAATGAAGGTAAATATTTTGTTTCTATTAAACAAATAAAACAATAAATTCTTGTAATCATTTGTTTATTACTCTTAGAAAATCATAATAAATTATATACATTGTCCTTTGCGATTAAAATAAGTATTTAGACATAATTTTTTATAGCTTCCCGCTTTTCCCCACGTGTCACACAATGTGCACACGTGTTGACAGGCGAAATTTAACGCCGCGCTTTATCATATCCTCTCACTGGTAAAAAATAAAGCGCAGCATCAAATTACGCTACTCAACACACAATGTCTCGAAAATAGACGAAAAGGGATACAGAGAAAAGTTAAAAAAAAAACGAAATCTAAGAATATAGCATTACAAAATAAAATGTCACAGATTCTACATGACGTCAATCAACAGATATTTATTTTTACTATTAAAAATTTAAAATAATTTACATATTTATAACTTATATTTAAAAATGTTTATTTAAGGCACTTATATGTATACAGTTCTTAGGTAACGATATTACAAATATTGCCACACTCAGACTCGTCAATTAACTTTTAATTGTCGATTTAAGTCAATGTCCTGTAATTGATTTAATAGTAGTTAAAAGTTAGTTTACATCTCTGAATGAGATTGCATATATTTTGAAAGGCAATTAGTACAAAAGTGGTATAAATGTTAGTAGTTTTTATTTAATTATTTTTAAATTCAGGATATAATTCTTCTGTCTAGTTGTAATAATATAGAAATAAGCGGAGAATGAAGTGACCAAATTCTCTTTGTCTAATTCAAAGCAAATTTAATATATATTTTTTGTATGTATTAAAAATTTTAAAAAAGTTATATGATAGTCAATTATATATCCTCTTTTGTATTAAGCACCTTAAAAATATTTAAAAACCTACAGTAACTTACAAAGGAATGTGTGGATACTTCGAGAATATAAAATAATATTATTGATTAATATTATAAAAACACACACATCCTCCAAATATATGACACGATTATAAGTAAAATAAAATTTAAAATCTTAGTGACTTTTAAAGAATTCCGTAGTAATGTATGGAAGACATTTTTCATTATAAATATTATAAATTATAACAGCAGTTTCGAAATTATATTTTATATTGTCACACTACACCCCCTCCCCGCCCTATACGTTTACGTGTGACGTCATTTATGGATGGCCCTCTATGAGTATAAAGTAACAAGAATCAATCCAATACAAATCAAAAGATTTAAAAAAAAAGATAATATAGTTTCAGAAAAGTATTATTTAAGTTCGAAACTTAAATGTAAATG